>JALBCR010004350.1:0-277553 GCA_030710515.1 Abscondita cerata
TTTATAATCTACTCAATTCCTGTTTCCTTCGATCCTTCCATCCCTCTCTTCTCTAAACTTTCAGTATTTTTCTTTCCTCTCCTCCATCCTTTTCCTCCTCTGCAACACTTCCCTCATCCATTGTTTTCCTTCCCTTTTCTCCTAGTAGTTCCATTCCTTTTTCCTCATGTCTTGTTTCCCCTTATCCTCTTTTTATAAGTATTATATTTTCCCATTCATCCCCACACAACCTGCATAATCTCTCCTCATCACTCATCCAATATTTATTTTTCTTTTTCTTTATTACCCATTCTGAACCTTGCAATCATTCTTATTTTATTCATTCCTTTTCCTTCTGTTATGTACCTTGGTGTCTTGTCTGTCATTATTTTTATGTATTTCTCGTTATATTTTCCTTCCTTTTATTTTTGCCCTTCTTTCCTGCTTCTGAATATCTTTATCTCTTGCAATTATTTCTTCCATTTCTCTCCCTCTCTTAATTTCTTTATCTCTTCTCTCGCGTATCCCACTCTTTCTAGTATTTTCTTCTTTTCTGCCTCATATTTTACCTTCTGTCCTTCGATCTCTTTCAAACTTCATAAAGTATTTATTTTCCTTCCTACTTCCATTTTTCTTCATACCTTACTGCAATTCTTCCTGCTTGTATCCTTATTTTTCTATTTCTAGCTCTTCTTCCACTATATACCCTGGTGTCTCTTTCTCTAGTCCTAACGTCCACTTCCAGTATTTCTCCTGTATTTTCTCCAGCTCTTGCCATTCCCTCCAACCCCAAATCTCCGCTCCATACAGTACCACACTTCTTACCAACTTTTCAAACATCCATCTCCTTTTCTATATCTTTACCAAATATCCTTTCCCCTAACCCCCATACTTGTCCTACTATTCTATTTCCTTTCATTTTCATCTCTTTTATATGGTCTCCATCTTTGTTATCATATCTGATGTTGTAACCTAAGTATCTATACTTATCTACTCTCTACCTCCTCCTCCCCCACCACCATTTCACCTCCTTTCGTCTTTCTTTTTTAAATTCCATAATTTTTGTTTTCCCGACATTTGCTGCTAGTTTTTATTTTCTAAGTATTTCTTCATAAATTTAATCTCCTCTCATCTCTTCTTCATTTCTCGCAACACCCATATCTTTTTCCTTCCTACTACTATTCCTCCTACTTGATTTTTTTCCATTTCCTCCTCAAGATCACTAATGTATATCGAGAATAAGATTGGGCTTAGCGGACATCCCTGTTTTAGTCCTTTTTCCGTCCTAAATTCTCTACCTAGCTCCCTCCCTACCCTCGTTCTACACCTTGTTTCTTCGTATATTTCCTCTATTGCATTTTTTATATCTCTGTTTATTCTACCTACCTCCATCCTTTTCCATAATTCTCTTTCCACATTATCAAATGCTTTAATGTCTAGAAATATTGCGTACATCTTTCCTCCTTTCTTTGCTAACTTTATTAATTATGTGTGCTTTAATATATATATTGTCTATCGTTCCTCTTCCTTTCCTAAATCCTGCTTGCCAATCCGGTATTACATTCTTTCTTCTATTTCTATTTCCAATTTTTTCTAACTATTTCCGCATATATCTTATTGCATTCATCATACTCTTCTCTACTAGTTCCTTCGCTTTCTTCCTTTCTCCCCTAGCCAATTGGGCATATTATTGCCTCCCTCCATTTTTCTGGTAACCCTTCTCCTTTCCTTATTATCTCGTATAACTTTTCTTACTTTTTCTCTCATTCATTCTCCGATGTACCTCCATTGTTCTCCTTGTATTCCATCCGTCCCTTCTGCTTTTCCTTTTTACTTTATTTATTGCTCTCTCCATTTCTTCTTTTCCTATTCCCACCCTCTCTGTGTCTTATCCTTTTTTCTAACTTCTTCATTTCTTGCTGTTTTTCACTCTCTCCTACTAACTTCTTACAGTGTTCTTCCCATTTTTCTCCATCTATATTTGCTTCCATCCTTCCTCCTTTTTTCCTTTTATGTAATGAATTCCCATACCTGTCCTTCATTTTTAATTTCTTCTAATCTTTATCTCGGTTTGTTTTTTATGTTCTTCTTTATTTTTTGCACATATTCCCTTAAAATTTACTTTTAACCTTCTGTATTCATCTATCTCTATCTTTCCTTTTTCCATTTCCTTCTTCCTTTTCTTAATTCTTTTTTCCCTTCTCGCATTCTCCGTTCCACCAATCTTTTCTTTTCCCTAATTCTTGTTTTCTTAATCTATACTTTATCTTCTCTGTTGCCAATTCCATCCTGGTTGTAATTCTCTCCATCTCTTCCTCCACCTCTCCTTTAGTATTTACTTCCTCTTCCATTTCCTTTTATATCTTTTATACTCTCTTCAGTCCATACTTTCTTTTCTCTCCATACCTCTTCTTGTTCTTGTACCTCTATTCTCCCTCTTCCATTATGACTACTTCTATGGCTGATGGTCCGATTCTATCTCCTCTCCTATTCTTAGTGTTTCTATGACCTCCTTACTTTTTCGTTTATAATCACATAATCTATTACTGACTGGCCTCTTTCTCCCACATATAAATTTCCCTTTTCCTTATTCTTCCAAATTTCCGTTCATTATTGTCCAACCTCTCTTCACATAGTTCTATCAAAATTTTTCCTTGTCCGTTTATTTTCTTATCCATTGATATCCTATTTCTTATCTCTCCATTTACTATTCCTCCCTCCTCTCCCTATCCTAGCATTCAAATCTCCTCCTATAATCAAATTGCCTTCATTCCTTTCTTCTATTGCCTTTTCTATATTTGCTTTTGTTGTGTCCATTTTCTTTCCATATATCTGTAAAAAATATTATACTTTTCCCCTTTTCCGCCTTTACTCTAATTTTTAATCATCTTCTTTGCATTATCTTCTTCTATTTTCCTTTTCTATTTCCCATTCTTTTCTTACCCCCCACTATTAGTCCCCTCCATCCAAGTTTCTACTAAACCTACCATTTTAAAACCCTTTATATAGTTCCAAAATCTACACTTTTGTTTTTTATCCCCGCAATGTTCCCAAAATAAGATCTTATTTTCTCTTTATTTTTTACCCTCCACCCTCTTTCACCCTTTTTTTTTTTTCTTTGCCCTCCCCCATTCTCAATTTTAATTTTTTGGTGTCCATCTTCTTATCCTCCCCTCTCTTTCTCCACCCATCTTCTTTCTTCTTCCTCCACCCACATTTTCCTGTATCCAATTTTCACTCTCAAACCCTCTTCCTCCATTTTTTTTGCTTCCATTCTTATCTTTATCCGTATTTCCCTCTCTTTGTCCTATCTTCGTCTATGTATGTTCTGGTACCTTTCATTCTACTTTTGTTCTTTAGTATCTTTATTTTGTGCTCCAAACTCGACATTTTTATAATCACTATACTTTTTCTTATCTCGACGGCTTCTTTTATTTTCTTTTCCAATTTAGCTTCATCTTTATCAGCTCCTTCATTTCTTGTTTTATTCCTCATACTTTCCTCCCTTTATTTCCATCCCTTTACTACCAAATTTTTCTTCTTTCTTTTTTTCTAAGAGTTCTACTCTTTTCTCCAGACCATCACACTTCTCCTCAAGTATTTGCACTTTACCTCAAACTTTTCGCCCATTCTTTTTATTTCCTCTTTTATCTCTTTCATTTCCTCATTATTCTTCTCTTGCACTAATTTCATTTCCTTTATTTCTTTTTAACATTTCTCTTCATATCATTTTCATTTTGTCATCGTCTTCATTTCTTTTGCTACTTCTCTAAAACCTCCCTTTTCTTCTCTCTTCTTCCTCCTTTTCCTGGCGATCTTTCTATTTTTTTACTTCTTCTAAGTAACCTATACAATTCTTCTTCCTGTCTTCTTTTCTTGTGTCTGTATTAGACCTGTCCGATTCCGACATTTTAATAAATTCTTTCTTTCTAATATTGTTTCAGATTTCCCACCTTGTTGATTAATTGTAATTGAGATAATACTTCACTAATTACTTTACTAATTTATACCCATTAAACAAAGTTAATCGTTTTAAAATTTCGAAAATTATTCACAAATTTTAAGCGTAATTTAATTTTGATTATTTTTACATGTAAAACATTCGCTAAAATGTGCTCGCGTGATACGCTTATCATATCTCGCACGCCACTCGTTATCTATGTCCTCGTTCTGTTTCACTTAATTAAACCTATTTGTATTCTTTACCGATAATTCGTCTATTTTAAAATGTTCATTTAATATTCAATTACTATAACTCACTCTAAACCACGTCTTTACGTTACCACTGCTTGAAACCGAATCTGATTGTTGATATTCAAAACTGCTAAATTTATTTGACAACCATTTAGATATCAGATAAGTAGGAGCATTAATACCTGAAACAATGGGACGCATTGCTTTTCCGGGTTTATGTATCTTAGGTAAACAATACATTCTAGGAAGAACCGGGTTAGATACCGTTAGCCTAAACCTAAGTTGTTTTGGTATAATATTTTCACATTCTAATAAGACTCTACGGGTATCAGCAATCATTTTGGGAAGAGGATTTTTAGATATTAATGAATAGGGGCCTTCATTAAGCATCACCTAAACTGACTCAAAATAATCCTTAACTACTTTATTACCTTTATCTGCTTTGAGATAACAACAACTTTTCTCTTTAAGATTTTTAACAATGTTTATTTCTCTCGCGTTAAATTTAAATTTTGATAACTGCTGAATATTATCTGAAATTTAAATTTTACAGGCATTCCTAATAAATATTTTAGAGTTATCATCTAAAAGTTTGATCGAACTTTTAATTCCTACAATAATCTAATCTATGGGAGCTTTGTTAAATTTGAGGTTATATTTCAAGCCTTTATTCAACAAAGTTAATTCGTCATTGTTAAAAATCTCCGAGGATTTGTTTACCACTATGTTAGATTTTTGGGGATCAAGTCTGTGCACCTCTTTTTCTTTTTTAGATAATTCTGTGAACTTTTTGTTGTGGGTCATCTTTTTTTGCCAAAATTTGTGTTGAATAATTTCATTAATATGGTGCAAAAACTTAATCCTGAAGTCTGTTTTAAATGGAACTATATGCTTCTAACTCCAATTTACCTAATTTACCTTAATGACATTTAATTTCCAAATCTAACCATTTACGCTTAGCAAATTCAAGCGCTCTTTTACATGAGTATGAATTAAAATTTGCATAAACCTTAATGTATTGAAAAACACCTGCTCTGCGCCAAGATTTAAGAAATTCAATGTCACATCTAACAAAAGATATCTTAACGATGCTTGATAAGCAGATAGTATATATAAGCTTCCCGTTGTTTTTGTTTTTAGTATCGGTATCACTGATGATGATAGCTTAGCTATTGAAACACGTGTCTGAGTAAAGTTTTTGGTGTTTTCCGTTGTTAAATAGACGTTGCAGTTAGTGTTCCTTTCCTTTGATCTTTAGATGATATTGGTTATAGATGCTAGTGGTATAAAACAACGAAAGTTTCTAAAAAACTGATGTGCCATCTAGAAATTTGCCAGTAGGTGTTGCTGATACTCCTAGACAATGTATAATTGTATTTGTTTATTGTTAACTAATATTACAAGATTATAACAAGTTTAACACTTACTGACTATTATGATAATATGTGTCGCTTATGGCGGCAGGGGTTTGTGTCGCCGGTCACGCCCGCTCATACATTTTACATGGTTATCAAGTCTTTTTAACAGACAAGTAGAGCTCAATGGTTAATACAAAAACATATAACTTTAAATTGAGCTGTACCTGAGAAAACAGTAAACCTCCACAAAATCCCTCTGAAGAAGAAATTGATGCCGCCGAAGCTTTGCTAATGCTTGTACTACTACAACCAGAGTATCAAGACCTACAAGTTATAGTGATGCTGAGGTTTGTTTGAAAGTTATCTAAATGATCGTTTTCAGAGAACCCGTATAGACAACGTAATGTCCGAAATATCCTAAATTGTTTGGGAGTTCCACAAGGTTCCGTACTAGGTCCTTCATCTTTATCTAAAACCAAATGCATGGTATTAGGAGCAAAAAAAAAATTACAAATCTAGAGAACGTTGAAATTATAATTGAAAACAACAAAATCGAAATTGTAGACGAATTTAAATATTTATGATATGATCTTAGAATATTAGTATATTGTTCAATTATAGAGCCGTATTTAATTATTGTAGTACTATAATTTTTAAGCAATGATGGTGAAATAAATTACAAAAACAACAAAACAAAGCTCTTTACATTATATTAAGGTGTTCTAAATTACATGCTAGAAAAACTGGCTTATTTGGTATTTGACACTATTGTATTGTTCCATATGTTCAGATTACTTTGCAGATCTTCTACACTTCCTGAAAAAAATTGTCTGCAAATACACAGTCCGAAATAAACACTGGTTGAATATTTCTATGTCCGATGTACATTTTTTTTACTTTACTCTAAACTTTTCGGATTACATCATTTATAAAAATTGCAAATAGTACCGGACTTAGTGCTCCACCCTGCCTTAACCCATCTCTTGTTATGAATTCCTCCGATCTGTCGTTGTTACTAATCATAGCTTTTGTGTTCTCATAAATACTGTTAATCGCTCTACTTAGTTTCGATTTATTCCCTTGTTGCAGAGGCTTTTCCATACATTTTCCCTTACTACTTTGTCAAAGGCTTTTTTCAGATCTACGAAGGCTAAGTATGTATTTTTATTTTGTTGTTGCCTTTTGACTATACACAGTTTTATCACGAAGATGTGATCTTGGGTTCTCCTTCTTTTATGAAATCTACTTTGCACTTCTAATAATACAGATTTGCACACACTTAGTAGTCTTGCTTCCAGTATTCTCTCGTATATTTTGAGTGGGATGCTCAAGTGTTATACCTCGGTAGTTCTCACATTTTTTGTTGCCCTTTTGTATATAGGTATTATTTGTCTTACTTTTCAATCTTGTGGTATTTTTTCCTCCTTCCATAATTTATTATAGATATCCAGCAATGCTTCTTTTCCTTCTTCTCCTAGCGTTTTGACCATCTCTATTGAAATATTATCATGCCCTGGTGCCTTTCCGTTCTTATATTTCTTTAGTGCAAATTCTAATTGTTCATTGTTTATAATGTCTTCATTTTCTTCCTTTTGATTCTTTTCTTTACTATTTCTCGTCTCAGCTTCGAGCATCTCTTCAAAATATTCCTTCCATCTCTGCATCGTTTCGTTGCTATTTCATGTTAAATTTCCTTGCTTGGTTTTTATGCTTCTGTTTCTTGTTGTTATTTCCTTTCTTAATGATTTTAGAACATTATAAAATAGTTTTTGGTTTTGCTTGCTATTATTTTTACTTTTCCCCAAATTCTTGACACGCTTTTCGTTTCGATTGCTGTATCATGTACTTTGTCCTTTTTCTTTGTTCTTTATATTTGTTGTAATTGTTTTCGGTCTTATTTAATAAATACTTTTTCCAAAATTTAATTCTTCATTCCACCATCTTGTTCTTTTCTGATGTTTATTAACTTTAACGTTAACCCGCACGTATCTCTAGCCACTTTGAAGATAATCGACTACCAGATTTCCCATAGTTGCTCTGCTGTCATATGTCTTACGTTCGCACTTTTTTTATTATCTTCTTCCTTACCATTTTTTATACATATCCTCGGTCTTTTGTTCTTGAAGTTTATCGGTTTTATTGTCTTTTTTCCTTACTTTTGTCTCTTTTTTTCTCATTTACGTTTACTATGTTTACCCACTTCATTTTTGCTATTACCAGGTAATGGTCAGTAAACATCTATGCCCTCTCATAATTCTATCACCTTTGATCATATTTTCATTATGTTTTTCTACCAATACATAATCTATAATGGACCTGTCTTCTGTGTTTGGAGTTTGCCTCGTAAATTTGTGTATGTTTTATGTTGGAAGAATGTGTTACTTACATCGCCTATTTGGACTCCAAAGGCGAGCAGTAGGCATTACTGGCGGACTGAGGTATCGTGGTGATTGTAGACCAGCATTTGCTAGGTTGGAAATACTTACATTACCAAGTCTCTACATTTATTTTTGTCTAATTTATATAAAAAAATAATTTATTACATTATCAGATAACAAGAAATTTTCTCTCAGTTCAAGTATAACTGATGATGGTTTCTAGTCTTAAGATTGTTTTAATATTAATTGTGATTTTATTTTTTTTGATTTTTTACACTGCGTGTATTTTAAATATTTTCTAATTATTGTTTCAAGATTTTTTCTTTGACACGTGTAAGCAATATTTAATTGTACTGTCATCCGGGGTGAATTCGGACAGTAGTGGAGAACTCGAACACGGTGTCTTTTTTGCAAGTTTTTCTTGTCGGTAGCGGTTCTGAGATTTTCAAGTTAGTACACAAATAGATGCAACCGACGTAGTTTATGTAACTGAAGTATAAACGAGCTAATTTAACAGTAAGTATTTATTTCATGGCTTTTATGATTTGTTGATGTTTTATTTTTTCAAAACTTTAAAAAGAAACTTCTGTTCAGAAAATTGAGAAATATTTTTGACTATAAAAAGATTTGACCTTGGTTTTTAGTGGAAGGGTTAATTAAAAAAATGTTCATAGGTGGGGTAAACTCGGACAGCCATGCCTCGTATATATAAGAAAAAACTTGGTATTCAGTTTATGAACTATTCACCAATGACCTTGCAACTCGCATTAGAAGATGTTCGACCGGGCAGAAGGTCCATTCGTGAAGCTTCACAAAATTATAACATTCCAAAACCAATAATTAACGACAAGATAAGAAACATGCACAGTAAAAAACAAGGTGGGCAGACTGCCCTATCTGCAGAAGATGAAAGATTTTTGTCAGAGGGGATCCAGAAATTTGGTGAATGGGACTTTCCACTTACACGATCCGATATAAAAGTCACGTCAAGAACTATTTGGATCGCAAGGGAATCAGGATAGCAAAATTCCAGGATAATAAGCCAGGTAATGAATGGCTTTATCGGTTTTTGGAAAAAAATAATCGTCTGACTGAGGGACTTGCACAAAACATTAAGCCTGTCAAGGCAACCGTAAATAGAGAAATTATTGTGGAATATTTTTCAAATTTGAGGGAGACGTTAGATAGAGTGCCAGATACAAACATTGTCAATTATGACGAAACAAACATAACCGATGACCCAGGTCGTGTTAAGGTCTTGTGTCGAAAAGGGTCAAAACGAGCTGAGAGAATAATGGATTCGAGTAAAAGCAGCATTTCTATCATGATGGCCATTTCTGCATCTAGCGAACTACTACCGCCTTATACCGTGTATAAGGCAACTCACTTATATCCATCATAGGTGGAAGGAGGAGTAGAAGGTGCTTTTATAACCGTATAAAAAGTGGTTGGTTTGACGGACCAACTTTTGAAGACTGGTTCGATAAGATTGCATTGCCGTATTTAAAAAACCTCGAAGGACCAAAAGTAATTATAGGGGACAATCTCTCAAGCCATGTTTCACTACATGTCCTCCAGGAATGTGAAAGATACAATATAAGATTTATTTTATTTCCACCCAATTCCACGCACCTTCTACAACCCCTAGACGTTGCATTTTTCGCTCCTTTGAAGAAACATTAGAGAGCAACTTTAACAGAATGGAAAACAAACAATAAGGGAGTTATTCCAAAATCAGAGTTTCCCAGAATTTAAGAAAAAACTTAGATAATATGGTGCCAACAAACCATTAAGTCGGGATTTCGAGGTTGTATTAAGAAAAATTCTAATATCAAGAGATGATGCTGAAATTGCTGGTGAATGGTCCCAAACGTTTGTTGGCTTACTCAAAGATAAGCGACATTTTAATCCCAAATATCTCGAAAATGGCTAACAGACTTCAAACAAGTATGACTTTTTATGCACAGATGATTGTAAATCATAATTTTAAGAAAAACTAGCCCTAAAATTAAACACAAAAATATGTGTGTTTAAATAAAATTTTGGACGCATTTGTGGCGCCATCTTACGAGTACAGTAAAATTATGGTCAAATTTCAATTTGGGTTTCTTTATTTTGTAAACCCACTACACGGAATCGCTTTCTTACCTTGAGGCAAATCGTCAAGAACCCATGTGTTATTATGACTAAGTGATTCTATTTCCTTATTCATAGCTAACAACCACTGTTCTTTTTTCTTCGACCCTGATTACTTCTTGGTAAGTCTCTGTTTCTTTTGTGTTAAGTATTTTGGACACTATTGACATGACATAATCTTCAAATCTTACAGGTTTATTTATATTTTCAGCGAGGTCTTAAATTTCTATTACTACTGTTTACATTGGTATCATCTACATTAGAACATTCTGTATCTTCTTGCACAACAGTTTCTTCCTGATAATTGTCGTCATCATTATCACTTTTAGAACTTACATTTTTCTTAGGATTTGGAATTTGCCTAAGCTCAATGGATCTGCAAGTAATTCTTTCATGGAATATTACGTCACGTGATCGAATTAATTGCTTGGATTCACTTGACCAAATGCGATACCCGTCGTCGTTATCATATGCAACTAAAATTCCTTTTCGGCTTTCTTTTCCATCTTCCTTCGACGCGGTTCAGACTATGATCATAGCATATGCTTCAAATGATTTTCAAGTGTTTCAAATTTGGCTTTTTCAGAAACCATACTTCATAGGGTGACTTATTTTCAACACTAGAAACTCCTGAACAATTTAGGAATGTAAGCTGCTGTGTTGATAAGTTCTGCCCACAATGACTGAGGTAAACATTCACCAGAGTGCATTAACGACCTAGCAGTTTCCATCAGAGTACGATTCTCTCTTTCGGAACAACCATTTTGTTGTGGCGTATATGGCATAGTTTTTCTATGTGTTATACCATATTCTTTCAAAACTTGATCCACTTGCTTACTCAACAATTCACCTCTGTTGTCACTTAAGAATGTTTTGACAAATTTCATTTCAGCTAGGACGATTTTTAATTTGTCCACAACTTCTGATTTTTTTTTATAAAAAATTCATAACGGTATCTGCTAAAATCGTCTTTGAATAATACAAAATATCGATTTTCTGCTTGTGTTCTTTAAAAAGATCCAGAAACGTCAAAATGAATGATCTCTCCTGGTACCTTCGCTCTTTCTTTAGTTCCAAAAACTTTTAACATGCGACTTCTCGTAAGTGCAACTTTCACAGTGTTCAGTATCCATGTTGACATTTATTCCAAGTTCTCAATGCAAGATCTTCTTTACACGTCTTTTATTTTGATGACCCAGCCTTTCGTGGTACACCTGAAGTGTCATTTAAAAATTTGCCAGTAGATGTTGCTGAAACTGCTAAACAAGGTGTTCCTTCAACCAGTAGAACTTAATGGTTAATACAAAGAACAGATAACTTTGAATCGAGGTATACCTGAGAAAACAGTGAACCCACACAAAATCCCTCTGAAGAAGAAAATTGATGCCGCCGAAGCTTTGCTAAAGCTTGTACAACTATAACCAGAGTATCAAAGATCTACAAATTATCGTGATGCTGAGGTTTCAGTTAACACACCCAAAATATCAAATTTAGGCGATCTCTTTACAACAGACAAGGCGTTACACCAGGTTTGAATAGTATCAAATTATTGGACGCAATAGTAGAAGATTGTGCAGTCAGTTTTAAGGATCAGAGTTTCCATCGGTTATCAATAAGACAGAATTATTGTTTAATTTAGAAATTAAACAGATCATAATTATATGTAATTTCATAATATAATTTAGTTGATTACAAAAGAAGGTAAACATAGTGACCCACATTAACCAATATAGATACAATTACAAAACACCGTAGTAAGTGGAACAGTAACAAGTCAGCATAAGTGCAAACTTGTAATACTAATAATTCCAGTAATTATCAAACACCTTAAGTAAATAGATTAATATAAATTGTAAAGTAAGAAATAATTGTTTTATAAGCACTATATAAATTATTATTAATTTAACTATAAATAGTGTAACAAGACTGATTAAAACTAGTACTGCATTCATAGTGTTTTACTCAAACTCTCCAGTCGCAAACAGTTATATTAGTGTTAATTAAGCTTAAATGCGACCTGAGTTACATTGTATTATCAGTCTTATTAGGAATTTCACAAAATTATGTAAAAGTATTTTATGAAATGTTATCTGAGTCCTTAGCAATAAGATTCCAGGACTATCATGAAGTGCAATAGAACATGCCAATATGCTTCGAAAATTTTGAATGTTTGTGTAGTGGTAGACTGAACTGAAATTAATATACAAAAACCCAAATGTTTGTAATGTCGTATTAGATTTTATTCTCAATACAAATCGAATACAACCGTTAAATTTATGACATGTTTCTCCAGGAGGTTACATCAGTGAACCATATGGTGGCGAGAATTTGATATAACTATTTTGAGCAGAGTGACATAATTTTAAAATTGGATTGATCAATGGATGCTATAATGTGCGATAAAGAGTTTTATGACTAATATGTGTGAGAAAATTTAATATACAATTAATTAGACCACCATTTTTAAGAATCCAAAAAACAATTAAGTATGGAGGAAGCACTATATTAAATTCTAAGATTGCTGCTGCACGTGAACTACCTTGGTCGTTGGGAAAAAAACTGAAGAAATATTCACAATTGCTTGTGGCATTGTAAATTTATCAGAATGTAGATAGTTAGATATAATTTGGTTTTTTCTTAATTAAGGAAGATTGAGCAGTTGAGAACCGCATTGATTATAGTATTTTTCTTGAACATAGTTTAGATTGATCAATAAACTGTTATTTTACAAGAACAGTCATTTTTGCTACAATTTTACAAGACCCAGTTATTTTGACTTTACAATTGAATTAAAATTAAGTTGTGATTTATTTATTACCATGGATTTTAACTTTTGTATTTTTCTTGGGTTAGATTTTTGAGTTGACCAAACATATTTCAAGTCATCAGTTTGAGATATTATTTCAAATTCTTCAAGATTTTCTCTGAAACAATAAACAGAAACAAGAACCAGCAAAAGAAATGTAAGAACATATTTCATTCTAATTACAATTACTTTGGCACGATTACGCTTTTAAATTAGCTACTATATACTCCTTGTACATTTTATTAACAAAGCTGACACATGCTTAGGGGTAACATCTCCCACTGTTTCCAGCTTTGCAGAAACAAGACATAGTTTTAGTCTTAATGCCATTTGACGTCACCAAAAAGCTCTCCGTTAATGTTACTTCTGAAATTCTTTGCCTACACTATATTTAATTATGATGTGTAATAAAATTAATACTTACTTTTGCCCTAAAGTAACCAAAAAAAAGTCGTTAAACATCGCAATTTATTGTAATAAGTTTTAGTACCTTTTATAGTTATTCTCAACCTTAAATATCACAAATAAACACTATACAAACCGACAAACAACTGGAGGTTACAAAATGCTATGTCATCATTTATAGTTCCTCAAGTAACCACGATAGCGTTGCGATCTTAAATTGAGATGCCTATAAGTAGAAAGCAATAAACAATACAACATTGGTGATAAGTAACTTAGTATAAAAAATTAATTATTAATATACACGGCGGCGTGTGGGGGGAGGAGGTAGAGAGAGTAGACAAGTATAGATACTTAGGTTACAACATCAGATATGATAACAAAGATGGAGACCATATAAAAGACATGAAAATGAAAGGAAATAGAATAGTAGGACAAGTATGGGGGTTAGGGTAAAAGATATTTGGTAAAGATATAGAGAAAAGGAGATGGATGTTTGAAAAGTTGGTAAGAAGTGTGGTACTGTATGGAGCGGAGATTTGGGGTTGGAGGGAATGGCAAGAGCTGGAGAAAATACGGAGAAATACAGGAAGTGGACGTTAGGACTAGAGAAGAGACACCGGGGTATATAGTGGAAGAAGAGCTAGAAATAGAAAAATAAGGATACAAGCAGGAAGAATTGCAGTAAGGTATGAAGAAAAATGGGAAGCAGGAAGAAAATGAAATACTTTATGAAGTTTGGAAAGAGATCGAGACATAGAAGGTAAAATATGGGGCAGAAGAAAGAAGAAAATACTATGAAAGAGTGGGGTACGCGAGAGAAGAGATAAAGAGATTAAGAGAGGGAGGGGAGAAAGATGGAAGAGAAAATAATTGCAAGAGATAAAGATACTCAGAAGCAGGAAAGAAGGGCAAAAATAAAGGAAGGAAAATATAACGAGAAATACATAAAAATAATGACAGACAAGACACCAAAGGTACATAACAGAAGGAAAAGAAATGAATGAAATAAGAATGATTGCAAGGTTCAGAATGGGTAATGAAGAAAAGGAAAATAAATATTGGATGAGTGATGAGGAGAGAGTATGCACGTTGTGTGGGGAAGAATGGGAAAATATAATACATATAAAAGAGGGATGCAGGGAAACAAGACATGAGGAAAAGGAATGGAAGGTACTACTAGGAGAGAAAAGGGAAGGAAAACAATGGATGAGAAAAGTGTTGGAGAGTAGGAAAGGGATGGAGGAGAGGAAAAAAATACTGAAAGTTTAGAAAAGAGAGGGATGGAAGGTTGAAGAAGGAAATAGGAATTAGTGGAATTCTAATTTAATGAAATATTATGTTGTTTTTTGTTTATTTTTTGTAACGGAAAAAACTGAATCTTTTGTTATAGTAATTTTTAAGACAAAATAAATATTGAATTGAATTGATAAATATATTTTCCCAAATGTTTAGGAATTGCTTGGTTTCATTACTAAAAGGACTTACGGTTTCTACTGCGAAAGGGATGAATGTATAATCATTCTCGATTATGCATTTGTATTTACATTTTTTTATTTTCAGCATTCTGTGCTATCAATCCGTAACTGTAGGTTGCGATTACCACGTAGAGGTAATCTTCAAAGGAATGAGGGTGATCTCATCCGGTTTTTTGCCGTCACCTCGCAAGAATCCTACTGGAGGGCAATACGTCCGATAACTTGCGCAATTTTACAATGAAATCTATGTAGTTCTAGAGAATCGACATTATCCCCGAAAAATACATGTGTGGGGGTGAAAGGTGCTACTTCCCAAACGCAATCCCATCGAAATCCTAATACTGTTATTGCTTAAAACCGTCACAATGCATTTTGAGGAACTGACGATAACCATGCACCAAACTATGGGGCACATGATACACTGTATCTTGCTTGTCATATATTGGAAGAGAAGTTTTTAAGACACTGATTACTCTTTCGTTGTTGATTTGATCCCAATTTTTTTTTAATTAAACGAGTTCGAGTGTGTGCGTGTTGAAACCATTCCACTTTTCCAGAGCATGTATGACAGGGTAAAAATCATCAGCCACATCTAAGATAAAGTCCTATTGACAGATGACAAAAGACAAGAGGACACAAGTCACTAATTTTCCTTATTCAATTCCTCCATTGCGAATAGAAAGTGACGCTCTTCACCTGGTTTGTTCATCCAAAGTAGTATTCGTAACGGTCTCGAAAGCTGATTTTATTGACGTCTTAAATCTTTTCATTATTCTATCAAAACCATATAGCTTCTTCTGTTAAAGGGAAGTCAACAAAAATATTTTATTTTAAAATTTTGATTGTAGTACGAAAGTTTTGTAAAATTGCACTTTAAGGAGTTAATTTGAAGCCCAAGAGAATGGTATTTACAACTAAGAATTTAAAATCTTTGGGGACTGAGCTTACTTTCCCTGTTATAGTGCCGTCATCTAAATACCGTAGGCAATTCTGATTCCCAATCAACTATTAACTGGATGCCTAGAGAGAAACCAAAGGTCCACAAGGATTTCCTGGTTGTGGACTTAAGAAACAGTACATAGTCTCAAAAATCAAAGTCTTGAATAGTATTGCCAGAAAAAGGGATGCAATGTTGGAGACTGGATTTTTATCTGAATTAGCATTTCGTTTCTTTGTACGGAATTAAAAGGCGTTCTTGAATTCCACTTTCAGCAGATTTTGTTGAACAAGTATTTTTGTTAACAGCAGGCTCACAACCACCTTTGGAACCGAAACCAATTTGTTTTGGTCGAAGACATTCTACCAAAATATTCTGGACAGAGACACACGCCAGTTTAGCTGCTAGTCTTCTAAAAGTATTCCCAACTGCCATGGCCTTTATCCCTCCAACTTTTTTGTCTAAAGCTGTCAGTGTATTTTCGTAAAGAATGGGTGTAAGGTCCTCCGGAATCTTTCCACTAAGCATTAGATTGACAAGAGATCTCATAAAAGATGCTTTAAGCTTTCTCCGTTGCTGGGTGTTTTTGTGGTTGCTAAGCAAAAAAAAAACTTTAAAACTATTAGACATTAGAATGACTTTGACAATGCTAATTGTTTCAGCTATTAAGTTTTAGTTTGTAAAAATATTGTTTGTGTTTGTAAATAAATAACTGCACATAAATTTGGACTGTGCCTAGAGTGTAATAAAGAAGTGTCATAAGTGGATATAACGCGTAAATAATCCTCAATTTAAGGAACTAACGACAAGCGCAATATATTGCGATGTTTTTGCATTTCAGCCAGTCCCATAATCCTCGAAACTCCTTAAAATGCTGCTCCAGATTGATTAAAACCCCATTTAAGGCAATAATTTCATATTTCTTGTAAATCGGCTATGTTCGGAAAGATCATTGAATCCTGCTGGATATTGGATAATTGATCCTAGGTAATGATGATCTTCAATCATTATTAGGTGTCCCGCAGCATTAGTACTCTTTCAGTCAAAGAAAACCTGTATAAAATCTAGTATTAGTTGTGTAATTAGGTAGAAATAATCGGTCAAGGTCGTTTGCCAGGACACAAAATGTGAGGTGAGAGTGATAAAAAGAACAAAGTGTTATAAATAAAAGTGAGTAATAAACAAACAACAACAAACAAATATAAACAAAGACGTAAATGATGAAAATGCGTGTTTTTAACGAATTTAACTATAAAAATTTAAAGACAAATTGCAAAGCGGCGCAATATTCTTCCAAGAAAAGAAAGACAAGGAAGGAAGGAAAGGTAGAAAAACAGAAGAAGAATGGCAATAATTAACAAATAATTAAGAAAAATAATTATTAAAGTTAAAGAAAACTGCAGAAAAACTAGGGATTCACACAAACATCAGGTAGATAGCAGCAGAAAACCGACGCTGTGTAACGGTTTTATTTAAATAAATTAATAATTGAGTTGGCCACAGATCCGGAAGTAATAAATAGAGGTGCGGAAGAAACGCCCGAGGCGTTCAAATATCACAGCGTAAAGGCGTACATCGTTGCAAAGAAAATTACCGCAAAAAATGAATAAATGACGTCACAATAAAAAGTTCAAGAGTAATAAAAGTGCTAAGTGCAAAACAAAAGGAGGAGTTGAAGAATTACATTAGTAAAACTGAACAAATAAAAGGGTGAAAGTAAATACTCACCAGTGTTAATGATCCGGAAGAGGAAAAGTCAATGACCCAAAGGTGAATGAACGAGCAGGGCTGCACAAAATTGGAAACGACGTGGGAGTAACCTGCAAAGAAAATAAAGGAAACACCGGAAGCGTCAAGTACATAAAAGAAATACTCACCGTAGAAGTTGCGCGAAACACATGTTGTTTCCCGGTAAAAGAAATACTCTTGAGATTAAAAGCTATAATTTAACTTGAGTGATAAAGAGATGGGCGCTTAACATTAAAACAATAAATAAATTTACCCCTGTGCATCTCAATACAAATCATACTACGTTTGTGACCGTCACTTCGAGAATGAGTTTATTATACCTGGTACGAAAAGAGGATTACGTCGAGATGCAATTCCAAGTTTGTTTTAACAGAATCTTCAAAACCAGGTTTGTGGAATGCCTTTTTATAATTATTATTACACAACTTACGTTACACCTATACATAAAATAATATTCCTATTCTGTATCAGAAATAATACCTGAACAGAATACTACAATTGAAGAACAGAGGAAATCAGATGCGTTGCCTGCGATTTCAGTAGATGTTTTGGAATGTGATGAAAACATTAAGGAGCAACAACAGAAAACAGATGCATTGCCTGTTATTTTACAAGAGGTTTTAGAAATAGAACAAATTAACGAGCGGGGTATTAACATTGCTATTATTATAAATAATGAAAATATTCCAATTTTACCGATGGGTTTTTAAACAAATGTGTTATGTTATCAGTAGTAATGCTTGTTACATCACTTTTATTAGGAGATACGATTGTCTACAAAAAATAATTAGAAGTTATTTGTACAGAATCCGAATGTAAATCTCAATTGCTCCATTTCTTGGTGATGCAAATGACAGATAAAGTACATTATTTCTTTCTCTAAAATGTATTAAATTTGTAGCGTCACTGAAAAAGAAAGTGGACGATGAAGTTTCATGTATACCAGAACCTAAAAAGAGATGTGATATTCTGCGGCTCGATAAAGTTACTAGAGAAAAAATATTTATCTCTAGTACAAGGAGCTGATAAATTGGAAAAACAGGCATCCAAATTGCAAATTCTGCTTTGAAACTATAAATCTGTAATTTTAAAGAATGGAGATTTTCAAGGTCTATGTGACAAAGTAAATAACACAACATACATTTTTTATGCAACAAATAAAAAAAGTTATCACTAAAAGCACGACGGTTTACACTTAACGAGAAATATTTGTATTGTCCCTCTATAAAGCAAGTGGTAGGGGATACAAATACTATCAAAAAATTTTTCTTTCCTTTGTGCTAGAATAATCAAAAATTTGTTAAGTACCGGGTGACCCAATAAGACTGTTCCTCGGCCATATCTCGGGAACCGTTCGTCGTATGACTTTGGTGTAAAAAAAATATTATAGTAAATCGGCCATGAAGAATTGCAGGAAAATATTTTCAAGTTTTAAAATGACCACCAGAGGGCGTAACTGCCATATTAAATTTTTAAATTGCATTTTCTATAAATTTCTCATAATAAACAAAAATTTTTTCACATTTGTAAAGAGAACCAGTTTATCTATCATTTTCGTAAATCAAAAGTTCAGTTATTTCAAAAACTAAGATGGCGGGGGTGTTCAATTGTTTTTGCAATAACGTGCTTTAACTTCTTAACGGTTACAAATTTGGTATCGTTGAAAAGCGCATTCCTTAAGCAATAAGAATCAACCAAAATATGGTTAATTTAGTTGAATCCTTCTCCGCCAGGGGCTAGCTTTGACACCATGACTCAAATTAAAAAAAAAATATAAAAATCAAATGGAATGATATGACTTTTTCTTTATGAAGATTCATGGCCGATTTATCTAATATTTTTTTTACACCGTACGACGAACGGTTCCCGAGATATGGCCGAGGAACAGTCTTACCCGGTACATTGCCTTTTCAACCAGGTATTAGTAAAACAATTAGTAAATTCAATGATTTAAAAAATGGATTGTAAAAGTGACTGTATCATGCCATGAAATTGGTTTAAAAGTTGTAACCACGGTTTGTGACCAAGGGAGAACAAATCAAACTGCAATACATGCTTTTTTGAATGATAGTAAACAACCATTTTTAAAATTTAATCTTGAATACAAGCATTGTAACAATGAAGAAGTTATTCCTATATTGAAAATTCCCCATATTTTTAAAGGTATTCAAAATAATTTTTAGAAAAAGATTTTCATTTTAAAATAAATTGCACAAGTAAAATGCAAGTTGGAGGCATATCGCACAATTATATTGTCTTGATACAGCTGAAGACACTAGCATATGTCCTAAATTAACCGATCGACCATGTTATGAAAGAAGAAAAAATAAAATGTCCTATGCTACCCAGGTGTTCAGTTATAATTTTGGTGCGTTTGATGTTACGAATTTCCAAATGGGGTATGTTGTAACGGGTAAATAGACCATTTTTCTATAAAACATTGTTTAGTCTAAAAATTCATTTGCCGAAGTTAGGCAACTTACAATACACCGGTGTTGAACCGAAGGATTTGTCGTCTGTTAAAATATTTGGCAAAAATACGCCGGAAAAACTTCGAAGGGCATTGTAGGAATTTATTAAAACGAACGTCCTTTCTGGCTTATCGGTTTCCGTTACCAATTCTCAACCGCAAGCAGTCATGTTACATTTCTAAACCTCGTGTGAAACTTCTAGTAATTTCTGTCTGCGAGAACGAGGGTGTTCTTCGTAAATAATGGGTGCATCTTCACTATTCGAAGGTGGGACGCATTTGAGACGTCTTTAGTAGCGCTGGTTCTATTACACAGGTAAATATAAGAATTTAAATTGCTGCTTCCCCAAAGAAAGGGCATACTTACAAGTGAATGTTTCCTTACAGAGGTTCTTTTTTTGCTCCTCCTCTTTCTCTGGTGTAACAATCGGTATTGTTAAATATAATTCACGCCAATTTTGGTGATCTTTGAATCATTGATAAAATCGCGGTTTAAGCGAAAGAAATCGATTGTTGCATTAGTACGTTAGTGGCATTAAATTTATCGCATGTTTAAATTTGTTGAAAGTAGTACTATAAAGTTGGCAATTTGTTAACGCAAGTATTTCTGTTGGGAACTGCAAATTAATTATTTAATTAAAGAAGAGTTCGAACAGAGAATCTCACAATTGGAGGTAGACGTAAATATCCGGAGCTATGATTAAAAAACAAAAGTTGATTTATACTCCGATCGGGGGACCTTCCATGAATGGAATCTTTGTTTGTACACATTACAGATGCGCGATCTTATAAAAAGGGTACCGGTAACGACATCTAGAATGTTGAGGTGCTAACATGTGATCACGATAATTTGCAGTTTTCCATAAGAAAATTTGCGGTAGTTCTTGAGGAAAGGCGCTAAGCTTTAGAGTGGGAAATACGGTATATATAAATGCAAACGCGGATGAATAATGACGGAGCGGCAGAGTTTTCCTTAGGTTTACGTGTGGAACTTAAGTTCCTTCGGGAATTAAAGTGTGTTATTTCTTCTGATATTTCCTTTTCGAAAGCGGGAAAATAGTTTTAGTTTTAATAGTTGCGCTTAACAGAAGACGCCGAAAATCTTTGAACGAGATTTGGGAATAATTAGTTTGCGTGCGGGTACAATTGTACGTATGATTTGTTGTGTTGTGACAAGTTTAATTTTGCAAACGCGGATGAATAATTACGGACGGAACGTCTTTGTTTTCTTTTAACTTCTACACGGGCGCGTAGATCTCGCGTGGATTATTCAGATTGGTTTTATATTTTATTGAGTGACATATTAGGATTATTATTATACAATACGATAAGGTAAAGTAATTTCTTTAATCGCGTCAAAGTCCATAAGCTACGAAATCGTAGTTTTCGGCAATCAACATTGATTTGTATGGTTGTGAGCTGATAGAGAGGAAAATCCAAAATAAATTAGGTTTAGTTTTCCCCTTGTTTTTTTTTATTTTTTATCAAAAGAACTTACACGCATCGGAGTTTCTACTCCATCTTTAAGCCGTGCGAATCACGTTTCCAAGAAAAGAGACTCCGGGTGAAAGCCAGTTAGCCGCGCAAAGGTAGGTGGGAAAAACAGCCCTAAGGCTTGGAATGGTGGCAGCGTACAAATGAAGGAAAAAATATAAAATTTTCCAAGTTCTCGGGACAGGCAATTTTTTTTATTTTTTATTTTAGCTTCCTAATTTAAAGGATAAAATTAGAAAGGCCGGTTTTCCATTCTACCTAATAAAAACGCCGATTTTCTTTTCATTTCTTTTCAACTGCGCGCGCGGCCGTTACATTGGTGGCAGCGGTGGGATTTTCTTAGAAGGAGATTTCACCTTAGGGATTATTCGATTTGATTATTTTATTTAATTGCACTTATTGCATTCGGTGTGATTTTCTTTTGTCACATTTGGGATTTCCTTATAATTGTTCTTACGGGATTATTTTAAGGGGACTTATTTTTTTCTAAAAGAAATGTACAATCACATTTAGCTAGACAAAACATTAAAAACAAAATGCAAAATTAAATATTCAATGTGCTTCTTAGAAAAATTTTCTAAACAACATAAACAAAATAAATTGAGATGATAATTTTTTTAATTATATCCTAAAAAAACAATCTCGGCACAATTAACTTTCTTCCGAATAAAATTAATAATCTAATTTCTTTCTTAGAAAATTTTTTCACCCCTTAATTAGTCTCCACGGTTATCAGTCTGATAGAGATAATCCCAATTAACAAACACAAAATTAATCGTCGCACCAATCAATTTATTGATGCAATTCGACTTAATTATTGCATCTAATCAAATCTATTTCTTCGTCCTAACAAGAAAATAATTCTCCAATCAGCCCAATCTTTAACTGCAATCTAACAACTAAAACGATCGACTGCCAATCAATCTAAATCCCCCACTAAACAATTAAATCATTCAGTAAATGAATCACTCGATTCCCAATCCAATAATCCCATCTGTAAATGACTAACTCTCTAATAATCCGAAAATTTCAATCGACATTCAGAACTGTCAATATCAAAAATTAGGACATTAGAATCCTCAGAAATTGACAGAATTAGTGTCAATCAAAACTAGAAATCACTAAAATTGATCATCTAAAACAATCATTTAGATACATTCACTCAAACAATCCATCCCTAAAAGAATCCCCTAAAGAGCAGTCATCTAAAACGAACCTCTAAAAAGTATTGATCGAAATCTATCACTAAAATCAATCCCGACAACAAATGTGAAAAACTCATCAATTGTAATGATAAGTGTGACCACTGCAACTGTATATGTGACCACCTGTGACCACCAACTGTAATAATAAATCCCAGATTAAATATGCAATCTGCGAACTAAATTAAATCCGCTAAAAAAAAAATAAGTCCCTTAAAATAATCCCGTAAGAACAATTATAAGGAAATCCCAAATGTGACAAAAGAAAATCACACCGAATGCAATAAGTGCAATTAAATAAAATAATCAAATCGAATAATCCCTAAGGTGAAATCTCCTTCTAAGAAAATCCCACCGCTGCCACCAATGTAACGGCGCGCGCGAGTTGAAAAGAAATGAAAAGAAAAATCGGCGTTTTTATTAGGTAGAATGGAAAACCGGCCTTTCTAATTTTATCCTTTAAATTAGGAAGCTAAAATAAAAAATAAAAAATTGCCTGTCCCCGAGAACTTGGAAAATTTTATATTTTTTTTTTCATTTGTACGCTGCCACCATTCCAAGCCTTAGGGCTGTTTTTCCCACCTACCTTTGCGGCGGCTAACTGGCTTTCACCCCGGAGTCTCTTTTCTTGGAAACGTGATTCGCACGGCTTAAAGATGGAGTAGAAACTCCGATGCGTGTAAGTTCTTTGCGATAAAAAAAATAAAAAAAACAAGGGGGAAAACTAAACCTAATTTATTTTTGGATTTTCCTCTCTATCAGCTCACAACCATACAAATCAATGTTGATTGCCGAAAACTACGATTTCGTAGCTTATGGACTTTGACGCGATTAAAGAAATTACTCTTACCTTATCGTATTGTATAATAATAATCCTAATATGTCACCCAATAAAATATAAAAAACCAATCTGAATAATCCACGCGAGATCTACGCGCCCGTGTAGAAGTTAAAAGAAAAACAAAGACGTTCCGTCCGTAATTATTCATCCGCGTTTGCAAAATTAAATTGTCACAACACAACAAATCATACGTACAATTGTACCCGCACGCAAACTAATTATTCCCAAATCTCGTTCAAAGATTTTCGGCGTCTTCTGTTAAGCGCAACTATTAAAACTAAAACTATTTTTCCCGCTTTCGAAAAGGAAATATCAGAAGAAATAACACACTTTAATTCCCGAAGGAACTTAAGTTCCACACGTAAACCTAAGGGAAACTCCGCCCGTCCGTAATTATTCATCCGCGTTTGCATTTATATATACCGTATTTCCCACTCTAAAGCTTAGCGCCTTTCCTCAAGAACTACCGCAAATTTTCTTATGGAAAACTGCAAATTATCGTGTCACATGTTAGCACCTCAACATTCCAGATGTCGTTACCGGTACCCTTTTATAAGATCGCGCATCTGTAATGTGTACAAACAAAGATTCCATTCATGGAAGGTCCCCGATCGGAGTATAAATCAACTTTTGTTTTTAATCATAGCTCCGGATATTTACGTCTACCTCCAATTGTGAGATTCTCTGTTCGAACTCTTCTTTAATTAAATAATTAATTTGCAGTTCCCAACAGAAATACTTGCGTTAACAAATTGCCAACTCTTATAGTACTACTTTCAACAAATTTAAACATGCGATAAATTTAATGCCACTAATGTACTAATGCAACAATCGATTTCTTTTCGCTAAACCGCAATTTTATCAATGATTCAAAGATCACCAAAATTGGCGTGAATTATATTTAACAATACCGATTGTTACATTACCCTCCCCTTCGAAAAAGATGTGCGCTTACTCTGAGCCACATTCTTTTCCCATCTTACATTAGAAATCCTTAAAGCTAGAGTCCATCACTATTTACCATACCGATCAGTCACTCGCGGGTTCGGTTCACCCACACCCACTTACACTTTCGGTTTATAAATGTTCCAAGGTACCTGTAGAGGTTTCTTGCTCCGTCCATGTTGCGGCAACGCTGGATACAATTCACTGTGTTGCGTCGGCAGTTGACCATGGGTATCGCCACCGTCGGGCGTTGGAGTTGCTTGTGACGCGACACTACTATTATCACCACGCTTATGTCGCTGAACCAAAACCATTGTTAGAGTGTTCCATAAACTGGCTATTAACATAAGTCCACAACCTACTGTCTCATATAAATGTAACCCATTGATTATCACTCCCAAGCAGTACTTAATTGTTTTAAACACTACATAGAATCCCAAAATACCACTAAAGAATATGCCTATGTCAGAGAACCATCCCCATATCTGTCGCATCGTCGAATGCGCTAATTCCTCCATTTCATTAGGAGCGAACATCTTCAACGTTGAGTAACCTTGACTTTGTGCATCGAGGCCTGCCATCCTTCTAGCTATAATATTTTCGACCGCTTTTCGTTCAACACCGAACGCCAGTACTCTCTGTACTTTACTAACCTCCTCCTGAGTATATAACCCATATTGTCCTATAGGTTGTATAGGGCTGAATTCCAATTTTGGAGACGCCTCCACGGATAACATTTTGGGTTCCTTTTTCGTTGTCGGATAAGGGGTCAATCCGATCCATTCTCCATCAATTTGATACAGTGGAGGTGTTAATGCGTTACACTCCACCTCTTCGGCGTGATGCTGGAGGATCCGTGTTACCGGAGCCATATACCACGACTTGTTGTCTACTTCTACAGGCAATTCATGGAAACAACGGTCTGTTCGACGAATCTTGACGAGTTTTGGTACACACTTCATAATGTACAACACCTCGCCCAATACTCTTCCTATAACACCTTTTTCCAATTGTAGTGTCTGGCTTATGGAATGTGGTGCAAATGGAGCCATCATTAATCGATTTCTCAAAATTTCACGTTGCACTTGACATCGTCTATCCACAGTGTCAACATACATCTTGTCGATACCTCTTTTATACGACTGCTCTACGTATAAAAACTTGCTATTTACGTAGCTCATTAGATCCGTGTTATAGGGATCTAACCTCATCTTTGGCTGAAGATATGCCGTGACGGCGCCTTCTAAGACAACTAATCTTGGGTGTTCCGTCTGCCACACCTCTATATGACATAGAAAATTCTTCTTAATTATGGTCAATGCGAATATCTTGGAATTATTTTCCACTATAATAAATTTTTCCTTAGTGCGTTTCTGTATCACTTGGGTCGCTGGCCCTTGGTATAAAACACTAAGTTGATCGTCACACTGACTTTTCCCATCATTCTCCCACACCGTGTCCCCATCGTCGTATCGAAACAGTATCCTGGGGAATAAGGACACGTTACTCCACCCAATAAACTGATTTCATTTTCCTCCATTTTCACTCTGGCCAGATAATCCCGAGTGCTGATTTTACATTGGCGATGACATAAACATTCGTCCAAGTTTGCCCTCCTTCATGGTAGGTCTCTCCTTTACATGCGCCTTCGCTATCTACATGACCAATCAACGTTATGGACGTTGAAGCACTTCCATTCATCACAATCTGGCCTATGTACTGTTGATATAGCTTTAACGTTTTATACCTGTGCACTCCGGTGCACTCTTCGGAACCCACTTTGTGCACAAAACTAGACAGTCCTCCGGCCACAAGAGAACTATGGCTATGCATGCCACAGTGACTCATAATTCGCGTGATTTCGATTAAACACGTAAACACTTTTTGATACTTAATATCATTTTTCTGTATCACACGCACATTTACTTTGCTACTCGAATACTCGGACTCAGTTTCGGGACAAGATGCCACGCCACGAACGGACACCGCGGAAATATCGCTGCCTCGATCTTCGCAATCGTATGCTATTAGTCCCGCTGCCTGCCGCACACACACAGAAAGTACCAGTATTGCCCATGCTACACGCGACCACATAAATGCACTCATAGTTTGTTTGTCTTTACTATTCATTTCGAAAGTTTCCCAACCACACTTTATAAGTTCACGAACTTCTCAATAGTCTTTTTGTCGGACTCGAGCACTGATTCTTCTTTTTTTTACTTATTCTTGAAAATTAACAACAAACACAATTGTTACAAAGACAAAGTTCAAACAATATTTTTATACCTAATTACAATTTAACCCCAACAACACACAAAAAAAAAAATTCTTTATACAACATATCAACTACATAAGTACCAACCGCTTACTTCGCAAAACATAATACCTAATGTTACCGCAAGGGTTCGCTCAGTCATCCGCTATTGTGGTACTTACCTTTGTTGTTCTTCCTTATATGTTCAATCTGTCCGGTGGTTTGCGTACCCTCGATGATCGTCTTGGAGGCGGCGTCACGGGAGTTGGACTCGACTCTTCGTCGCTAGAACTTAAGATCTCACCTGATTCGTTTGGGGCCCAAGATACCGTTTTCCATAACGGGGAAGTATACGTGCCGGATTTCTGCGTACACCATCTTCTTTCTCGTAGTCATCCTCGTTTGAGCTTTCCTCAGCAGAGTCCAAGGAGTCTTCCGTCTCCGATTGAGACACAATGGTTTTAGTTTCACGACTATTACGTCCTAAGTACGGTTTCAGCCTATTCACGTGAACTACCTGTGCTTTGCTTGATCCTCTCATACGCACCCTGTACGTCACCGGACCTATAACTTCTAGCACTTCAAATGGACCAATCCATGGCTTGCTCAATTTTTTTGATACACCAAGTGTGGATGCCATGTCTCTCAAATATACTAGATCACCTTCTTCAAATCTTCGATACTGGGCTCTCTTATTGAACTGTACCGCCCTTCGCTCTTTAGCTAACTCTGTATTTTCGAAGACTCTTGCATACACCTCTTGTAATCTTGCTTGAAGTTCCGATACATAATTTTCCGCAACGTCGTATTTGACCCTGCCAAACCTGATAAACTCATCTATCGGTAAGGTTTGTTCTCTACCATGCAGCAGAAAGTACGGACTATACCCAGTTGAACTATGAACGCTACCCCGATATGCCATCATAACTAACGGTACCCACTTATCCCAATCCGTCTGGTCATCTGCCAGATAATGTGACAACATATCCTTTAGGACCCGATGCATTCGTTCAATCTGTCCATTCGACGTGGGAGCATAACTCGAAGTGTGTGTTTTGTGATGTTCAATATCGCACATACCTCTTTAAAAGTTGGGAGGTAAAATTGGTCCCTTGATCCGTTAAAGGCGCTTTGGCGCTCCATGCCGAACTATAATTTGTTCTACAAAGGCCCTTGCTACTGTTTCTGCTTTTGATCCGGGATAGGAATAGCTTCCGCGTACTTCGTAAAATAATCCTGGAAGGTTAACAGGTACTTATTTCCGCTAGACGTCCTTACTAACGGACCTACTATATCCATTGACGTCAGCTCCCAAGGTTCCCGTGCAACGGAAAAGTGTTGCAATGGTGCCTTTTTCAAATGTGGCGAGGTTTTTCTCCTGTTACACAAATCACATTTAGCGCAGTAGTCTGCAACGTCCGCCTTCATACTGTTCCAAAAATTTCTGTTTGATGCGTTGCAACGTCTTTCGCTGACCAGTATGTCCCATCATAGATGAGTCGTGAAAGTCTCTTAGCACCCTCATCACAAATTCTTTGGGTATTACTAGTCTGTAGTCCCCCGAATCTTCCTCAAACCTATATATTATTTTGTTCTTGTCCCTGACGTACGGTGTCGTTATTCCATCTTCCTTACCTAATTGATCCTCAATCTTTTGACAAAGGTATCCTTCTTCTGTGCTCGCAACAAAACATGCATATCCCACTCGGGTATGATGTCAGGTTCCCTTCGTTTATCACCCTTATACTCTGTTTCGCCTTCGATTGTTGATAGATTGTCACGTGTATGAACGCATCAAGGAAAACGAACTTAATCATAGTTTCTACTTTGACCCAATCTAACCCATCCATTCCACAAGCAATCTTTGGAATGGCCAAGTTTGTATCACCATTTTTTGTCAGGCACTGCTTTAGCTTGACTAAGGCAGCCCACAATACTTCATATGTGGGTTTATCATAATACCTTCTTTTAGTGATTAAGTAGTACAAATTTCTATTGGAAATCTGGAGCTCAGCCACATCTCCCACAACTTTTTCTTGTCGTTTTAGCACATCGACCATACCAAACCTCTCGACGAAGTCTTTCGCAATTCCTTTTTCATATGTAAATCTTGAGACACGCAATGAGCTAGCGCATGGTTTCTGGACTGGAAAACACATCTCCCTCTTTCAGCAAGTAACGTTCATTATCCGGAACTCCATTCTTCTTAATGTACTCCTGGAAACTTTCAAAACTGCAGTCCAACTGTTCCTCCTTCTCATACACTCTGCTTAACGCATCTGCATTGCCATGTAATCTGCCTTGACGATGTACTACTTCATACTCGTACTCCATCAGATACAATGCCCACCTGGTAATTCTAGAACTGGGATCTTTCATATTTAACATCCACTTTAAAGGTCGATGGTCCGTGATTACTGTAAATTTTCTCCCATACAAGTAACAACGGAATTGTTTGATCCCATAGACGACCCCTAATAATTCCTTTTCCGTGGTGGAATAGTTTAATTCCGCCTTATTGAACTTTCGGCTTGCATAAGCTATAGGACGTTCGTATCCATCTCTTATCTGGTTAACACCGCGCCCGTACCAAGTCCGCTGGCGTCTGTCGCAAGAATAAATTCCTTCGAAAAAATCCGGATAAATCAACACGGTATCCGAGGTAAGCTCTTGCTTTAATGCATCAATAGCTACTATTACTTCTTCCGAAATCTCAAACTTTGCCTCTTTTCTCGTCAGTTTGGTGAGAGAGGCTGTTTTCTCCGCTATATTAGGTATAAACTTTCTATACCAATTAACTAACCCTAAAAATGATCGTACTCCCTTCACGTCCTTTGAATGGGAAATTCTCGAATTGCTCGAATTTTTCTGGATCTGGTCTCACGCCGTCTCGCGAAATGACATGTCCCAAGTATCGGACTTGATTCTTCATGAGGTTACATTTTCCTGGTTTCAACTTAATATTTGCCTCATCCAATCTTTTCAACACTAACTCTAGTCTTTCTATATGCTCCTGTGCTCCTTTTGAGCTGTAAACTATAATATCGTCCAAATATACCATACAGATTTCTCCTGTTAGACCAGACAGCGTCATATTCATAAACCTCTGGAAGGTACAAGGAGCATTACACAAGCCGAATGGCATCTTAAGGTATTCGTAATGTCCCTGAAACGTACTAAATCCTGTCATCGGAATTGACTCCGGCTCCATATCTATCTGATGATAAGCTTCAGCCACATCTATTACCGAGAAATACACTTTACTTCCAGATTCATAACCTTGTAACAAGTCTGATATGTTAGGCAAGGGTAATACTCTTTTCTGGTCACTTCATTGAGTCCCCTGTAGTCGATACACATGCGTACTTTCTCCTTTCCATTTGGTAACGTCTTAGTCACCAAAACAACTGGAGCCGACCACGGACTGCAAGAGGGGCGTATTACCTTTGAACTCAGAAGTCTGTCGATTTCATTCTGCAAAATCTCTCTTGCTTATATGGTATCCTATATGGCGCTTTACAAATAGGCTTTGAGCCAGGTTCTAACACTAACGAATGTTTCACTTTTTGTGGTTGAGGTTAATTCATCTCCCTCTTCCTTGAATAAGTGGCCAAATCGTCCAAGTACTGCCTTAGCTCTTCTTTGGTTGTTCGTTCCAAATGTTCCAAATCAAACTCTTTGTCGATCCATTGCTTATCGGATGTATCGATTCTATTTATTTCCAGCACATCCGGTTTATCTCCTTCTATTACCTCACCTTGCACTGCTCTGGCAACTTCCTTCCCTTTTGGAATAGTGACCTTCTGCCGTGTGAGATTAATAACTTCTCAGTGGTACATATTCCCTTATTTCAACAACTGCCCTAGCCACATGAACAAAATTTATGCCTACTTCTATTGGTTCAATGACGGCAATTTTTCCTTGCAAGGCATTCTTTAACTTTAGCCCTGCAGTAGCATTCACTCCGAGGTGGAATAGAAATTTCCTCCTCAGCAATAACTTTTACTACTACTCGAAACTTTTCTTCTCCTGTAGCGTCCTGATCCATCGAACTTACGTTTGTAATTCTTTCGTCACTTGCTTTCCTTTCTAACCATCGTTGTGCTTCAACTTTCATTTCTTTTCAACTCGAGCGCGGCTGTTACATTGGTGGCAGCGGTGGATTTTCTTAGAAGGAGATTTCACCCTTAGGGATTATTCGATTTGATTATTTTATTTAATTGCACTTATTGCATTCGGTGTGATTTTCTTTGTCACATTTGGGATTTCCTTATAATTGTTCTTACGGGATTATTTTAAGGACTTATTTTTTTTTAGCGGATTTAATTTAGTTCGCAGATTGCATATTTAATCTGGGATTTATTATTACAGTTGGTGGTCACAGGTGGTCACATATACAGTTGCAGTGGTCACACTTACCATTACAATTGATGAGTTTTTCACATTTGTTGTCGGGATTGATTTTAGTGATAGATTTCGATCAATACTTTTAGAGGTTCGTTTTAGATGACTGCTCTTTAGGGGATTCTTTTAGGGATGGATTGTTTGAGTGAATGTATCTAAATGATTGTTTTAGATGATCAATTTTAGTGATTTCTAGTTTTGATTGACACTAATTCTGTCAATTTCTGAGGATTCTAATGTCCTAATTTTTGATATTGACAGTTCTGAATGTCGATTGAAATTTTCGATTATTAGAGAGTTAGTCATTTACAGATGGGATTATTGGATTGGGAATCGAGTGATTCATTTACTGAATGATTTAATTGTTTAGTGGGAGATTTAGATTGATTGGCAGTCGATCGTTTTAGTTGTTAGATTGCAGTTAAAGATTGGGCTGATTGGAGAATTATTTTCTTGTTAGGAAGAAGAAATAGATTTGATTAGATGCAATAATTAAGTCGAATTGCATCAATAAATTGATTGGTGCGACGATTAATTTGTGTTTGTTAATTGGGATTATCTCTATCAGACTAATAACCGTGGAGACTAATTAAGGGTGAAAAATTTTCTAAGAAAGAAATTAGATTATTAATTTTATTCGGAAGAAAGTTAATTGTGCCGAGATTGTTTTTTTAGGATATAATTAAAAAAATTATCATCTCAATTTATTTTGTTTATGTTGTTTAGAAAATTTTTCTAAGAAGCACAAGTGATATTTAATTTTGCATTTTTTTTTTAATGTTTTGTCTAGCTAAATGTGATTGTACATTTCTTTTAGAAAAAAAAATAGTTTTTTGTTTGTGCATACCTTGTGTTGTAGGTGTATGCAATTATTTTTGTGGTTATTAAGCAAGAGTATTTGCGACGTTAAATTGTTTTAAGTGAAAGCAAAACAATTTTTTTTTCTTCAACATGGCAGAACCTTCTGCAGAAGGGGCGACGTTGTTTAGAGAGGGTGGAGGTACCACTAACCCTTCTGGACTAGCAACAGGAGCTACAGTTGGAGGAACCATGTCGGCAGCAGTTCCTTTTTATAGTTTGGGAATGGTGGCGGCTTCCTTAGAGAATTTTTCTGGGAAAAACCTATTAGATACTTTGATAAGATTGAACAACGTAGTAGGTTAGACGGCTGGACAGAGACGGACACCTTGAGGGTCGTGAAGTATAAACTTGTCGGAGAAGCCTACGAGTTTTTCAAGTCAGAGGAAGCTTTGGATACTCTTCCATATTTTGAATTTAAACAAAGTTTATAGCTAAGTTTTCTCTCCGTAAACGACCGGGTGAGGATCAATTGAACTTGAATAGGTGTTACCAGAAACCCGGAGAATCGATCAGGATTACTGTACCAGGATAAGGACACTTGGAGCTAAGGTACTTAAGGAAGATTTAAAAATGCAAATCCAGGTGAAGAGGCAGGACTCAAGAGAAAAATCAAGAGTTAATGTTGGGGCAGTTGAAGTTAGGACTTAGAAAGGACTTGTTTAGGACAGTTAGCTTCCTTGCTTGGGGACGACAAACTGACTCTTGAGAAAGCTGAATCGTTAGTGGAACAGCATGAGATAGTGCAGGACATTCTACAAGGGAGAAGATCCGACCAGGATGTAGTCCACGTTCGCGAAGTCACGTGTTACAGGTGTCAGAAAACTGGACACACAGCTCGAGATTGCTCAATTGAGGATAGCCGAGGTACTTGTTTTTCGTGTAACAAATCGGGACATTGGGCAAACAGATGTCCAGAAATACCAAAAGGAGGTAATAACCAAAGGTTTGGTGTGAGTCCGGGGCAACCAAGAGACACAGGCGCTGTGAGACGCGATAATCGTGCCCAACAAGGACGACACAGCTTCGATAAGGGAGTTATTTCAAGGACGTCTTTAAACGAGATAGGTCACCCACCTCGCCCCGAGTGGAAGACCGTTCAATTTCAAAGAGGGGTCAAACAATAGATTTATTGCCAGTTATAAGAGTCGTACGATCAAGGATCGTCCCGCATATCGCCAATCTACGGATCAACGGTGTTTGTTGCAAATGTCTTATTGACACCGGAGCCGCCGCCACCTTAATAGCGAAACCGCTAGTGAGTTGGAATAGCATCGATTGTAATGGTGCGAAAGGGATCGTACTAGTGGGCGTTACTGGCCACGAATTGAAGGTTTACGGAACTACGAGAGTATCTATAGCGGCTGTAAACCCGAAAGATGATTTGCATGGATCGGCTCATCATACAATGGTCGTTTGCGACGAAGAGCTGTTAAAAGAAGCTCAGGTTCTTATAGGTCGAGATTTTCTGTATGCACACGGAGCCGTTATCGAATATACAGGAGGACCGACAATGGTCTTGTGGGGACAACGCATCCGCTCTATACAAATGAGGCGTGTGAAACGGATGATGGAGTGTGTCAAATAGGTGAACGTGATCGGTTACGAATAAAGGAACGCACGCAAGAGACTTTTCCAAAACGTAAAGAGGAAAGGAATCGTCATAAGGCCAGTGTAACCCGCAATAACGAGGCTGGATGGAAAGAGTGGCTGGAAGTCGTGAAAACTTCTATCACCAAACTGAGAAAGTGAGATCTTCACGACAAGGTGAGGATTCTAGGTAGAAAAAGCCGTTACAGTGACCCGAAGATTTTAATTTCGGAACACGGAAGCTAAGTGACGAAGAAGAAGAGGTGATGGTTCGAAAGGAATGTAACGATCACAATAAAAGAAGTTATGTAGTTCCAGATGTAAATAGAGTTGAAGAATTGAAAGTTGAAGCACAACGATGGTTAGAAAGGAAAGCAAGTGACGAAAGAATTACAAACGTAAGTTCGATGGATCAGGACGCTACAGGAGAAGAAAAGTCGAGAGTAGTAGTAAAGTTATTGCTGAGGAGGAAATTTCTATTCCACCTCGGAGTGAATGCTACTGCAGGGCAAAGTTAAAGAATGCCTTGGAAGGAAAAATTGCCGTCATTGAACCAATAGAAGTAGGCATAAATTTTGTTCATGTGGCTAGGGCAGTTGTTGAAATAAGGAATATGTACCACTGAGAGTTATTAATCTCACACGGCAGAAGGTCACTATTCCAAAAGGGAAGGAAGTTGCCAGAGCAGTGCAAGGTGAGGTAATAGAAGGAGATAAACCGGATGTGCTGGAAATAAATAGAATCGATACATCCGATAAGCAATGGATCGACAAAGAGTTTGATTTGGAACATTTGGAACGAACAACCAAAGAAGAGCTAAGGCGAGTACTTGGACGATTTGGCCACTTATTCAAGGAAGAGGGAGATGAATTAACCTCAACCACAAAAGTGAAACATTCGTTAGTGTTAGAACCTGGCTCAAAGCCTATTTGTAAAGCGCCATATAGGATACCATATAAGCAAAGAGAGATTCTGCAGAATGAAATCGACAGACTTCTGAGTTCAAAGGTAATACGCCCCTCTTGCAGTCCGTGGTCGGCTCCAGTTGTTTTGGTGACTAAGACGTTACCAAATGGAAAGGAGAAAGTACGCATGTGTATCGACTACAGGGGACTCAATGAAGTGACCAGAAAAGAGTATTACCCCTTGCCTAACATATCAGACTTGTTACAAGGTTATGAATCTGGAAGTAAAGTGTATTTCTCGGTAATAGATGTGGCTGAAGCTTATCATCAGATAGATATGGAGCCGGAGTCAATTCCGATGACAGGATTTAGTACGTTTCAGGGACATTACGAATACCTTAAGATGCCATTCGGCTTGTGTAATGCTCCTTGTACCTTCCAGAGGTTTATGAATATGACGCTGTCTGGTCTAACAGGAGAAATCTGTATGGTATATTTGGACGATATTATAGTTTACAGCTCAAAAGGAGCACAGGAGCATATAGAAAGACTAGAGTTAGTGTTGAAAAGATTGGATGAGGCAAATATTAAGTTGAAACCAGGAAAATGTAACCTCATGAAGAATCAAGTCCGATACTTGGGACATGTCATTTCGCGAGACGGCGTGAGACCAGATCCAGAAAAAGTTCGAGCAATTCGAGAATTTCCCATTCCAAAGGACGTGAAGGAGTACGATCATTTTTAGGGTTAGTTAATTGGTATAGAAAGTTTATACCTAATATACGGAGAAACAGCCTCTCTCACCAAACTGACGAGAAAAGAGGCAAAGTTTGAGATTTCGGAAGAAGTAATAGTAGCTATTGATGCATTAAAGCAAGAGCTTACCTCGGATACCGTGTTGATTTATCCGGATTTTTCGAAGGAATTTATTCTTGCGACAGACGCCAGCGGACTTGGTACGGGCGCGGTGTTAAGCCAGATAAGAGATGGATACGAACGTCCTATAGCTTATGCAAGCCGAAAGTTCAATAAGGCGGAATTAAACTATTCCACCACGGAAAAGGAATTATTAGGGGTCGTCTATGGGATCAAACAATTCCGTTGTTACTTGTATGGGAGAAAATTTACAGTAATCACGGACCATCGACCTTTAAAGTGGATGTTAAATATGAAAGATCCCAGTTCTAGAATTACCAGGTGGGCATTGTATCTGATGGAGTACGAGTATGAAGTAGTACATCGTCAAGGCAGATTACATGGCAATGCAGATGCGTTAAGCAGAGTGTATGAGAAGGAGGAACAGTTGGACTGCAGTTTTGAAAGTTTCCAGGAGTACATTAAGAAGAATGGAGTTCCGGATAATGAACGTTACTTGCTGAAAGAGGGAGATGTGTTTTCCAGTCCAGAAAACCATGCGCTAGCTCATTGCGTGTCTCAAGATTTACATATGAAAAAGGAATTGCGAAAGACTTCGTCGAGAGGTTTGGTATGGTCGATGTGCTAAAACGACAAGAAAAAGTTGTGGGAGATGTGGCTGAGCTCCAGATTTCCAATAGAAATTTGTACTACTTAATCACTAAAAGAAGGTATTATGATAAACCCACATATGAAGTATTGTGGGCTGCCTTAGTCAAGCTAAAGCAGTGCCTGACAAAAATGGTGATACAAACTTGGCCATTCCAAAGATTGCTTGTGGAATGGATGGGTTAGATTGGGTCAAAGTAGAAACTATGATTAAGTTCGTTTTCCTTGATGCGTTCATACACGTGACAATCTATCAACAATCGAAGGCGAAACAGAGTATAAGGGTGATAAACGAAGGGGAACCTGACATCATACCCGAGTGGGATATGCATGTTTTGTTGCGAGCACAGAAGAAGGATACCTTTTGTCAAAAGATTGAGGATCAATTAGGTAAGGAAGATGGAATAACGACACCGTACGTCAGGGACAAGAACAAAATAATATATAGGTTTGAGGAAGATTCGGGGGACTACAGACTAGTAATACCCAAAGAATTTGTGATGAGGGTGCTAAGAGACTTTCACGACTCATCTATGATGGGACATACTGGTCAGCGAAAGACGTTGCAACGCATCAAACAGAAATTTTTGGAACAGTATGAAGGCGGACGTTGCAGACTACTGCGCTAAATGTGATTTGTGTAACAGGAGAAAACCTCGCCACATTTGAAAAAGGCACCATTGCAACACTTTTCCGTTGCACGGGAACCTTGGGAGCTGACGTCAATGGATATAGTAGGTCCGTTAGTAAGGACGTCTAGCGGAAATAAGTACCTGTTAACCTTCCAGGATTATTTTACGAAGTACGCGGAAGCTATTCCTATCCCGGATCAAAAGCAGAAACAGTAGCAAGGGCCTTTGTAGAACAAATTATAGTTCGGCATGGGCGCCAAAGCGCCTTTAACGGATCAAGGGACCAATTTTACCTCCCAACTTTTAAAGAGGTATGTGCGATATTGAACATCACAAAAAACACACACTTCAGTTATGCTCCACGTCGAATGGACAGATTGAACGAATGCATCGGGTCCTAAAGGATATGTTGTCACATTATCTGGCAGATGACCAGACGGATTGGGATAAGTGGGTACCGTTAGTTATGATGGCATATCGGGGTAGCGTTCATAGTTCAACTGGGTATAGTCCGTACTTCTGCTGCATGGTAGAGAACAAACCTTACCGATAGATGAGTTTATCAGGTTTGGCAGGGTCAAATACGACGTTGCGGAAAATTATGTATCGGAACTTCAAGCAAGATTACAAGAGGTGTATGCAAGAGTCTTCGAAAATACAGAGTTAGCTAAAGAGCGAAGGGCGGTACAGTTCAATAAAGAGCCCAGTATCGAAGATTTGAAGAAGGTGATCTAGTATATTTGAGAGACATGGCATCCACACTTGGTGTATCAAAAAATTGAGCAAGCCATGGATTGGTCCATTTGAAGTGCTAGAAGTTATAGGTCCGGTGACGTACAGGGTGCGTATGAGAGGATCAAGCAAAGCACAGGTAGTTCACGTGAATAGGCTGAAACCGTACTTAGGACGTAATAGTCGTGAAACTAAAACCATTGTGTCTCAATCGGAGACGGAAGACTCCTTGGACTCTGCTGAGGAAAGCTCAAACGAGGATGACTACGAGGAAGAAGATGGTGTACGCAGAAATCCGGCACGTATACTTCCCCGTTATGGAAAACGGTATCTTGGGCCCCAAACGAATCAGGTGAGATCTTAAGTTCTAGCGACGAAGAGTCGAGTCCAACTCCCGTGACGCCGCCTCCAAGACGATCATCGAGGGTACGCAAACCACCGGACAGATTGAACATATAAGGAAGAACAACAAAGGTAAGTACCACAATAGCGGATGACTGAGCGAACCCTTGCGGTAACATTAGGTATTATGTTTTGCGAAGTAAGCGGTTAGTACTTATGTAGTTGATATGTTGTATAAAGAATTTTTTTTTTGTGTGTTGTTGGGGTTAAATTGTAATTAGGTATAAAAATATTGTTTGAACTTTGTCTTTGTAACAATTGTGTTTGTTGTTAATTTTCAAGAATAAGTAAAAAAGAAGAATCAGTGCTCGAGTCCGACAAAAGACTATTGAGAAGTTCGTGAACTTATAAGTAGTGGTTGGGAAACTTTCGAAATGAATAGTAAAGACAAACAAACTATGAGTGCATTTATGTGGTCGCGTGTAGCATGGGCAATACTGGTACTTTCTGTGTGTGCGGCAGGCAGCGGGACTAATAGCATACGATTGCGAAGATCGAGGCAGCGATATTTCCGCGGTGTCCGTTCGTGGCGTGGCATCTTGTTCCGAAACTGAGTCCAGTATTCGAGTAGCAAAGTAAATATGCGTGTGATACAGAAAAATGATATTAAGTATCAAAAAGTGTTTACGTGTTTAATCGAAATCACGCGAATTATGAGTCACTGTGGCATGCATAGCCATAGTTCTCTTGTGGCCGGAGGACTGTCTAGTTTTGTGCACAAAGTGGGTTCGAAGAGTGCACCGGAGTGCACAGGTATAAAACGTTAAAGCTATATCAACAGTACATAGGCCAGATTGTGATGAATGGAAGTGCTTCAACGTCCATAACGTTGATTGGTCATGTAGATAGCGAAGGCGCATGTAAAGGAGAGACCTACCATGAAGGAGGGCAAACTTGGACGAATGTTTATGTCATCGCCAATGTAAAAATCAGCACTCGGGATTATCTGGCCAGAGTGAAAATGGAGGAAAATGAAATCAGTTTATTGGGTGGAGTAACGTGTCCTTATTCCCCAGGATACTGTTTCGATACGACGATGGGGGACACGGTGTGGGAGAATGATGGGAAAAGTCAGTGTGACGATCAACTTAGTGTTTTATACCAAGGGCCAGCGACCCAAGTGATACAGAAACGCACTAAGGAAAAATTTATTATAGTGGAAAATAATTCCAAGATATTCGCATTGACCATAATTAAGAAGAATTTTCTATGTCATATAGAGGTGTGGCAGACGGAACACCCAAGATTAGTTGTCTTAGAAGGCGCCGTCACGGCATATCTTCAGCCAAAGATGAGGTTAGATCCCTATAACACGGATCTAATGAGCTACGTAAATAGCAAGTTTTTATACGTAGAGCAGTCGTATAAAAGAGGTATCGACAAGATGTATGTTGACACTGTGGATAGACGATGTCAAGTGCAACGTGAAATTTTGAAAATCGATTAATGATGGCTCCATTTGCACCACATTCCATAAGCCAGACACTACAATTGGAAAAAGGTGTTATAGGAAGAGTATTGGGCGAGGTGTTGTACATTATGAAGTGTGTACCAAAACTCGTCAAGATTCGTCGAACAGACCGTTGTTTCCATGAATTGCCTGTAGAAGTAGACAACAAGTCGTGGTATATGGCTCCGGTAACACGGATCCTCCAGCATCACGCCGAAGAGGTGGAGTGTAACGCATTAACACCTCCACTGTATCAAATTGATGGAGAATGGATCGGATTGACCCCTTATCCGACAACGAAAAAGGAACCCAAAATGTTATCCGTGGAGGCGTCTCCAAAATTGGAATTCAGCCCTATACAACCTATAGGACAATATGGGTTATATACTCAGGAGGAGGTTAGTAAAGTACAGAGAGTACTGGCGTTCGGTGTTGAACGAAAAGCGGTCGAAAATATTATAGCTAGAAGGATGGCAGGCCTCGATGCACAAAGTCAAGGTTACTCAACGTTGAAGATGTTCGCTCCTAATGAAATGGAGGAATTAGCGCATTCGACGATGCGACAGATATGGGGATGGTTCTCTGACATAGGCATATTCTTTTAGTGGTATTTTGGGATTCTATGTAGTGTTTAAAACAATTAAGTACTGCTTGGGAGTGATAATCAATGGGTTACATTTATATGAGACAGTAGGTTGTGGACTTATGTTAATAGCCAGTTTATGGAACACTCTAACAATGGTTTTGGTTCAGCGACATAAGCGTGGTGATAATAGTAGTGTCGCGTCACAAGCAACTCCAACGCCCGACGGTGGCGATACCCATGGTCAACTGCCGACGCAACACAGTGAATTGTATCCAGCGTTGCCGCAACATTGGACGGAGCAAGAAACCTCTACAGGTACCTTGGAACATTTATAAACCGAAAGTGGCAAGTGGGTGTGGGTGAACCGAACCCGCGAGTGACTGATCGGTATGGTAAATAGTGATGGACTCTAGCTTTAAGGATTTCTAATGTAAGATGGGAAAAGAATGTGGCTCAGAGTAAGCGCACATCTTTTCGAAGGGGAGGGTAATGTAACAATCGGTATTGTTAAATATAATTCACGCCAATTTTGGTGATCTTTGAATCATTGATAAAATTGCGGTTTAGCGAAAAGAAATCGATTGTTGCATTAGTACATTAGTGGCATTAAATTTATCGCATGTTTAAATTTGTTGAAAGTAGTACTATAAGAGTTGGCAATTTGTTAACGCAAGTATTTCTGTTAGGGAACTGCAAATTAATTATTTAATTAAAGAAGAGTTCGAACAGAGAATCTCACAATTGGAGGTAGACGTAAATATCCGGAGCTATGATTAAAAACAAAAGTTGATTTATACTCCGATCGGGGACCTTCCATGAATGGAATCTTTGTTTGTACACATTACAGATGCGCGATCTTATAAAAGGGTACCGGTAACGACATCTGGAATGTTGAGGTGCTAACATGTGACACGATAATTTGCAGTTTTCCATAAGAAAATTTGCGGTAGTTCTTGAGGAAAGGCGCTAAGCTTTAGAGTGGGAAATACGGTATATATAAATGCAAACGCGGATGAATAATGACGGACGGGCGGAGTTTTCCCTTAGGTTTACGTGTGGAACTTAAGTTCCTTCGGGAATTAAAGTGTGTTATTTCTTCTGATATTTCCTTTTCGAAAGCGGGAAAAATAGTTTTAGTTTTAATAGTTGCGCTTAACAGAAGACGCCGAAAATCTTTGAACGAGATTTGGGAATAATTAGTTTGCGTGCGGGTACAATTGTACGTATGATTTGTTGTGTTGTGACAATTTAATTTTTGCAAACGCGGATGAATAATTACGGACGGAACGTCTTTGTTTTTCTTTTAACTTCTACACGGCGCGTAGATCTCGCGTGGATTATTCAGATTGGTTTTTATATTTTATTGGGTGACATATTAGGATTATTATTATACAATACGATAAGGTAAGAGTAATTTCTTTAATCGCGTCAAAGTCCATAAGCTACGAAATCGTAGTTTTCGGCAATCAACATTGATTTGTATGGTTGTGAGCTGATAGAGAGGAAAATCCAAAAATAAATTAGGTTTAGTTTTCCCCTTGTTTTTTTATTTTTTTATCGCAAAGAACTTACACGCATCGGGTTTCTCTCCATCTTTAAGCCGTGCGAATCACGTTTCCAAGAAAAGAGACTCCGGGTGAAAGCCAGTTAGCCGCCGCAAAGGTAGGTGGGAAAAACAGCCCTAAGGCTTGGAATGGTGGCTAGCGTACAAATGAAGGAAAAAATATAAAATTTTCCAAGTTCTCGGGGACAGGCAATTTTTTATTTTTTTATTTTAGCTTCCTAATTTAAAGGATAAAATTAGAAAGGCCGGTTTTCCATTCTACCTAATAAAAACGCCGATTTTTCTTTTCATTTCTTTTCAACTGCGCGCGCGGCCGTTACACTGGCTATTCTTGCTACCGTTTGATCGTGCTCGTCAACGTCCACATAGCCCCAAAGTACAGGCACACCTGGTCACGTCCTTGGGTTAAACACGACCGTTCCACCATCTAAGAGAGGTACGGAGTATCAGCCACCGACTCAGACTACATCCAAACGTTCGTATGGGAACCATCTTTGTCGCGGGAATATTTCACCACTTCCAGGGATTCTCTGTCATCGGATCAGGTCGTATAATTACATTACTCTTTCCCCGACACCAACCCAAGAGAGAACCAAATTGAATGTTGAACAAAATAATGGGGTACCTTCAGCTTACTGCTAACGACTAGTTGCGAGTTAGTACTTGCTTCAGTTAAATTGAACTTGGCGCCCAATAAATAAGTAATTTCTAGTACGAATTGAACCCAACGTGTAGAGATTCAGCCCACACCCAATCTCTCCCACTACTGGGTATTTTTATACCTGCTGACTTGTACTTTAGTATCTTGTTCAATCTTCCTACCCTAGTACACCACCACCCTAGTACCCAGGTAACAATGTACTTATGTGTAAGAACGGTTTCTCATTCTCTACTGTAATTATATTTGCGGGTGTATCAAAGAGTGAACATAGATTAGATGCTGAAGCTTCTGGCACAGTGTTTTTATTTTATATGGACATCCTTTTCGATAGTCTAAATGCACACAAGCCGAAAAGTGAAAGGAGTAAACCTTTAAAGGATGGTGTGTCAGAAAACACAGGTCACCAATAATACTGGTCAAAGAGCATTGAAGTCCTGAAAGGTGTCAAGTTTATAAATGCAAGGAGGGGATGTTCGTACAGATACCATCAATAAAAAATGTAATTCACACGTTGAAGAGTATGACATATATATACAATATTTCATTTGATAGTAAATTCAAATACGTCATACCGCGAAAAGTTAATCAAGATGCTTTAGAAAATGTATTTGGATGCATTAGGAGCCACGGCATTAGAAATGTTTCTCCTGATGTATCGCATTTTATTAGTTCACTTAAAGCCCTTGTGGCTATATATAATAATTATATGGCTGGACACTCGCCTAGAAGAAATCGAGAGAAGGACTACAGTGATGGTGCCTTGAACAATTTAAAATGTTTATTAACAGGGAAATTAACAATAAATGTAAAGACATTATTTGGCGTGTTTATCTAGTTTTTATCTCAAGGGTGTTTTTTTTACCCGTAAACAAAAGGTGTTTTTAAATACACTTGTGCTTGTACTTCTACTTCAAATAATTTCCGTCACTAACTTTGACTTATTTGCCTTTTGCTTTTTATTAAAACTCCTTCTCCGCTTAACAACAATTTATTTGAATGAACACCGTCTAACTTTTATTTACAAACATTGACAAATTCTAAATCTGGCAACGTGTAACAATTTTCGCGTACCCACATTACGCGCAAGTCTTAAATTCGTTGACTACTTACTATTGAAACTACAACTACTTTTGTTCAGTTTTACTAATGTAACTTCTCACTTTTGTTTTGCACTTAGCAATTTTATTAGTCTTAAACTTTTTGTTGTGACGTCATCTATTTTTTGCAGTAATTTTCTTCGCAACGATGTACGCCTTTACGGTGTGCTTATGAACTCTTCTTTGTTTTGCACTTAGCACTTTTATTAATTTTGAATTGTTTTATTGTGACGTCATCTATTCATTTTTTGCGGTATTTTTCTTTGCAACGATGTACGTCTTTACGTCTTTACGCTGTGATTTCTCCCTGGGCGTCTCTTCCGCACCTCTATTTATTACTTCCGGATCCATGCCCAACTTACTTATCAATTTATTTAAATAAAACCAATACCCGCGACGGTTTTTGTGCTGCCATCTACCGGATGTTTGTGTGAACCCTCAGTTTTTCTGCAGTTTTCTTTAACTTTAATAATTGTTTTTCTTAATTATTTGTTAATTACTGCAATTCTTCTTCTGTTTTTCTGCCCTTCCTTCCTTGTCTTTCTTTTCTTGAAAGAATATTGCGCCGCTTTGCAATTTGTCTTTAAATGTTGTTTAGATTCATAACCCAACTTTTTATAATTAAATTCGTTAAAAACACGCATTTTCACCATTTACGTCTTTGTTTGCGGTTTACATTGTTTATCACTCACTTTTATTTATAACACTTTGTCCTTTTTATCACTCTCACCTCACATTTTGTGTTCTGGCAAATGACTTTGACCTATTATTTCTACCTTAATTACACAATACTAAATTTTATGCAGGTTTTCTTTGGCTGGGAAGACTACTGATGCTGCGGGACACTTAATAATGATTGAAGATCATCATTACCTAGGATCAATTATCCAATATCTAGCAGGATTCAATGATCTTTCCGAACATAACCGATTTACAAGAAATATGAAATTATTGCCTTAAATGGGGTTTTAATCAATCTGGAACAGCATTTTAAGGACTTTTCGAGGATTATGGGACTGGCCCAAATGCAATAACATCGCAATATTGTATGTTTTAAAGTTAAATAAGAAACTTGTTAGTATTGTTTATTGAATAGCGTTGTTTTACATTTATTGCACCTACCCACTTTTGCGTAACAATTTTCATTGAAATGTGGAACAAAGAAAAAGTTGATGTAATGTGCATTTGCTTTTATTTCATCCTATATTTCAAATTAACTGCCACTTACATATTAAGTTATCCATCAACCACTTGGAGGCGCTATTTTTACTCCATTTGCTGCTACATTAGATGCGTTTATACCTACTCAATTGTATGTTATGTGGTTCACTATTGTACAACTATATTCCCTATTAGAGGGTACACCATATTCAAACTATAAGTTTTTGCGACACCTAGTGTCGACTTGTATTAGCGATCACATACGCAAATGGTTCGAATTGAGCAGCTTTGTCTACAGGTATGTAAAAGCAGTTACATAAGTCGATCCTTCAATAATTATTAAGCCAACTAAGTGTTAGCAAAAATAACAATGGCGAATCGCCTGCAAAAAATTTAGGGTAGGATTGTTGAAAGAATTACATACAACGCATTTAGGCATAGCGGAAATGATCTCGTATGCGAGGTCTTAGTTTTGGTGGCCTATTAGATTTAAGTTAATTTGATGTTATTAAAAGATTATTATACAAAAACTAATCCAACTTTGCAAATTATTTTCATTATCAAATTAAGAGAGGACACTCGTGCTTCTGTATGCTTCTTACTTAAACCGTTTTTCTTGGGTGTGTGTTGAATTAGTTTAGCAGTGGCTGTATTTTATATCAATCAATGTATCCAGTTTAATGTATATTTTTAATAATAAATGTAACCGATTCATACAACGGTTATATTTTTCGTACACACCCTAACATTTTTAATACAGTAAAAAATGTAACCAACTTAACAGTATATGCAATGTTGTCACTTTTTTTATTCTTACTAATACACTATTATAACGGTTAATAACATGAGACATAAAAGTAATCTTAAAATATTGTTACATATTTCAACAGTGTGTTCTATTGTGTTTAGTCAAAAACACTTTTTTGGTAACACCTGAAGTCGCACTTATCACAGCTGAATACATTCTCTCCTGTGTGTTTGTACATGTGAATCTTCAAGCTTCCTGCTTGACTACTTGAATAATCACAAACATTACACTTGAATGGTTTTTCTTGAGTGTGTATTCTATTATGCCGAGTCAAAGCACTTTTTTGGTAACTCCTGTAGTCGCAACTATCACAGCTGAAAGGCGACTCTCCTGTGTGTTTGTACATGTGGAACTTCAAGCTTACTGCTCGATTACAGCTAAAATCACAAACATTACACTTGAATGGTTTTTCTTGGGTGTGTTTTCTATTGTGTAGATTCAAAGCACTTTTTTGGTAACACCTATAGTCGCACTTATCACAGCTGAATACATTCTCTCCTGTGTGTTTGTACATGTGAAACTTCAAGTCTCCTGCTCGACTGCTTGAATAATCACAAACATTACACTTGAATGGTTTTTCTTGAGTGTGTTTTCTATTGTGTTGAATCAAAGCACTTTTTTGGTAACACCTAAAGTCGCACTTATCACAGCTGAATACCTTCTCTCCTGTGTGTTTGTACATGTGGATCTTCAAGCCTCCTGCTTGACTGCTTGAATAATCACAAACATTACACTTGAATGGTTTTTCTTGAGTGTGTATTCTATTATGCCGAGTCAAAGCACTTTTTTGGTAACTCCTGTAGTCGCAACTATCACAGCTGAAAGGTTTTTCTCTTGTGTGTTTGTACATGTGGGTTTTCAAGTTTCCTGCTTGATTACAGCAAAAAATCACAAACATTACATTTAAAACGGTTTTTCTTGAGTGTGTATTTTATTGTGCCCACTCTCCCCTGTGTGTTTGTAGATGTGGATCTTCAAGCCTCCTACTTGACTGCTGGAATAATCACAAATATTACACTTGAATGCTTTTTCTTGAGTGTGTATTCTATTGTGTTTAGTAAAATCACTTTTATGGTTACACCTATAGTCACACTTATCACATCTAAAAGGGCTCTCTCCTGAATGTTTGTACATATGAGTTTTCAACTTTTCTGAACGACTACAGCAAAAATCACAAACATTACACTTAAGTGGTTTCTCTTGAGTGTGTGTCCTAAGGTGCCTTCTCTTTGATATGTTACGAATACAGTTGTAATTTAACAGTTTCGTATGGGTTAACACATGAAACTGGAAAGTCGTCCTGCTCTTAGACTGATAACCACAATCGTAACATTCAAACACATTTGCTTCTGATATATCATTAAAGTGTACCTCTTCGTGTTTACTAAATGAGGAATTATCAAATGTAGTATAACTACACAGATTGCATTTAAATAGATGAGTAAATATGTGATTGGTTAATATTTGTTTATCGTTTGTAGCATAATTACATTGGTAGCAGTAATTACAACATATTTGATGCTGTAAATTCTTCCACACACACAGATATGTCCGTGTTAAATAACACACATTCTTCTTTAACAATGTTGTCTTCATTTTCATTTTTAATTACAACTTCAACAAACTCTTCTTTAATTTTTTTCAAATAATTTTCTTCATTAACAAGTGAATAAGAGTTTTGCGTTAATGCTTGATGTTCTTCATCCAATTTGAGCTTGCATTCTTTGCACGCAAGTGGATTTTCATCAATACTCAGTTCCTACAATGTAATTTAAGTGGACAAATAATTCAGTAAGATGTGATACTTACTGTTTTTATGGAAGAAGTTGACAACTTAAGATGTAGCATTGAATCGTAGCATAGGGAATGTAATGGCGCTTCATCTTTGATTTTCTTAAAACAAATTTGACATGCTATTGTGGTGTCTGCCATTATAGATGTGCTAAATTAAAGTGGAATAGACGTTCAAATTTGTAATATATTCTGTGCCACAAATTCTGTGCTGCAATACGTTTTGTAGTGATTGTTGTACCTGTAAATATACTTATTTGTATATAGGGTAGTTCAGACAAAAATTACATGGAGTCAATACAGCTCAATTCTGCAAACAAGATAGTTGGAGAAGGGAATACTAGTGCTATTGAGCTTGTAAGGTACAATCCGAAAAAACCTATTTGAGCGTTTAATTTAAATTAAAACACTTAAAATACATACCTTTACTTAAAAAATCAAATAAATAAAGTAGTTTTCAAAAAACTGATTTTAATAAACAAGAGTAACACTGTAAGGAATTTGTAATTAAAAAAACGCACAACAAAATGTAAGCTGTAAACTGTATACATAATTTGCTTTTAACTGTGAATGTACCAACTTAAAGTTTTCAAATGTGATTGGACAAATCATTTATAGCGGCAAAAACGTCAAATTAATTTGTTTAGATGACATATCTTCCGATTATCTTGTTTGTGGAGTGGAGCTGTAAGTTGTCTTGTAACGACGATTTTTAATTTTGAAGAACGGAAAAACCGATGTATATGATTCATTGTAATTGAATCGGTGAGTTCAAAAACCGCACATGTCCAAAATTTGACATTTTAAAGTAAGATAGCCATTTTGTTTAAAATTTGTTTTTCATCGATTAGACTTCAAAGCCGCACTAGATACTAAGCCGTTAAAGTGGCACAACTGATTACCTACGCCCGTGAAATAATTAAATAAAACCGTACATGTCCATGACTTGTACCGTTTTTTCATCTCAACCACAAAATAGTAGTCAATTAGATTGAATTTGTACTCTAGAAGAACATAAGGATTTAATATTGACTTCTAGAAAAACGCATTCATTTACTGTGAGACAAATTCGATAAACAGATATTCCAAATTTTAAGAACTGGTGACCTGATTACTAATAAAAAACGTGTAGTATTCGATGTTGGGGTTATATGAAAAAAATGTTTGCTGTGTCAAACTATAAGCAGTCCTAGTATGAAAGTTCAAATCCAGAATATGCTAAAGTGTGGGAGTATACTAACTACTTAAGTCACCGTTGTCAATTTGTCCAGATTGCAAGCTATAGATTTAGTATCCACATGGTTCCTTTTCGTGTGTACCTCAGGGTTTTGGGTTGGGTCCGCTACTATTTTCAATTTTCATTAATGATGTGTGCAGTATTTTTAGAGTTAAGTGTTTGTTGTATGAAAATCTATATATTATACGCTTTAATATTACAGGAGGACTGGTGTGAGTCTAATAAGCTACACTTCAATATCTCTAAGTGCACTGTATTATTGTATACCAAGAATCAATCCCCTCTCTTCTTTCCTTATACTCTTAACAATTTGCTTTTATCGCGTAGTAATGAAGTGAAACCTTGGTATTACCTTCACCTCTTCTTTATCTATTTCTGAACATACGCAATTAGTTTCATCTGGGGCATATAGAACTTTCGATTTTGTAATACGCAATACCAAAGACATTGTGGATGAAAAAACTTTGATAGATAGATACCTTCAGCACAGCGTGATATGGATATTCAAGAGCGAATTCTGAGAAAGTTTTTCTTTTCATTTCGTGCTGATGGTATCTATATTTCTACTGGTGTTCCGCAGGACATGTTATTAGAGAGGTTTGGTTGTACTAGCCTCAAAACACGGCGTCATCAACAGGCTGTTCTGTTTTTATCTTATCGAATAAGTGGTAGAGTGAATACCCTAATCTGCTTTCTCTATACTGTACATAAAAGTGCCAAAGTTAGAAGCTAGACACACCAGATTACTTTAAGTTTACTCACACCTCGAACGAATTTATTCCGGAATTCGCCAGTGAATATGTATATGTAGGATACTTGAGACAACTAAGAGTTCGTTGAATATTTACAAAGCTGTTCCAAGCGATATTAAAATAGTTTTTACGCTTCGTTAGTATTTAAGTTTATTATAATTATGTCTGTATTTGACTGTTCTAAAATGTATAATGTATAGTTTTTGTGTTATTTTTGCTGTTTGATGAGTGTATTAAATAAATAAATGACAATCACGTTCCATTATAATTCTTATATAATGTCTAAGTACACTCATAAAATTTAAAACTAGGAAAATTAGTTTGACAACTAACTTTACGCATTGTTTTTATAGGCTCCTAGAAAAAAATGACAAAAATCAGTTATTTCCATGGCAAACCTACCCTCAACTGTTAATCGTATTTTTCTAACAAAAATTCTTATGTAGGACCCATATTTCTTTATATAGTTGTAAAGAGAATAAAGGTATTATTCAAAACATTAACAAAAAAGTATATTATGCTATTTGAAAAAAAAAGTTGAATATCGCTACCATTATATGAGTGCAGAATTAGAAAATTGTATTTACTTATCTTATAGAATTTAATCTCATTTACAAAAATTCAAAAAAATAAAAAAATAAAAAATAACCGAAATACAAACCTGGGGAGTAATCTCTGGGACACACTGTATATACTGATGTATTTAAATTTGTTACATGTTAGCTAAAAATTTATTCACCCAGTATGATTATTGATTAAGAGTTTTGAAGTTTGACATTATAGTAAGTTATTTTTTTTAACAATGCAGATTAAAAGATTTTTAAGGAGAACTCCACATCGTTCTTATACTAACAAACGTGTAAAAGAGTAACAACAGGTTGAAGTGACAAAATATTCTGCTCGACAGATAAAAAAAATGTGTAACAACATTACGTTACAACTAACAAAATTTTGACAAAAACAGTGAAAAAACCAACCAATTTCCTTTCATGACTGTCTTTGTATAATTGATGTACACTCATGAAATTTAAAACTTGGACACCACAATTTCTGTAAACAAAAGTTTGCACATTGTGAAGCGGGCTTAAGGTTTTGTTTGACCTCGCGTGTTTTCAAAAGTTATAAGCGAAAAACTATTCCGAAAAAATTTCATGCGAAGCATGCTGGCTTTCCTAGTGTAACTATAATTAACGACTTAACGTTACGTTAGTAGATTCCATTTACTATTTACACATATTTTCTTGGAACATTCGATAATTAACTATCGGATATGATGACCCTATACATCGCAGGTTGTGCGCAACTGGATACAAGCAAATAACTTGGAGCTGTTACCCTGGCCACAAAAGCCCAGATTTTAACATTATCGAAAATGTTTGGGCTCGAATACTTGCTGTTATCCGAAGACAACAAGGGCCAAATTTTATACCAGTAAACCGTAATGCACTAATTGCAGCCATTGATACCGCATGGAAAACGATTAATATTAATTATATTGATACCTTGATAGCGTCAATGAGCAGACGCCTCCAAGAATGTATCAATAATAATGGAGGTCACACCCATTATTGATTTCTTTATTATTTATATAGTAATACCTTTATTTAAAAAAAAGTTTTCATTTAATTTTAAACTATAACTTGGTATCTTAATTATAATTATGTAATAAATTCTTGTCAAAAAACTAAATATATACGTTGACAATAAGAATTGCCTTAGTTTTTATTTTCACTTTTTATATTAACTACAGAAAAAAATAAAACGTCATAAAATATACATTTTGTAAGGACTAAATATTATAAATAGAGAGTTTAATGATTTTTTTATAACTTACAATAATTAGTAGGTTAGATTTATTTAAAAATAAGTAATAATCAGTTAACCCAAATAACCATGTTTAGTTTTTTGATTTAATTTAAAAGTTATTGCTTGTAGACGTTTTTAAAATCAAAATTATTTCTAATTTTATTTTGTAAACATTTCCTAAACAAAATTTTGATTCGATAATTAATCGAGCTATAATGTTTAATTAGCGATACCTTCAAATATATTCTTTAAAGAAAAAAATTAAGTAAGCAACGTAAATTACCTATTTTCTAAAACGTGCTTAGTGTAATGATTCATTCTAGAGTCCTTCTATAAGATAACCCCTGCTGAGACTACCTGCTGTTAGAATTGTAAATGATACCCTTAAGCCGGCTTCACAATGTGCAAACTTTTGTTTACAGAAATTGTGGTGTCCAAATTTTTGAATTTCATGAGTGTACATCAATTATACAAAGACAGTCATGAAAGGAAATTGGTTGGTTTTTTCACTGTTTTTGTCAAACTTTGTTAGTTGTAACGCAATGTTGTTACACATTTTTTTTACCTGTCGAGCAAACTATTTTGTCACTTCAACCTGTTGTTACTCTTTTACGTTTGTTAGTATTAGAACGATGTGGAGTTTTGCGTAAAAATCTTTTAATCTGTATTGCTAAAAATAATAACTTACTATAATGTCAAACTCCTTAACTCTTAATCAATAATCATACTGGGTAAATACATTTTTGGCTAACATGTAACAAATTTAAATATATCAGTACATACAGGGTGTCCCAAAGATTACTCCCCAGGTTTGTACTTCGGTTATTTTTTATTTTTTATTATTTTTTAAAAATTTTTGTAAATGAGATTAAATTTTCTATAAGATAAACAAATACAATTTTCTATTTCTGCACTCGTATAATGGTAGCGATATTCAACTTTTTTCAAATAGCATAATATACTTTTTTTTAATGTTTTGATTAATACCTTTAATTCTCTTTACAATCATATAAAAATATAGGTCCTACATACACTAGAATCTTTGTTAGAAAAATACGATTAACAGTTGAGGGTAGGTTTGCCATGGAAATAACTGATTTTTGTAATTTTTTTCTAGGAGTCTATAAAAACAATGCGTAAAGTTAGTCGTCAAACTAATTTTCCTAATTTTTGAGTGTTCCGTTTATCATAATAAATTTGAGTTATACCAATTCCGGAAAGTGCGACATGATGCTGGTCTTCGCACTTGTTTATTTTTGTTAATGCTTTTTATTGTATGAAATTACAGAATAATAATAATATGTCACATAAATCCTAATTAATAAAATTTCAAAACAAACTATAAACAAAATTTTGCCACCATCTCCTGAAAACAATTGTTACACATCGTCGGCGACACAATGAAACCTCGTAACTCCAAAATATTTAAAAATATCATTTTAGCGCCATGTACTGTAATAAGATGGAAGCTTAGTGTATTACTGTATCTCCAAAATATTACCGTTTGCAAATACTTAGAAACAATAATACCTCGTAACTTCGAGTACGCAAGCGCAGACTCATAAAAACTTGTGTGGCGACATCCACTAACAGTAATACTAATAACACTTGCAGTTGGCAATATGTTAACGTAAACGAGATTTTCCGGATGCAGATAGCGCGCCAGATCAAGCGTCCCTCTCAATATAGCGTTTTCGTTTCGGTGATTTGTAATCGACGTGCATCCGTATCGTATGATAATAAATAACGTGAAATGTTGGGACTTCATTAATTTCTCGTACCTTAAATCCAACGAATCCCACACTTGTATCTCCGCCATTCTCATGTAGTTTATTTAGATTTATTTAGATTCTTATACTTTGTTACAAAAATACCGATATAATTTAGATTTAAAATTTCTCTACTGTAAAAATGTCATTTTGTGGATTACGAGGTTTTATTGTATCGTTGACGACATCTTATTCGAATTCTACTCCATATTTTAAGACAACATTCAATAACATTTATTAACTCTAAAATTTAAATTGTTTAAGTTATTTTGATGTTATTAAAAGATTATTATACTATAATTACCTAATGTTAGTATTTTTTAGGTTATTATTGTACAGGGTGCTCTAGAAACACATACCATATCAAAGTTGGGTTATTTTAAATAGAACACCCTGTATTTTTTCTATTTTTAAATTGTACGATGAAAAATAATGTATGTTCTTTAACATGTCCTTATACCTATTTACTTCCGTTTCTGAGATAAATCGATTTTACCTGATTTGCAGACCCTCCAAAAAAATGTAATAATCCGGGCTCTAAGAGTCAGTCGAATTACGCACACCGGTCACAATTTACATATGTTTAACAATAGCAACCGTTATTTGGTACCTCAAAAATTAAGAAACTTTAACCTGTTAACTGACAATGTAATACAAATCGCTCTAATAGTAGTACGATAATTTCAAAAACCATTATTTTTAGAATTTTTTTAACAAAGTTACCAATGCTTACAGTGTCATCGATTTTTGCTAAAACTAATAACGGTTGCTGTTGTTTTGTGACAGGTGAGCGTGATTCGACTGACTCTTAAAGCCCGGCATAAATCATGAGCACATTTCTGTTATTTTGTTCTGAAAAAAAAAATTTGAAGGTTAATATTTAAAGATAGGTTGGCCTAGACATTAAAATGTTTGCAAGATAATGTTAATTTTACTGATATCTCACAGGTAACTTAAATTCCAGTAAATTGCAACTTGTTAAACTACCAAATCTTAAAATATCTCAAAAACTATCAGAGTTAGTGGTTGGTAATCCTAATACCCATTGAAAGATAACTAGTTTCTGATTCCAACAGGCTACAGAAATGCAAGGTGTTCCATTTAATATAAACAAGTTATTTAAGTTATAGTATTTAAAACACTCTGTACATCATAACATAATAGTAAATATTGCATAAGGTATGTTGAAGGTTCTTATAGTAAGGTGATGTAAAACAAAATTGCTTGTTCTTATTTATCTGGAAGTTATTGCATTTTTTTAGAAAGTCTGCAAATCAGGTAAAATCGATTTATCTCAGAAACAGATGTAAGTTGGTATAGGGACATGTTAAAGAACGTACATTATTTTTTACATTATGGTTTTAAATAATCTCGATGTACACTCATGAAATTTAAAACTTGGACACCACAATTTCTGTAAACAAAAGTTTGCACATTGTGAAGCGGGCTTAAGAGTATCATTTACAATTCTAACAGCAGGTAGTCTCAGCAGGAGTTATCTTATAGAAGGACTGTAGAATGAATCATTACACTAAGCACGTTTTAGAAAATAGGTAATTTACGTTGCTTACTTAATTTTTTCTTTAAAGAATATATTTGAAGGTATCGCTAATTAAACACCATAGCTCGATTAATTATCGAATCAAAATTTTGTTTAGGAAATGTTTACAAAATAAAATTAGAAATAATTTTGATTTAAAAACGTCTACAAGCAATAACTTTTAAATTAAATCAAAAAACTAAACATGGTTATTTGGGTTGACTGATTATTACTTATTTTTAAATAAATCTAACCTACTAATTATTGTAAGTTATTAAAAAAATCATTAAACTCTCTATTCATAATATTTAGTCCTTACAAAATGTATATTTTATGACGTTTCATTTTTTCTGTAGTTAATATAAAAAGTGAAAATAAAAACTCTTATTGTCAACGTATATATTTAGTTTTTGACAAGAATTTATTACATAATTATAATTAAGATACCAAGTTATAGTTTAAAATTAAATGAAAACTTTTTTTTAAATAAAGGTATTACTATATAAATAAATATAAGAAATCAATAATGGGTGTGACCTCCATTATTATTGATACATTCTTGGAGGCGTCTGCTCATTGACGCTATCAAGGTATCAATATAATTAATATTAATCGTTTCCCATGCGGTATCAATGGCTGCAATTAGTGCATTACGGTTTACTGGTATAAAATTTGGCCCTTGTTGTCTTCGGATAACAGCAAGTATTCGAGCCCAAACATTTTCGATAATGTTAAAATCTGGGCTTTTGCTGGCCAGGGTAACAGCTCCAAGTTATTTTCTCGTATCCAATTGCGCACAACCCGCGAAGTATGAATAGGGGCGTTGTCCTTTAACAACAAAAATACATTATGAAAATGTTAATTCAACAGATCCCGAACTATTTTTGGAGAAAGTATAGTGAAATAAGAATACTTACTTGTTGGAAAATATAATCTTCGTCTGGATAAAACACTTCGACTGAAGGTTTCATAATAGTTTCAAAATATCTAAATACGCAGCAGAATCAAGACGTCCATCGATAGCCCAACAAACTCCTGGACCCCGCGCGCTAACCCAACCCACACATTCACAGAAAAATAACCACTTCGTTTTTAGGACATATGTGATTATTTTCGTAACGAGTTCCTTCCATTCTAAAAACTTTTAGTGGTCCATCGTTGCGGCTATTGAACGTTTTTTCGTCGCTAAAAATCACTCGATTCCAAAATTCCAAGGTTCGTTCACATATCGCCTTGCAAATTCCAGACGACGTCTCATATTTTCGTCACTGAGAACTTCTTTCGCAGCAGCATTATACTTCTTTATTCCCATCTCCTTTAATCTTTTTGTGCAGTTATACGGCATCCGAAAAATGTGTATCTGCTATAGCCCTGGAGTATGTAGCAAATGGTTGTTCTGTTACGTAATGAAACAACTCGAGATCTTGAGCACGTGTAGATACTTTAGGTCTACCACTTCCGATGGCTCTTTCAAAGTGTGTTCAAGATTCCATTTTACTCGGTAATGCCCTACGGTGCTTTTGGTATATCTAACATACGTGAAATTTTACGCACGCTACGGCCCGCCGCTAATTCCGAAACAATCCGCGCTTTCAAATCAGCACCGAGATGAGGTGGCATTTTCACAACACTTGAAATTTTAAACTAAAATGGAATTTACATTTCTTACTTTATTTATTGGTTCACACTACCCTTCTCAAACAGTAGGTAATTGTTTATTTATTACATACTTCTAATGACCAATGTAACAACCCTTAGAGCAATATGACTCAAAGGAAGTAAATTAAACAAGCAAGGATATTCTATTGTTATTGAAACTTATTCATAAAGTAAAAGCCATTTCCTTATAATGCTAATGGACAGGATTTTCTTTTAAGTATTAAGATTACAATAGAGGACTTATAAACTTTCGAAAATATCTAATTATAAATATTTACACTGCAATTGCGCTTTTTCCTTAATAATTTCTTAGCAATAACATACACGTTCTTGGTTTTAAGTTGTCATAAATTTGATATGATATAAATTTGTGTTTCTAATATTACATCACAAACTAATCTTTATTCGCCAAAAATTGTTGCTTAAGTTGTAAAGCTTCGTACACACCTGAACAACAAACCGAGCAACAAACATAACAACGAACCGAAAGTCAAACAGAACGACAAACGATCTTTTATGATTTCCGCAATCCGAACAACAAACGGAACGTTTGTGCTGTTCCCATAATTATTTTCAGTAGTTTTCAGTTCATATATATTTATTATTGGGAAGAAAAAATTGTGGAAAATAATTTACTTCGCTTTTTTTTTATTTTGAAAATTTCCCGCCCAAATGATGCTAATAGGGACATCATTTTTTTCTTGCATTCTTAAACACTGATTAATTTAAAACATTTTTTTCTGTCAACTCCATAATATTACCTAAAACACAACAAACCCACAAAAGGGAGGACAAAAATAAATAATTTAATTCTCCCGCATAAGTTTGTTCGCCGTTTTGTTTAGATTCGTCCAAACCTGCAAACGCATTCGCGCGCATTTTCTTTGATGTCGGAAAAAACCGACAAGTTGCGGGAACGCCGCAAACCGTTCGTGGAACAATCAGGACTTGCGAATCTGTTCTAAAATTCGTACGTAGCACCGTCCAAATTAATGTTCCGATTGCCGTTCGGTTCGTTGTTCTGTTTGTTCCTCGGTTTGTTGTTCAGGTGTGTACGAAGCTTTACAATAAGCATATTAATATGAACTATATCTTATGAAAGGAGAGTTATGTAACTATAATTAACGACTTAACGTTACGTTAGTAGATTCCATTTACTATTTACACATATTTTCTTGGAACATTCGATAATTAACTATCGGGATATGATGACCCTATACTTCGCAGGTTGTGCGCAACTGGATACAAGCAAATAACTTGGAGCTGTTACCCTGGCCAGCAAAAGCCCAGATTTTAACATTATCGAAAATGTTTGGGCTCGAATACTTGCTGTTATCCGAAGACAACAAGGGCCAAATTTTATACCAGTAAACCGTAATGCACTAATTGCAGCCATTGATACCGCATGGGAAACGATTAATATTAATTATATTGATACCTTGATAGCGTCAATGAGCAGACGCCTCCAAGAATGTATCAATAATAATGGAGGTCACACCCATTATTGATTTCTTATATTTATTTATATAGTAATACCTTTATTTAAAAAAAAACGTTTTCATTTAATTTTAAACTATAACTTGGTATCTTAATTATAATTATGTAATAAATTCTTGTCAAAAAACTAAATATATACGTTGACAATAAGAGTTTTTATTTTCACTTTTTATATTAACTACAGAAAAAAATGAAACGTCATAAAATATACATTTTGTAAGGACTAAATATTATGAATAGAGAGTTTAATGATTTTTTTAATAACTTACAATAATTAGTAGGTTAGATTTATTTAAAAATAAGTAATAATCAGTCAACCCAAATAACCATGTTTAGTTTTTGATTTAATTTAAAAGTTATTGCTTGTAGACGTTTTTAAATCAAAATTATTTCTAATTTTATTTTGTAAACATTTCCTAAACAAAATTTTGATTCGATAATTAATCGAGCTATGGTGTTTAATTAGCGATACCTTCAAATATATTCTTTAAAGAAAAAATTAAGTAAGCAACGTAAATTACCTATTTTCTAAAACGTGCTTAGTGTAATGATTCATTCTACAGTCCTTCTATAAGATAACCCCTGCTGAGACTACCTGCTGTTAGAATTGTAAATGATACCCTTAAGCCCGCTTCACAATGTGCAAACTTTTGTTTACAGAAATTGTGGTGTCCAAGTTTTAAATTTCATGAGTGTACGTATGTCTTAACATTTCTTACATTATTTGTCGTTTTGGTGCTACAGAATAATTCGTTGGTAGTGCCCCACCCTGTATACACTGTGTCCATTTAAGTTGGAACCATATGGGAAACTTTTTTATTCATAGTTTTATGAAAACAGGCATTCTTTATAAAAAGTAATGCATGGTCTAAAACATAAAATATAATTATCAGATATCAAATATTTTGACCGTATATATAAGGTTTGTCAAAAATATGAACTTTACTCAAGAGTAAAGTATCTTTATTTTAAGAATATTGACAATTCTTATTAAAAAAAGTTAATTATAATAGAAAAATATTGTCAGATATCAATATTATCCATCTGCCATGAAAAGTAATTATTAAGTTATGTAACAATGCAAATGAAAAAATAAACAAGTTAAACTAAAACATAAAAAATCAAATATATAACAATATATTGCAAATAAAATAATTTGTTTTTATTCAATTGACTGAAGCTTCAATATATCCACTATCTTTTTTGAAACACTTAATGGTTCGTCTAGCAAATTCCCTTATTACATTCTTGATCATACCTGCCGTAATTTCCTAGCATGCTTCTGTAATTGTTCTTTCTAGATGGTCAATATTGTGAAAAGGTCTTTGCTGGTAAACTCTATATTTTAAGTAGCCCCATAAGAAATAATCCAGAGGGGTTAAGTCTGGAGATCTACCTGGCCAAAAATGTAAAAATATCTATGTATTACTTTGTCATTAAATATAGTTTCAAGGTATTTCCTCACAGCTACCGTGGTATGGTATGTAGCACCGTCTTGTTGAAACCATATACGTTGACGATCTACTAAGGATTATTCGCCAATAAAATCGTTATATAGTTCATTTTGTAAAAAATTTAGATAAAGTTGAGCATCCATGGAATGTCGAAAAAAATTTGGTTCTATTACTTTATTTTTACACCATACGTTGGTCTTGAATGAATATTGGTCGCGAGTTTTGATTGAAAAGTGAGGATTACTGTCACGCCACCAGTGACAATTTTGTGAACTGATAGTTCCATTTGTTGCCTTATCGCAAAAAATTATATTTCTTAATAAAAAGGGATACTGTTCTAATTCTCCTTGTATTAACGAGCAAAATTCAAACCGTCTGTGATAATCTCTTTCTGTGAATGTATTATCAGACTAGGGTTTGTATGGATAATATTTGTTACTTTTAAAATGTTTGCCATTGTATCTCTACTTACATCATTTCTGATCAAAGACATTCTTTTTCTCAATGACATTTTAGGATGTTCTAGTACAGAAAGCACCAATTGTAATTCCGAGTCCTTATTAGAAACCCGCTTCTGACGTTTGTTATTGAAGTTGTTTTGAACACTTCCACACTTCTTAAATTTATTTACAATTTATGTAACTGTCGAATGCTGAATATTTCTATTCGGATGTCTGTTGTTACAAATAGCGGCTGCATATATATACTAGCAAACCCGGCAAACTCCGTTTCGCCACCAGATGGCTTCGTTTTATGTAACATTTCGTTTGGTGATTAAAAGATGAAGAAACATTTTTTTTTGTTTTATATTTGAAAAGGAAAAGTTTTATTTCATTTCACAACAGTAATGAATTCATTTCGATTACAAAAATGAAGTGTTATTTAGTTGAACTTCTCTAAGTAAATGAAAGTGAATCCAAAGTAAATACTGAATCGAAGCGTTATACGTGTCCGCAAATTATCCGTTTCATTGAAGTGCACTTTGGTAAACCACATTTTTGTTTTATGGTCTGACGTTAACACAAACAAAGCGGATGGTTTCCCAACTCATGAACACGCAACGTATAACTGCCCATGTGAAAAACAATGATTTTCTAAATTTATCCCGCAAACACTAAGCGATTGGCCTTGTGACTTGTTAATTGTCATTGCGACGCCCCGGGCCATCTACTTAAAATATTGGTTTGTAATACATGCTATGTATCAGAGATGGCGCTGTATGTGAAAAAAGATTTTCCCGCTTTTCTGTTAAAATCTTTCCTGAATTTTCTTTGCTATAAACCTCACGGAATCGTGGAAGAAAAAATTATAGGTCCGCATTTTTTTGACCAAACCCTCAACGGAGAACTGTTTTGGAATTTCTGAACAATTTTCTTCCACCACTTTTAGAAGACATCTTCTTGGATACAAGAAGAAATATGTAGTTCCAGCTTGATGATTGTCCGACGCATTATAATCGAAACGTGCGGCAGCATTTAGACGAGCGATATCCAAATCGTATTATTGGAAAAAGGAGTCTGTTTCCTTGGCCGGCGCGCTCACCGGATCTAACTTGCTTAGATTTTTACTTATGGGGTAGACTGAAAGACCTGGTTTTTCAAGATATACCAACAACTAGAGAAAATATGACAGACAGAATACGAATTGCCATTAGAAACTTGTCCGGAGCTGAAATTGAAGCAGCGGTTTTTTCTACTGAAACTAGGTTGAATAAATGCATCGAGAATGATGGAAGGCATTTTAAACACTTGTGAGCTGTTTGTGGCCAAACTTTATCTAATCAAATACTCGTTGAGTCAACTGAATAGCAAATCGGAAATCTCAGTTTCAATAGTTATTGAAAGGTTTTGATACGTAAAAATTCGACTCATAAATGACAACAAATACTTAATGATCTTATATTATTACGGGTATTATTACCACAATTTTTGTCAAATTTTCGAAAATCGAGTTGATAGAAACAACTTAGGAGCTGATTTCGGGTTTCCTCAATCAAGCCGATTTTCTCCGAAAATTTGAGAAAAATAGTGGAAATAATACTTATAATTAATGAGAATATTATTTGTCATAATTTATGGGTCGTATTATTACATATGAAACGCTTTCAATTGCTTCCTTCATTTCATTGTTATTACTGATGTTTCGTTTCTTCCATTTTATTTTGTTATCATTGATGTTTGGTTACTTTTGATTTATTGTTATCACTAATGTTCCGTTGGCCTGTTGGCTTTCAAATAAATTACGTTTGTTAAATTTTTTTTCTATAAATCGAAAACAAATGAAGACATCGCGATGTAATTTTGACTAAAATGTAGCTAGCCTCATGGCGAAGGAGCCTTTAAAAAACATCAAGTTCTCATTTCATTTTTTCTTAAAAGTCACAAAAACAAGTAATCGCTGCAGATAATCTTAAAAACACTTCTCGAGAAAAATGTCTTCTTCGTAAAAATTGTATTACATATTGTCGGGCCGCAATTGCAGCATTTTCAAAAGATTGAAAATATATTCGTAACATATCATACGCTTCCGCGTTAGTAAATGTCATATTGTTTCAAAATATTGATTTAAGAGGTAATGTAAGGGACAGAAACTATCAGACTTAACTTTTGACGAATGTCAAATATATTTAAAGTAGCGTTACGATAGTAACGGTTTATATTCTCGCTAAGGTAACTTTATCCGATTGAGGTAGTTCAATTTGCTAGATTTTCCCCTATAAATCGAGAACGAATGGAGATATCGCCATGCGGTGTTCGCTAAAATATAGCTAACTTCATAACCATAAAAATTCTCTTTCAAACGATATCAAAAATATTTCAATAGCTTCAATGGTTCAGAAGATACTGCAATTCAAACACTGAAAAATGATTTGACCACCCCCTTCCTTATTATGACAGATACGAAAAAATGTCATGAGACAAAATGATGCCGTATAAACACAAGCAATAAAACTATACCTTCAAAGTTGGGGCTTATCGTCCAACTTTCCGAGATAGCATGAAGTTTATGTTTCTTCATAGCATTTGCGCCCCTTGCGGTCGATTGACGAATTTCAAAATAATTTCCAGCCTTTTTCTTGGCCACCTTATATATAAGGATTTTTTTATTATCTTTTTCGGGACACCCTGTACAAACAAAACTATAAATGTTATAATACAAAAACTAATCCAACTTTGAAAATTAATAACGCTCCTATGTTAAATCTCATTATCAAATTTTTAAGAGAGGACACTCTTACTTAAACGGTTTTTCTGGGTGTGTTAGAATTAGTTTAGCAGTGGCTGTATTTTAAATCAATCAATGTATCCAGTTTAATGTATATTTTTATTAGTAAATGTAAACGAGTTATAACGATTCATACAACGGTTATATTTTTCGTACACACATTAACATTTTAATACAGTAAAAAATATAACTAACATAACAGTATATGCAATGTTGCCACTTTTTATATTTTACTAATATACTATTATAAAGAGATGATGAAAGATCTCTCACGAGTGTTTGTACATGTGTCTTTTCAAATTTACTCTTCGATTACAACAAAAATCACAAAGATTACACTTGAACGGTTTTTCTTGAGTGTGTGTTATATTGTGTTTAATCAAATCACCTTTTTTGCAACACCTGTAGTCGCACTTATCACAGCTGAAAGGCCTCTCTCCTGTGTGTGTATACATGTGGAGTTTCAAGTATCCTGCAGTATTACAGCAAAAATCACAAACATTGCACTTAAACGGTTTTTCTTGAGTGTGTATTCTATTGTGCCGAGTCAAAATACTTTTTTTGCAACATCTATAGTCACACTTATTACAGCTGAAAGGTCTCTCTCCTGTGTGTTTGTACATGTGGGTTTTTAATTTTCGTGGTTGATTACAGCAAAAATTACAAACATTACACTTAAAAGGTTTTTCTTGAGTGTGTATTCTATGGTGTTTAGTCAAATCACTTTTTTGGTAACACCTATAGTCGCACTTATCACATCTAAAAGGCCTCTCTCCTGAATGTTTGTACATATGAGTTTTCAAGTTTTCTGAACGACTAGAGCAAAAATCACAAACATTACACTTAAATGGTTTCTCTTGAGTGTGTGTCCTACGGTGCTGATTCAAATTACTTGTTGTGTAACACCTGTACTCGCACTTGTCACAGCTGAAGGGCCTCTCGCCTGTGTGTTGGTACATGTGGACTTTCAAGTTCCCTGATTGATTACTCCCATAATTACAGATGTTGCACTTAAATGATTTTTTTTTAATGTGAGTTTTATTGTGCCGAATTAAACTAGTTTTGTTGTGACACTTGTAGTCACACATGTCACAGCTTAAAAGCCTTTCTTCAGAATGTATACACAAACGCCTTCTCTTTGATTTGTTACGAATACAGTTGTAATTTAACAGTTTCTTATGGGTTAACACATGAAACTGGAAAGTCGTCCTGCTCTTAGACTGATAACCACAATCGTAACATTCAAACACATTTGCTTCTGATATAACGTTAAAGTGTTTACGAAATGAGGAACTATCAAATGTAGTATAACTACACAGATTGCATTTAAATAGATGAGTAAATATGTGATTGGTTAATATTTGTTTATCGTTTGTAGCATAATTGCATTGGTAGCAGTAATACAACATATTTGATACTGTAAATTCTTCCACACACACAGATATATCCGTGTTAAATAACACACATTCTTCTTTAACAATGTTGTCTTCATGTTCATTTTTAATTACAACTTCGACAAACTCTTCTTTAATTTTTTTCAAATAGTTTTCTTCGTTAACAAGTGAAGCAGAGTTTGTGAGAAATGATTGTGGAAGATTTACATTTCCTAAAATGTTTTCGTTTTGCATTAATGCTTGGTAGTTATCATCAATATTGTGCTTGCATTCGGTGCATGCAAGTGGGTTTTCATCAATACTCAGTTCCTACGATGTAATTTAAGTGTGTAAATAATTCAGTAGGATGTGACACTTACTGTTTTTAACGGAGAAGTTGACAACTTAAGATGTAGCATTGAATCGTAGCATTGGGAATGTAATGGCGCTTCATCTTTGATTTTCTTAAAACAAATTTGACATGCTATTGTGGTATCTGCCATTATAGATGCGCTAAATGAAAGTTGAGTAGACGTTCAAATTTGTAATGTATTCTGTGCCACAAATTCTGTGCTGTAATACGTTTTGTAGTGATTGTTGTACCTGCAAATATACTTATCTGTATATAAAGTGGTTCAGAAAAAGTTTACATGGATTCAATACAACTCAACTCTGCAAACAAGATAGTTGGAGAAAGTGATACTAGCGCTATAGAGCTTGTAGGGTACAATCCGAAAAACCTATTTGAGCGTTTAATTAAAATTAAAACACTTAAAATACATACCTTTACTTCAAAAATCAAATAAATAAAAGTACTTTTCCAAAAAACTGATTTTAATAAACAAGAGAAAAACTGCAAGGAATTTGTAATTAAGAAAACGCACAACAAAATGTAAGTTGTAAACTGTATACATAATTTGCTTTTAACTGTGAATGTACCAACTTAAAGTTCTCAAATGTGATTGGACAAAACATTTATAGCGGTAAAAACTTCAAATTAATTTGTTTAGATGACATATCTTCCGATTATCTTGTTTGTGGAGTGGAGCTGTAAGTTGTCTTGTAACGACGATCTTTAATTTTGAAAAACGGAAAAACCGATGTATATGATTCATTGTAATTGAATCGGTGAGTTCAAAAACCGTACATGTCCAAAAATTTGACATTTTAGAGTAAGATACCCATTATGTTTCAAATTTGTTTTTTCATCGATTAAATTTCAAAGCCGCACTAGATACTGAGTCGTTAACGTGGCACAACTGATTACCTACGCCCGTAAAATAATTAAAAAAACCGTACATGTCCATGACTTGTACCGTTTTTCATCTCAACCACAAAATAGTAGTCAATTAGATCAATTTTTTACTCTAGTAGAACATGAGGATTTAATATTGACTTCTGATATTACAAATTTTAAGAACTGGTGGCCTGATTACTATAAAAAAACGTGTAGTACTCGATGTTGGGGTTCCATGAAAAAAATGTTTGCTGTGTCAAACTATAGGCAGTCCTAGTATGAAAGTTCAAATCCAGAATATGCTAAAGCGTGGGAGTATACTAACTACTTAAGTCATCGTTGTCAATTTGTTCAGATTGCAAGCTATAGATTTAGTATCCACATGGTTCCTTCGGGTGTACCTCAGGGTTTTGGGTTGGGTTCGCTACTATTTTCAATTTTCATTAATGATGTGTGCAGTATTGTTAGAGTTAAGTAAAGCTACACTTCAATATCTCTAGGTACACTGTATTATTGTATACCAAAAGTCGATTCCCTCTCTTCTTTCCTTATACTCTTAATAATTTGCTTTTATCGCGTAGTAATGAACTGAAAACCTTGGTATTACCTTCACCTCTTCTTTATCTATTTCTGTACATACGCAATTAGTTTCATCTGGGGCATATAGAACTTTCGGTTTTGTAATACGCAATAATAAAGACATTGTGGATCAAAAACTTTGATGATGCTCATTCATACTCAGATCTGACGACGCTTGAATATGCGTCGGTAGTATGGTCTCCTTCAGCACAGCGTGAGGTGGATATTCAAGAGCTAATTCTGAGAAAGTTTTTCAAATTCTTGTCATTTCGTGCTGATGGTATCTATCTTTGTACTGGTGTTCCGCAGGACATGTTATTAGAGAGGTTTGGTTGTACTAGCCTCAAAACACGACGTCATCAACAGGCTGTTCTGTTTTTATCTTATCTAATAAGTGGTACAGTGAATAGCCCTGATCTGCTTTCTCTATACTGTACATAAAAGTGCCAATGTTAGAAGCTAGACACACTAGATTACTTTAAGTTTACTGACACCTCGAACGAATTTATTCCGGAATTCGCCAGTGAATATGTATATGTAGGATACTTGAGACAACTAAGAGTTTGTTGAATATTTACATTGCTGTTCCATAATAATTTTGTCTGTATTTGACTGTTCTAAAATATATAATGTATAGTTTTTGTGTGTCCCAGAGATCATATAATGGTAGCGATATTCAACTTTTTTTTTTCAAATAGCATAATAGATTTTTTTTTTAATATTATACAGCGAGATTATCTGAGAGAACTAATTGGCAAACTCGAATTCAGAAAAAGTAGCGGTGAACAAGACATCACTATTAAATATATCAGAGAGATTCTAGCATTGTACCTAATAATGTCTCAAAAATTAAATTCTATGGGCATTTTTTACCAAAATGTCTGAGGACTAAAAACCAAAATTAATCAGTTTTATGTCAATTGTGCTAGTGAAACTTATGATGTGATTTGTCTATCAGAAACATGGTTAAATTCAAACATTTTGGATTACGATTTATTTACAACAAATTATGTAGTTTACAGAAAAGATAGAAATATGCAGATAACCGGTAAGGGTCAAGGTGGTGGTGTTCTTATAGCTGTAAGAAAACAACTACATTCAATACAAATAAAGTGGTTAGATATTGATGATTCTGAATTTATTTGGGTAAAAATTAATATAGGTAATTTTGTTTATATGTTTGTGTAGCATATTTTTCACCGGCGAGTGGAATTGATGATTATAATAAATTTTATGAAGTTCTAGAAATTAACCAAAACAAATTACGATTAAACGACTATATGTTGATAATTGGGATTTCAATTTGCCATATTTTAGTGCAGAGGTTCAAGATAAATTTAATGAGAAAAATATTACACTACAAAATTTCTTAGATCAATATAAATTAAAACAGATTAATGAAGTTTAAAATAGCTTAAACCGTGTTCTTGATTTGGTAATAACAAATTTGAAAAACATTAGTGTTGAAAGAGACGAATGGCCACTAAGTAAAGGAAGATAGTTATCATCTAGCATTGAGTATCGTTGCTAAATTTAGCATATTTGTTAAAACCAAAATACTTGATTATAAACCAATTTTGAATTTCAAAAAAGCAGTTTTTCTTAAGATGTATTATGATTGTAATAAGGTTGATTGGGCTGAAGTTTTATCGTCATCAGATATTGATAATGGTGTAGATATGTTCAACTCTGTTTTCAAGAATTGCGTTCCACTAACTAGAAATATGTATAACAAGCATAGGTATCCTTCATGGTTCACTAAGCCAATTATCAACAAACTGAAATTAAAAAAAAGTTCCATCGTAAATTTAAAACTACTGGAAATCACTTTCATCAACATAAATTTAAGGAACTCAGAAGAGAATGTAAATACGAGATTAAACAAGCTTATAGTGAATATATATAAACTTCGGAGGAGGATATCAATAAAAATCCTGCAAAATTCTGGAACTTTATCAACAGAAAGAATCAGAATTCGAGAATACCGAATGAAATGTTCTTCAACGATAGAAACCGGTAGTCGTATTGTCAATGGTTTTACAACATACTTTAAATCTGTATATAATTATTCGAGTGAAATAGACATTAATCAAGTGTTATCAACAAGGAGTGAATCGAATAAAGTAAACATTTTTAATGTGGAAAATAGTGAAGTAGCTGCTGCTATAAAAAAGTTAAAGACTAAGAGATCTGTTGGACCTGATAACTTACCAGACTATGTGGTAAAAGGTTGTTCTGATTCAACCTAGCGTTACAGTCTAATAAGTTTCCAACAATATGGAAAAATTCAAGGATATGCCCGGTGTTTAAAAAAGGTGATCGTGCTAACATAACAAATTACAGACCTGTGTAAATTATTTGTGCGCCTGCCAAAGTGTTTGAAATAATATTATATAATAGAATCTTCCATGGGATATGTAAGCATATTAGTATATACCAACACGGATTTTTACCAAAACGATCAACTTTGTCAATATGTTTACAAAGCTTTCAATGAAAGTCATCAAGTTGATGTTATATACACAGATTTTGAAAAAGCTTTTGACAAGGTAGATCATGGTGTACTTATTAAGAAATTGCATTTGAGCGGTATTAGTGATTCATCGGTAAAGTTTATTTATTCTTATTTAACCAATAGGCAGCAGTATGTATCTTGTAATGGTTATATCTCTTATTACTTTGGAGCTACGTCTGGAGTGCCACAGGGTTCTAATTTAGGCCCTTTACTGTTTTTAATTTTTGTGAATGATCTGATGGAATGTGTAAAGTATTCTCAGAAGTTGATTTTTGCGGATGACCCCAAATTATATTTGAGAGTTGAACATCATAATGATTGTAACTTACTGCAATATGATATAGATAATGTTCTTAAATGGTGTGACGTTAACAAATTATGTCTTAATATAAATAAATGTTCTATTGTTAGTTTTAGTAAAAAAATAATTGACTTGGGAGTTACATTTGACAAAAGGTTTAGTTTTAATTCTCATATCTATAACGTTGTAAGCAAATCAAATAATATTCTAGGGTGTGTTAAACGCTACTCAAAGTCATTTCATAATGTAAATACTTTACTAAAATTGTACTAAGCGTTAAGAAGAACCTATTCTTGAATATGCAATGTTGGTGTGGAGTCCAAGGCAGAAATACCCCCAGGTAGCACAAATCAGTATTAAAAAAGTAGTAGCAATGGGGGCATTCAGCAGCAATAACTAGTACATTTTGCAATTACTCTCTGTACATGCAAGTACACGGCGTGTACTTAGTGTAATTGCGCGCGCTTGCGGGGTGTAGACGATGTACATGTAGTGCTTTTTCAATTACTCTCGGTGCTTGCTACTTTTTAATTACTCTCGGTACTTGTGGGGTGTAATTGGTGCAACCCTTTTCACCGCCCCCTTGATGAAGTAAGATGGCTGATGCATGTGCGCTTGCGGGGTGTAGACGATGTACATGTAGTGCTTTTTCAATTACTCTCGATGCTTGCTGCATTTTTAATTACTCTCGGTACTTGTGGGTGTAATTGGTGCAACCCTTTTCACCGCCCCTTGATGAAGTAAGATGGCTGATGCATGTGCGCTTGCGGGGTGTAAACGATGTATATGTAGTGCTTTTTCGATTACTCTCGGTACTTGCTACATTTTTAATTACTCTTGGTACTTGTGGGGTGTAATTGCTGCAACCCTTTTCGCCGTCCCCCTTGATGAAGTAAGATGGCTGATAGTGGGACTCGGCCATTGAGGGTGGCCATCTTTTGAGTACTTGTTCATATGAGTGCGATGATTGGATAATTCGCCGCCCCCGGTAGGGGTGGAGCGCAGTTAAGGCGGCGATTTTTGATTAGAATTGTGGGTGTGGTCGTCTTTTCGAGTACTTGTTCATATGAGTGCGATGATTGGATAATTCGCCGCCCCGGTAGGGGGTGGAGCGTTGTTAAGGTGGTGATTTTGATTAGAATTATGATATATTTGATAATGATATGCAAGATGGCCGTCTATAATTACAAATCGTCGACACCGCCCCGCGTCGCGGGTGGGTTTAATTAAGCCGCACTCGAGATTACCGAACAAGTTGGAACAGGGAATTATGTCCTTTTCTAACCAAGCTATCTCTCTCTCTCGATGTGCAGGTGTTGGTTAATTATAAATGCATAGATTGCAACGGGTGGATTTAATTAATTAAGTAGACCCGCGTTTAATCAAACAAGTTAGAACCTAGACTGACTGTTTTTTTTAATCAACGCTTCTTGGAAATATTAATAACAAATGGTTTAAACACAATTAAGCACTTATTAGTTTAAAATAACAACCGCTTATTTTTTCCAAAGACCGACAAAATCTTAAAACACCTTTTTATCGGCTCACATACAACCACCTGTAAATTACGTAGTTGATTGAAATAAATCATAAAACGTTAGTTTTAATTTATTTAAAATTGCTATTTATAAATAAATATATACGATTTCTATCGTGTTTGTTTCATCCAACGGAGATGAGGGCGGCGGCGGCGGTGTTGGCTGGACATCCGCGGGTATTCGAGCCGCTAGCCGGGCACGTAGCCTTTCGCGAGCTGTTGTCGGTCGCCGACTCGAACCATCTGGCTATTTATAAAATTATTAGCAAAAACATGCAATGAAAATTCACTTGCTTAATAGCAATGAGTTTTATATATAAACCAAACTTAAAGTAAAAAAATACATACAACAACTCCCAAGCGACCTTGCTCCCGATGTTCATACTCCCGGGGGTGCACTCGACGGAGATGATCGTCCATCATCTCGTAGGGTACTGTGTGGCTCGAGTCAACCACACACACGGACATCTTCGTTGTTGTTAACTGACGTCGTCGAGGCATTTTTTTTGGCCCAAAACGTAAAAATTTTCACTTTTATATGCAAGCCAAAAGAGATGCGATATAAGATGAGACAAACCACCAACCCTAATTATCTCCGAAACCGCTTTTATTGGTTAATGTGAAAAAGAATACACCCTGATGCGCAACAGAATTGAGTTCATGGGACAATGTGAAAAGAAACAAGCAAGAGGGGAGGCTCCTGCCTTAGAAAAACGAAAATCACAAGTAAAAATATTAATTGAAATCGATTTAACTATGCAATTAAATATACGATAATTTGTATTATTTCAGAAGTAAACGAACGAGTTTAATTATGCGTCGTAAATTATCATTATGGGTGCGACTTTGACTGTTGCAGATAAAAGCTGAAGAAAACGAAAATCACAGTCAAAAATATTAATCGTAATCGATTTAACTATACAATTAAATATATAATAATTTGTATTAATTCGGAAGTAAAACGCATGAGCTTAATTGTCCATTAGAACTTTAGTTAATTTTAAGCCTTCTCTAGCTTGTTTGATTAAACGTGGGTGGGCTGAAAAATCATTTATAGCTGAGATATATTGTTCACTGTGGTGGCGGCTCACAATAGCTGATTGTGTAAATTATCACTATATGGGTGGCTTTGGCCGTTGCATGCGACGCTTGAGAAAAAAATACGCCACCAAAATGTGTATTCTTTGATCGCATCAGTCGTGTTGGCTGTACACAATAGTAAATTATTATACGGATCGTCTTTGGGTATAGTAGATAAAAAAAGCTCGTATATTTAAACTGACTCTTAGCGATATCATCAAAAATTTCTATAACACGAGACGCAGATGTATCTCAACAAATGGCTATTCCCTGATTTAGTGTTTTGTGTGATGTAACAAAAAACCAACGCTGGTGGTCTCCAAAAAGGCCGTGTGAAATATTCTAAAACCAATAATTATTCTAATTAAATTTTATTATTCATTAGAAGAAAATGGGTGTGTTATTTAAATATATATAGGTAACAGCTAGATTTTAATTTGATAAATTATAACTTATCCCGATACAAATATTTTATGCGTAAACTTAAAATTATTATCTTCAAAGCACATTTACGTTGTGTTAACAAACCAAAAATGTTTTCTTAATTATAATTCAAGTAAATCAACTTTTTTATGTACATGTTTCAGTTAATGTGGGTCGCGCAATTTTGGTGTGTGAAGAGGTATCATATCAATAAATGGCTCGTAAAACAACGCAAAGAATAATTTTAGCGAATCGTGCTTAAATAATAATGATTGGCTGCGTTGGTTAGAAAAAGCAGTCAACTTCTCGTTAAACTCACATAGTTATTTATTAATCGCAATTTATAATGAAAGAATTCGAACAGAAATGAAAAAACCACGGCTGTCATAATTCGATATTAAAGCTGTTTAAATCAGTAAAACCAAGAGAGTTTTTAGTGGTGGGAATTAGGGTATATCAACACGAAAGGGTTGACGCATAATCTCAGTCTGTATTAAATTATTCACAACGATGTCAGAATCATCAAGCTCGACTCCGTCATCGACGTGTGTGTTGTCGATGGTTGATAATATTAATAAAGTAGCCAAATGCGAGCTTCATACAAAGGGTTTAATTAAAGACCTAGAGTTGAATAAAGAATATGTAATTGACAAGATTCGTTCTTTCGAAGGTAAATATGGTCGCTGCGTAATAGTCCATATCAAAGAGCACTTCTACTATCTGCCTAAAAGGCTTGTAACGCATTTTAGCAACGATGTTATTGATAGTTTTAACAAAAAGCCAATAGCTATTAAGAGGGTGGGTACAAAAAACTACATACAGGTGTAACCGTCGACCAGCTTCAGTTTGTGTTTGACCAGTAACACACACCATCCATTCAAGCTCGCGCGCGACCATAAAATATAGTGCAATTTAGTTACATAATAAATGTGGTATATTAATTTTGATAGAGAAAATTTAGCATTAAATGTCGTTAAATAATTTAACAACGAGGGTCATCGATAAAATAAAATATTCTTACAATTTATTGGTTAAAAAAAAGTGTGAAAGAAAAATCGATGTGTTTTTAAAATTAATATCTAAATACGTTCGCTTGGCATCAAAAGTGCAAAAGAATAGTGTTCTGGTAAATACATCAAGATATGTTATTCAAACGTTTATTTCGAATTTACTGCTATATAAAACTTTATTATGCGAGTTAAAAAGAAGAAAAAGCCGTCAAAGAAGAACCGGTCTAGCAGAATCCGCTGGATTGATACAGAGTCAGCCTTTTCGTGTAGAATTAGAACAAGCATCGTTCTGAATTTAACCCATAAATTCGTCGAATCATTTTTTTCTGACTGTCTTGAAGCGATCTGGTTGAGAATAATCCGATTAATTCAAAAAAGAAACAAAATATAAAAATAAACTTTGTGTTATCTGGTGAGTTTCTTAAGAATTCAATAGACGGTGGTGAAACGCGCGACGTCAAACACTTTTCAACTAAAAATTATTTGTTAATGATGAACGAAGACAACGAAACACTGAATAAAAGCGGTTTTGGCGTGTGGTTTGCTGAAAATGTCGTGCAATCTCTGATGAAAAAATGGAAAATTTTGACGAAAAAGACTCCGGGTGGGCACTTTGTCGCATCGTATCCTTGGGTGTCAATATCAACAAATGTGGCGACGTTCTACATGCATCCTCTTATTTGCCTCTGCCTCGAGAAATAGCACTCAAACATGCTGTAATTAACATCCAAAACAAGGACAATGGGTGCTTCTTTTGGTGTATAATAGCGGCGCTGTGGCCACCTCTCAACAAAATAAACATCAATCGTGTTACATCGTATCCGCATTATAGTGAAAAATTAAACCTAGCAGGCATCAACCAGCCCATGACATTGGTTCAAATCCCGAAATTTGAACGTCAAAATAGTAATATTTCAATCAATGTGTACATGCTCCAAAAGAAGAAGAATGGAAAGTTTATCACGGTGCCCACGTATCTTACATCAAACGTGAAGCCTAACCATGTCAACCTGCTGATGATACAGGATCGATACGAGGTAGAAGCCGATAGCAGCGATGAGGACGCCAACGACGGTGAACAAGATTTCGAAGCCGACGACTTAGACAACGTTGTATGCAGACGCTCCGCAGGTGGTGATTTCAGTACAACTCGAGATGAAATCGATTCCAGCAATAGTAGTAAGTCCCGTATTAAATTTCATTACTGTCTAATCAAGCATTTATCGCGTCTTGTTAGATCGCAAGTCACAAAACACCATCACGCGATTTATTTATGCGAGCGCTGTTTAAATTATTTCTCTAGCTCTGAACGTTTGGAAAAACATAAATTAGAATGTATAAATTTAAACAAATGTAAAGTTATCATGCCAAAAAGGATCAACAGTTGTGTTTAAAAATTATACGAATCAAATGTTATTACCTTTTATTATATATGCGGATTTTGAATGCCTTTTAATAAAACGAAATGATGACGATAGCGCTTCTTTAATTGACAAGTTTCAATATCATCAACCCTTTAGTGTAGGTTATTATTTGCACTGTGCTTTCGATAGCAGCGTGTCTTACTACAGGCAATACACGGGGTTAGATTGCGACGAGTGGTTTATAGACGAATTAATTCAAATATCGAACACATTTTCTAAAAAATATTTCGACAAAGTTGTCCCCATGTTGCCTCTAACAGACGCGGAAAAATTAGAATTTGAACGTGCAACAAACTGTGGAATATGCGGAAAAACGTTTCGATTAAATGATATCAAAGTTCGCGACCACGACCACATACTGGGATCTTATAAAACGGCCGCGCATCAAGATTGTAATCTAAATTACAAGTTAAAAAAGTGATATCTGTAGTTTTTCACTCTTTAACGAATTACGACGGTCATATATTTATCAGAAAGCTAATTAAAAATGCAAGAATATTTACGTTGTGCCCTTAACTAAAGAGAAATATATAGGATTTGAAGCAAGCTTCGAAAACAACATGAAATTTAGATTTATCGATTCATTTAGGTTTTTGAATAGTTCTTTAAAAAATTGGCTTCATATTTGCATATAAACCAGCTCTGTATTTCAAAAACCCAATTTTCAGATTTGAATGAAAATGAATTTAATTTGGTTTCGAGAAAAGGCGTTATGTGTTACAGTTATTTAGATTGTTATGAAAAATTGACGGATATTGTTGCGCTGCCGAGTAAAGACGATTTTTTGATAAGTTAACAAACACAAACATTTCCGATTCTGATTACAAACACGCGGAAACAGTATGGAAGACATTCAATTTAAAAATTTAGGTGAATATGTAGATTTATATTTAAAATGCGATGTTCTTTTGTTGGCGGATGTGTTTCAAAATTTTAGGCATCGATGCATTTCAACATACGCGATTGATCCCGCATATTATATTAGCCTTCCTGCATATGCTTGGGAAGCCATGATGAGGTATACTAAAATTGAATTAGAATTGCTATCAGACGTCGACATTTTAATGTTTATAGAGAGAGGTATAAGAGGAGGACTTTCGCAATGTTCCGTGCGGTATAGTAAAGCCAATAATAAATATTTAAATAATTATAACTCGGCAATGCCTGACGCATACTTGATGTATTACGATTTCAATAACCTTTATTCTACGGGAATGAGCAGTTGCTTGCCTACGGGAGATTTTAATTGGTTAAATAACAACGAAATTATTAATTTTGACCTGTTTAATATTCGCCCCGACTCGCACGTAGGTTATATTTTGGAAGTTGATCTGGATTATCCCGAAAAAATACACGATTCACACAATCATTTGCCCTTTTGTCCAGAACATAAATTTCCGCCAAATTGCAAACAAAAAAATTGTTAGCTACATTGCATAACAAAACCCGCTATATAATTCATTACAGAAATTTACAGCAATGTTTAAACCACGGTATGATCTTAAAACAAATTCACAGAATTCTCTCATTTAAACAATCCGCTTGGCTCAAGCCATATATAGATTTAAATACGCGATTAAGAATGAATTCTCAAAACGACTTTGAAAAGAATCTGTACAAACTTTTAAATAATGCGGTTTTTGGTAAAAGCATGGAAAACGTTAGAAAACACAAAAACGTAAAAATAGTCCAACGATGGGGTGGACGCTTCGGTGCGCGTCATTACATAAATCAACCAAATTTTCATAGTAGAACAATCTTTGATAATAACACTGTAGCAATTGAGATGAACAAAACAGAAGTGTTTATTAATAAACCAATTTATGTAGGTATGGTTATATTAGATATTTCTAAAATTCCCTATATAGCTTCCACTATGAATATATGATGAGAAAATTTGGTCGCAATAATTGCAAGTTGTTGTATACAGACACCGATAGTCTGATTTATAATCTTACAGATAATATATATGACGTTATGAAAACAGATTCGCATCTTTTGACACGAGCGAATATGTAGAAAATAACGTTTTCGGTATCACTAGGTGCAATAAAAAGTTGTTGGCTTGATGAAAGATGAAAATGCAGGTAGAATAATGACGGAATTTATTGGATTGAAATCCAAATTATATAGTTTCAAAATACAACATTCAAATATCGACGAACACAGTGCAATCAATAACGTAAAAACAGTAAAAAAAGCTAAAGGTGTTTTAGAGAGGGTTGTTCAAAATAACATTTCATTTGATGATTACTTAATGTGTTTGACAGAAAATGTGACATTTGTACGAGAGCAGAACATAATTAGAACATTCAAGCATGACATCTTTAGCATACGTCAAAATAAAATCGCTTTGTCTGGTTCTGATAATAAACGTTTTGTTCAGGCAGACGGGGTTAATACGCTAGCATGGGGACATTGCTCGATAACGAAATAGCTGCATGATAATATCTGATCCGTAATTAAATTATTATCATTGTCATATTTCTATTTATTATGTAACTAAAATCACGATCTAACTTAAGTCGCTCTTGCTTGTTTAATTATAGGCAAAATTTTGCTGTTAGAAATAAGCTACATTGTAACCAATATTTTTAAGTTTTATATGTTTAAAAAATAAGTAGAATGCGTTTTATGAATTTTGCTTTTTGTTTTTATTAGCTTATTAATGTGGCTAAAAAATATGTGTGTAAGTAATAAGTTTTATGTGTATCAATTAGTGTGAATTTGAATAATTTTTAATTCTATGTACACGTGTGTTTCAAAATGTATTTTAGATATAATTTGTTAATTGTGTTTACACTCTCGCGCGCGATTTTTTTAAATAAATAGATGCAAATATTTTTTTTTGTTTTTTATTTACAGATCTTTCTATTACATTCATATAAGTAAGTATTTAGCGCTTATAAAACATCCTCGGTATTGATCCAGCTGTTTTCTTTGTGTCCGAGCCAGCTAACATAAAGTCGGTTACCGCGCCGTTTTAATACTTTTTCGATTAGATAAACATCAGGGTGTCTAGTTTTCATAATTTCTTCTTGGTAAAAACCTCCGCGAATCGGGTCACCGTACATATCCTCAAGCAAATATGTAACAGGATTTGTAACTTGGACTTTGGCGATTTTGAATAACTCGCTAGTCCAATTATGATTGTACCCTTTTGAAAATACACCTTTATGTTTAGAGATTCGTACGATGTCTCCTGTGGTATAACGTGGTTTGTTCAAGTACAATTTTATGCGACCAAATACGTGGGTTAAGTCTGTTTTGATGTTACGTTGCGTGGCTTCATACCAATTGTTCTATGCCTCGTATCATTATAGTCTCTGGCAACACCGTCAATTAAATTATACCATCGATAATTGCCTTGCAGACTAAATAATTTATAGAGTCGGTTTTTATGGTTCGTATCACGCGTTCGGCTATAGTCGCCTTTTTGTAGAATACGTTGAATAATGATTAATTTTTTTCTTATCCATGAGTTTCGAAAACGTACTATTGTAAAACTCTTTTCCAGCATCGGTTTGTATATTTTTGGTGCGCGCCTCGAATTACGGAAAATGTCAGACATCGCCTTAGTAATTTCTTCACCACGTTTGGATTTTACAGAACGCAGCCATAAATATTTCGAAAAACGGTCGATAACAACCAAGATGTATCGAAACCCTTTATTAGTGCGCGAAAACGGTTGGAACTCCGCCAAATCTAATTCCCACGTGTCGTCGAATCCTCTAATAATGACTTTTCGGCGTCTGAAATTTCTTCTAGCGGGCTTATGTAATTCATTCACAACTTGTTCCTTTGACATGTTATCGGTGTGTTGCGCTTGCGTTCTCTCTTAAATTTTGTAACAGACTATTCATTTTGTTCAAATCTGATCTTAAATTACGTATAGAATCATCTCTAGATTTAACGTTGGAATCTAGACGGGCATTTAATGTTTTGATATCAGCTTTTAATTCGTTCAGATATCGCCCGTTTACATACGGATTGTCTTGAATTGATTGCTTAAACATATCTAGCGTAACGTCGTTCACTGTTGTTTTTACTTTATCGGGGATCACTTTTTGAATAATTTCGTTGATGTCTTTAGCGTTCGTTTGCTGAATATCATTAATTTTATTAATCGCTAATTTTAATTCGGCGTATATAGTATTCGCATAAGCGTCAGTTGATTTTTGAAAAGCGTCAATTGATCTTTGAAGTTCGCGACTTGTAGCGTCCACGTATTCCTTATTTGCGCCATCGGTTTCGATTTGCGGATATCCGACGTTTTTCAGTTGCATTTCGTTAAAAAATATTTATCTTCCAAATAAGTTTTTAAATTGATTGCGTTATGTAAATCGAGAGGGTCTGCGATGTTAATTAGTCTTCTATTTTCCATGTCGTAGTTGTTGTCTGGCGTTATTTTAAAACCAACACCTGGAGGCCTCGTAGAGATGTCACACTCGCCGGCGCCATCGAGGCCGATAACGGGCGTCCAAATTTATCAACAGACATGTTAAAGCGACGCTTTATGTTTAGTTTGTATCTCCTCAGACGTCTTTATAAACGTCTCTAGGGTAGGTGTTGATTGCAACAATTTTTTTTGTTTAAGATGTTCCATTAAATACACCAGAATTTGTCCTATCACCGACGCTGTCAAATCAAGTTCTACAATACGATTGTTGAGCTTCTCCATTGCCCGCAAGATGGGCGAAGCTGTTGTTGATGTCGCAAGCTCCTCTATGCGTTCGTGTATGTGTAGCAAACGATTTGATAGATTAGCTTTTCTCAGAAGCGGATTTTCATTAAACAACTCTTTGAATGCAGCATCCATTTTCGCTTTGACATAGCCCGGTAGCGCAGTTAAAAGAGTAGCGATTTCTCCGTTCACTGTTTTTGTATAGCATTAATTTTTGCTATTAGAGGCTCGATTAATGTGTTTGAGCAATTGCTAGCATTGCTATGCAAGCGGCCAAATTTGTCTATAGACGTCATTATTGTTTCGGGTATCACTCGAGTATTAATTATAAAACACAGCACGAACGTTGTTATATAGTATAAGGCATGTTTTCGATGTGGCCGTCTTCATATAATTCTTCTAAAATTGATATTATTTCGTTTCTAACACCGCTGTTCCCGGCAGTCTTCTCTCCCACAAAACTTGTAATTCGTCCAGTAACTCATGGATGTTGTTCCAGTATCTATACTCTACGGGTTTATTTCTGAATTTCTTAAACAAACCTCGCCCCGCCGCACCGCTTGACGATGAATGATACGATAAAGATTCGTCACTATCATCGTCGCTGCTATCTTTATCATTTCGCACACGACGAGACTGCTTTTTGTGTTTGTTGATTGCGTAATAATGGCTTGATTGTGTCAGTATATTTTATGCTTCTGTTTGCTCTAATCGGAGCGTCGGGGTTATACGCTCTTCTATAAACATTTGTATCATAAAGAATGCTTACATACTTAAGTTCATCTGATTTGTGAATCAGCTTTCTATCTGGTTTTTTCATAAATATCAGTTCGTACAAGCCAGGCGTGCCCTTATACAAACGTCCATTAATAATAAGATCCTTATCGCGAATATTGACAACAGAATCTCCAATAACCCATTTATTGTTATCAGCGTCGTAATGAACCCCATACATAAAGTCAACTTTATCACCTCGCGTATCGCTCATTAACATTTCCATATATTTTTGTGGTAATGGATGGTGCTGACGTTCTAGTAAATTCGTATACGATCTCTCTAATTCATAACGCGACGTAGGTAACTCGACATTCGAAGAAGAATCCGACGCACCCGCAACTGTTTCGATTTCTTTGATGTCTGCTTCACCATTCAAGTTTTTGGTCTTTCCGTCAGCATTTTCGAATTAATTGTCGACTCTATATTAGTTAGCGGTGTTATTATCGGTTTATATGTATCCACAAATGCTTTTCCGGCGTCCAAACGTTGACGTTTAAGAGCGTTGTATTTTTTTCTAATCGATTCTCGAACTTGCTGTATCTTATTTTTTAAATTTATTTCTTTGGAATCCATTGTTCTAACTCACACCGTGTGACGCGTGTTTGTTAACTATGAGGACTAATCAAATCCAACACATAATACCAATATATATATTAAGATGTTTCTAAATTTGCACAACTACGATGGTTCTGATTCATATGTTTTTCGCGGTGTTTTATATCGAGAATTGGTGCTAGTATAACATCGCACTGATTTATTCTTTTTCAAACCTCGCTCGATCGATTGCATAAAAATGCCAGTGTCCTTTACGAGCCTGTTTATGTTCCAATGACATGTGAGCATGTTCGATAGTTACAATTGTAGAAAATCGCACTTTTTTTTATCTATAACACCACATAATTGCTTGCTATATATCTGACCCATTTTACCCACGAGCATATGATGGCAAACTAAACAGATTCTTGCGGTTCTTAAGGTAATATAAACTCGTCGAAACCCTTTCGATAACGTCCTCCGTTTATATCAACTGCGTCTTTGTTAATCATTAGAAAACCATGCGGCGTAGTCCAGCACTCACCACACATTTCTTTAAAAACCTGCATGCTAATTGTAGGACTAACGTGATCATCGTACACGTGTTTCAGATTCATCTCATCCTGCTGGAAAAGGATAACAACATTTGCGTTATCTCGTATCAGTTGTTTGGGAATCCTGCTATACGTTTGCCCCAAATAAAAACAGTCTATCGAGTTATGACGTCCCATGCTGAAGTATGCCCTAATATTATCCTGCTTCTCTAGCGCGATATCGTCAAAAATAAATACGGAGTCGGGTTTTGCGTCGTTAGGAGGCATAATATTTTCATTATCACTGAACGTATAATAACCTATTTCGGGCATCGCAGTTAAAATCTCATACAACAGCTTGTATTTATCTTGGTTTAGCGATTTGGAGTAGACGTAAACGTTTTTAAATTTCAGACCGTTTGCTTCAGTTAAAAGACTGAACATCGCGTTAGTTTTTCCCGAATTTGACGGCCCCGCGATGATTGCTCTTACTGTATTCGGTAGTAAGACACCATGTTTACTTTGTTTGACGTCGCTATTGCATAACATCATTAATTCATTATTATGCACTGGTAATCTATACTTTTGAGTCACAATTTTCATTTTTCCCGATTCGACCTTATCGAGTGGGTTATTTAAATCATACTAAAGATATTTTAGAAGTACATGCACTTTATTTATTTATCAAAAAATTACATCGAGTGTATATGAATATTTTTGTCTTCTTTTCGTTTTCTCTTGCATATTGACCGTATTACATCCTTTTGACTTCACCGGTTATCGGGTTGTATTGGATAAGGGCATCGTGGATTATTAGACAGTATGCGCCCATATTGTTTTCAAAGTTTGCTGCGGATTCTAATTCCAGTTTAACGTCCACGGTAGAATTCTTCAAGTTCTCGTTCTGGTTGGCACAGTCGATTATAAAGACAGGGCAATTTTTAAATTGTTGATAGTCGAATGTGGGAATGGAGATTGTTGATGTGACATTCGAACCGGCGCACCCTCCAACAATATTGCATTCGTTTCGATCGTAATAGTCTCGTTGAAAGTTAATGTAATTCCTATACGCCAATGCATACTTGTTTGTGCCAAAATCCAAATTCATGGATTCATACGGATATCTCTCAGAATTAAGATGTAATCTAATATCTGTAATATTGCCGCTGTCAAAAACACTCGCCTTGCCATTTTTGAGCGTCTCCTTTGGTTTTTCTGAAAAGCCACAATAACCCATCGGGGTTTCTCTAATTGCGAAGACGTCTTTATCGGCCATGTATCAGTTTTAACCTGCTTTAAAGCGGGGTATTCATATAATTCCCATTGTCGAAACGGTATGGTGATTACAGGGTTTCTATTAATCTTCTCGAACAGTTTCAGCTTTGCTCTATCGCTGAGTGTTAAGTGCGGCACTTTCCATTGAATTTTGGAAAGCGTTATGGTCGCATCGGCCTCCACATAATAACAATCCAAATCAGTTCTCGATCTGATCAAAACAAGCTCCTGTGCTTCAGAGGCAGACAAACCCCGAATTTTTTGGCCAAATCAGCATCGTTTGCGCTGAATTGCACTTGTAGAGTGTTCTCATTCAACGGTGACCAGCCAATGTGGGCCAGCGCTTTCTTGTCTGCAGCACCATACGATGCATAGCCCTTCATTGCCGACCCGATACCGGGATTTCTGCTAACGTCCACGCGATGTCCGCCCAATTCATATCGAATCTCTTCAAACAAGAAACAAGCAAAATTGTTTGTTAAATCACACGTTTTTGCGACGTCTGCTTGCCTTCGGGTAATATAACCCTCGATGTATAGAAAACTATCGTGGGTGGCCGTAATCAAATCCTGGCTTTGAATTGCAATTCTGATTTCGTCTGATGGCGCATAACTATTGGACCCATAAGGCAAGTACGTGTGAATATCAGATCTAACGATTGAATCGTCGAAATGAGCATCGTCGAAAATATTTAATTGTTCGCTCATCTTTTTTTCCTTTTTCTGTTATTGTTTCACCTTAACACCGATTGATTTTAAGAAAAGTTTTTCTTTTACAGTCAAGTGATTGCTGACGCTCTTATTTTTCTTCTTCTTCTTACTTGATAATGCACGAAATATCTGTGATGATGTGTTGTTGTTGGCTTGTTTATTAATGGATCCTCCAGCGAATGATTTGTTTTTATAGAAATCGGCGTTTTTTATTAGAGCCGCAGATCTGGCCGCCGCAGTTTACAACAGAAAAAGTGTTTTTACTAAATTTTAACCCCATAATTCTTTCTTCAATTCCAATCTCACAGTGAAAGGCTCGTCGCCGCCAAAATCTATCGGTTCGCCTTTTTGATTGACTAATCTGATGCTAATATTGCTTATAATGCGGGTGTTTAGCTCCAAATATTGGGTATTGCTCGGTATTTTATCCAAACGATATCCTGGTGGTACTGAAATGTCCACTTCGTACAAGGTCTTTGCAATTCTCCCGTTTCTGTACGCTCCTTTTATAATATTACACTCGACGTGTATGTTGGTGTGTTTTATTATTTGAATATCCAAGGTAGATTTATTGTTAAATAATTGTTAAGTTCATCTATTTCTGTATGATCCATGCGGGATATGGAGGGCTTTAGCAGATTTTGTAGCAGTATCACTATCTATATAGTATAATTTATCGTTGCCGTCGTTAATATTTCGAATAGAATTACACCCAAAAATCCGACCAGACCAATCACATGATTGTATTTTTCGTCTAATTCAATCGGTGGATAAAAATCATGCGAAGCTGTATTACCAACACCTTCCAAACTGAATGTTATCGACATTGTAACTGATTAATGATACATGTGTATAGATATTTTATTTATTTATACAAAATTTGTATACATTTACGAATGTAGAAATTTAAGACATAAATGCCCGCAAATTACACTATTAAACTCCTGGTCCTTTTTGTAGTTGTAGTAGATCTCGCATCCCCGAAAGTACTTGATTAATTCAGATGGTGGTTTTACATTGCCGAAGCTGTCATAATACCATACTCTCGATCCTCGTTTCTTATAACACACCCAATGTGTTCCTGGTCCTCGAACACTATCTAGGTTTACAATCGCTGACTCGTTCACAACAGGTTTCTAAAGTATGGCGCATTTCTAGCTAACTTTCGCAAATCGACATCTGTTAACGCTCTTTCGGGAAGCTTTATTAGTTTTTGAACCGCGATGTGGTTTCAGATATAGTGCAGAACCGGTCTTTGTGTATGGTTTTAGATATAATGCAGAGCCGCGTTTTCCGTATGGCTTCAAGTATATGCCGCTACCTTTCTTCCCCAGGGCTATAGCTTCCATCGTGCGGTTATGTCGAGTAGCTTCTTCAGCACGCTGCTTTGCGTTTTTCGCGTCGTTAACGGCTCTAGCTATTCCAGCGGCACCACCAGCGAGCGCTCCAGTTGCAGAAAGTCCGGCAAATAGTGGTATTAGAAATGGTAATATTCCACCACTTTTAGGGATTGGAATGATACGAGGCATTACTATGTTTCGTTTTCCGCCAAAATGTCGAACAGCCAGCTTCGCTTGATCGTAGGCTTTTTAATCATCGAGATAGGGTTACCGCCTCCGCCGCCGTTTACATAATTAGTTTTCGTATTATTCTTAATCATACGGTGAACTTTGTTGAACGACGCTCTCACTCTTCGTTTCTTTATTTTTCGCTTCATGGTTCTAGTTTTTGATTTATTCAAACCCATGCCTAATGACCGCTTAGCACGCATAGCCGCACTAACTGCTAGAGCAGCTGTTCTTTCACCCAAACTTGCGTCTTTTGACTTGAATCGCTCCCAAGCTTTTGTTGGAGCAAATGATCAGCCCGATGTCTTGCAGCTAAATCGTTAGGGCTGGTATTGTAGCTGATATCGTGTGCTTTGCAGTGCGAATCTAGGGCATTAATACCAGCATCGCCCCTGGCCAACCGTTTTGTAGCTTTGTGCCCGGTCCACAATATTGATACCCGGGCAGGTGTAATTCTACAGGAAGTTTGTTAATTAGACTGTTTATAACACCAGTTCCTTGTTTGCACTTCATTTTTTACCCTTCTTTGATGCCAGCATGACGCCTTTTGCTTGACAATTAGCATGCAAATATATTTATACAGACATCATAGAATATTTTTTTATCTTGTAGGCTTGATTAAAAATTATTTACTAGACAAATATGCATATATTTAAAAAAAATACATGAAAAGAACATACATAAAAAGCATCATCGATGCTTGGTTTCTAGCGCATATTTTCCGCTACACACGACATAATAAAACTAGGACGGCGATATAAAACTTCCATTAAACATAATACATTGTGCGAATTAATATTACATTCAATGTTTAACAGTTTTTCATACGCGTCATAAACACTCCAGCCATCATCGTCGTAGTTGGATTGATCCAATGTTTTCTTCTTTCCCTGCTCGATTGCAACACGCTTGATTACATGGTTGTAGAACGCTTCCAGGTTGTGTGATTGCATTAACTCCAACCGATAATTAATTATTTCTCTCAAACCAACGGAGTTGCAGAAAAAGTCGTTCATGAGATGATTGCGGAGCCCCATTAGCTTCTTCCATTCGTCAATGGTTAGCAGGACATTGTTTTTTTCTCGATCGCTGTAATGCGCATTGTGTGGACCACTTGCACCGCATACACCATTATACTCTGGGCTGTTCCAAATTCTAATTACCGGTGTAAGTTGCAGATAAGTACTGTACCCGATTTCTATATATTTTCCCTCATCGTCATAGTCTAGCTTATAGCAGGTCGCGTTCACCAGCTTCTCGTTCGAAGCGTTGTTGAAATTGAGAAGTCTCGACTCGTTGGCTATGTCGTATTCCGTGGCAAAAGACCACGAAGACGACGACGACGAATTCGAATCCACCGGAGCGTTTTGCTGCTGTTGTCCTCCTGTGTTTAACGTATCCATTGATTTTTTCTGTTCAACACCGCCACTACAAAACCCAATCAACGTAGACGGGGAATCCAAATTTAATGGAACGGAGCGCGATTTTGCACGCTGAATAAAATTTTTATATCGCAACTTATTTTATCGCACATAACACTAAGAACAACCGAAATCACCTCCACGAAGCCTTGAAAGAAACTAATGACCGCTTCATTTTATTTTATCACAAGCGTGAGCCGTAATTTACACCCCGCACATATATAATTAGGGAACACCTGGGCTTTCAAACAACTAGAGAGAGATAAACAGGTTAGAAAAAGATGCAATTTCAGGATCCAACTTGTTTAGCTGTCTAGGTCATCTTAATTAAATCCACCCGTTGCAATCTATGCATTTATAATTAACCAACACCTGCACATCGAGAGAGAGATAGCTTGGGTAGAAAAGGACATAATTCCCTGTTCCAACTTGTTCGGTAATCTCGAGTGCGGCTTAATTAAACCCACCCGCGACGAGGGGTGGCGTCGGCGATTTGTAATTATAGACGGCCATCTTGCATATCATTATCAAATATATCATAATTCTAATCAAAATCACCACCTTAACAACGCTCCACCCTCTCCGGGAGGCGGCGAATTATCCAATCATTGCACTCATATGAACAAGTACTCGAAAAGATGGCCACGCCCTACAATTCTAATCAAAATTGCCGCTTTAACTGCGCTCCACCCCCCTACCGGGGGCGGCGAATTATCCAATTATCGCACTCTTATGAACAAGTACTCGAAAAGATAGCCACCCACAATGGCTGAGTCCCACTATCAGCCATCTTACTTCATCAAGGGGGGCGGCGAAAAGGGTTGCAGCAATTACACTCCGCAAGTACCGAGAGTAATTAAAAAAGTAGCAAGTACCGAGAGTAATTGAAAAAGCACTACATGTACATCGGCTACACCCCGCAAGCGCACATGCATCAGCCATCTTACTTCATCAAGGGGGCGGTGAAAAGGGTTGCAGCAATTACACTCCGCAAGTACCGAGAGTAATTAAAAAGTAGCAAGTACCGAGAGTAATTGAAAAAGTACTACATGTACATCGTCTACACCCCGCAAGCGCACGTGCAATTACACTAAGTACTAGTTATTGCTGCTGAATGCCCGCATATCTACTCATGAAACTCTGGGCACTTAAAGCCCGTTCACATCAACTTAAGAAACGTAACGTACGTGAAACGCTTAAGTTAAAATGCATTTGGAAGATTATACCGGTTTACATCCATTAAAAACTTGCCGCTCGTAACTTAACGTATACAAAGTAGACTTTATTTCTACTTAACAGTTTACGTTTCTTACGTCCACCAATCAGAACACTTACAAAACGACATGGGACTATATAGTTGTCTTTGTTGCAATAAAGCGCAAAATCCACACCAAAGTTATGTTTTGTTTGTGTTCGAATTATAATTTCACTCAAAATGAACGACGGTAGATTAATCGATTTGGTGCAAACCTATTCTTATTTATACGATCGAAAAAGATCAGACTTTAAAGACACAAAAAAAAGATTTAGCGTGGGCAGAAATTGGAAAGTTATTAGGGTATTCGGGTGAGTTTATAGTTAGTAAGTACTTATTTTTTTTAATTTGTTTTGTTATAGATGAAGAATGTAAAAGACGGTGGGTGTACTTGAGGGAGAAGTACGTCAAAGAAAGAAATGGTAAAGCAAGTGGTAGTGAAGCAGGGAGACAGTGGGATTTATTTAACTCAATGAGGTGGTTAGATATATATATCCTAAAAAGAAAGTACGAACGTAGATCATTTTAATTATAAAACATTCTTAATTAATTGAAATTGTAGAACAAAAAGTAATTGCTCGGAAAATGATATCACTTCCCAGGACACCATTGAAATTGTTGAAGATGATATAAATATAAACTGTGAAGCAGAAGAAGGAACTGTACGAAACATTAGGCCAGTGTTTCTAAATGAAATTTATGCGTCATCTCCATCCTCCCCTCATTCGTCTTCCACACAAGGACCATCGCAGGCTAAAAAAGGAAAGGTAACAACGAAGCTGCAGACGTATTGGATTCATTACAAAACATGGGGAACACTTTTACCGACATTGCATCAAGGGTCCTGAATGCTAAGGTTGTTGACGAAGATGACCATTTTTCTAATTTAATTAATAGTTTTTTAAAAAAGCATGCAAATTGTGAAAAGAAAAAACAATTCAAAAAAATGGTGTTTAATGCTATGATGGACTATGATAGTGATTAATAAACAAATGTCAATAATAAAACTAATACAAAACTACAGGTGTAATTTATGTATTAAGGAAATTATCTTGCCAAGACAAGCGTCCTTCAGCTGTGAGAAAATATTGGGCAATTTCGTTTCGCAAATTAAAATATTTTCTTTTGCATTATTACTTCCCATTCTACTTAAATTACTTGCAGGTTGTGTGTCTAAAATTTGTTGCCGCCATTCTCCTAATTGAATCCTTCCATTAGTATCTATATCAACATAATTAGATGGACAGTATTTAGCAATGTGTTGAGGATTGTTTATTTCATCCAATCTTAAATAATTATGCAATGAAACTGCTGCCAAAATGTAAAACTCTATTGTTTCTACTCGTGCAATAATTGGACCTTGAAAAACTCTCCATCGTGATACCAAAATTCCAAATGCATTTTCTATAATTCATCTTGCTCGAGATAACCTATAGTTGAAAATTCTTTGTGCATTTGTTAAAGATTTACCTGGGTACGGTCTCATTATGTACTCCTTTAAAGGAAAAGCCTCATCACCAACCAAGAAATAAGGGAAGTCTACACCATTTAATTTTGTGGCAGGTGGCAAATCAAACTTCCTTTCCTCAAATAATTTTCCAAATGTGGATCGGGCAAATATGCCTCCATCACTTTCTGATCCCATTCCACCAACATCAATTAAAGTAAATTTATAATTGGCATCACAAATTGCTAACAATACCAAACTGAAGTACTTCTTATAATTAAAATATTCAGTGCCCGTGTTATTTGGACACTGCACTCTGATGTGTTTGCCATCAATGGCACCGATACAATGTGGAAAATTTCACTTGAATAAAAAATCATCTGAAATTTTTAGCCAGCTCTCCTACATGGTTTTTCAAAACCTTATGACGTAGTATTTCCCAAACTGCAGAGCAGGTTTCTCTCAAAATATTACATACAGTTGATTTACCGACCCTAAACTGAAAGGGCAGTGTTTGTTGTGAAGCCCCAGTTGCCAGGAACCTAAAGATAAAATAGAATTTACTGTGTTATTTTTTTTTATGTTAACAAAAATATACCTTAATGTGATTGCTAATCTCTGTCCTGGACTTAGAGGCGTCGGTTACTTTTCTTTTGTATTCTTGGACCAATTAATGACAGTAAATTATCAAATTGCTTTATCGTCAATCTTGTATAATGAAAAAACATTTCAGTATCATATAAACGCATTTCTTGTACTAAATTCTGGTAATCTCCTTGCTGTAATCTATTACTATAGATTGGTCTAACCCACCACCTATTAATTGATGTATACATTATATAAACTAACTGTGAGAAAAATTATGTACCTTCTAGGTCGTCGGCGATTCCGTTTATTTACAAAATGTTTATATACTTGTGCAGTAATATAACAAGCAACGGCCAAATAATGTGCTGAAAGCATTACCACAGCTTCGCCTTCGCTTAAATTGTCCATAATATGTGATAATAAGACTTAGAAAAAGTAAAGTTGAGGTTAGGTATTATCTCAGCTACTCAATGTCTCAGCTGATCACTTCACAACCTCAGATACACACCAACGCGCATGCTAAAATCTTACGTTTTTTAAATTTGTTAAGTGGATAAAAACAGACAACTTAGCAATCCTAATTTCTTTGCGTTAAGTTGTGGTTAAGTTACGTTTCTTAAGTTGACGTGAACGGGCTATTAAGCACTTTAACAACAACACGGCTTTGTTCTAACATGTAGGATTTTGTTGAAACTCGTTTGACCTCCACTTTGATGAACGAGGGCAGAGAACGAGGACGAAGTCAACATCTTGAGCGACATCTCAACTACTGTAAATACGTACCAGGCTTTTTGTATAATATTTACCTTCAAATACTAAAACTCTCGCTAATTTTAAGCGTCAAATTTTTTCTGAATTACTACCAGATTGTAAACAACTACATTTTCTACGAAATCTTTATAGCTTTAAATTTAAAAATTAAAATCTAAATGTTAGTAAATTTGAATTTAGATGTTTGTATGCCCCATTGACTCCATCATAGGTCACGTGTTCTGGATTGCTCTATAAATAAGAGAGGTTATGTTTAAAGTATTGTGGGGTGTTACAAAACGACACTTAGTAACCAAACAACAGTTGGTAGAGGTTTTTTTGAGGGGATTTCTCTTGATAAAAAAAACCAACGATGATAGACTCTCGCGGATCGGAACCAAAAGGAGTAAATGGTATTAGTGTATGTTAAAATTTGTTTTCTTTCTGTAAATACATAATCGTTCCACGGATGCAAATTATTTATTGATTGGATTGGTAATTGACACATAATTTAATTATCGTGATCTACACCATAAAAATCCCATAATTGGTGACCCCGATTCACGTGGAGCGAACGAAAACCGGAAGCACGCGTAATATATCCATCGACATCTCCACGAAAAGAAAGTATGGCTGAGGAAAATCCAAAACCACAAGAAGAAATCTGCAGGGTCTCTAAAAGTACCTGAATTTTGGAAAGATCAACCGCAATTTTGGTTCCAGCGACTAGAAGCGCAATTCAGGAGCGCCGGGATCAAGCAAGATGGCACCATGTTCGATTACACAATCGCATCGTTAAATTGCGACACAATCGCAGAGGTATACGATTTATTGTCCACTCCACCAGAAAAAGACAAGTATGAAACTTTAAAAGGAAGACTGATACAATCGTATTCAGACTCTGAGGCGAAAAAATACAGAAACTGTTAAGTGGAATGTCCTTAGGCGACGATAAGCCGTCGCAGTTGTTACACAAGATGCAGATGTTAAACAACAATCAAATTAATCCAAAAATTCTGAAGACGTTGTGGTTAGATCACTTACCGGCTAGCATAAGAGCAGTTCTTACTGGTAGTAATGAGGAACTCTGCATCGTAGCAAACATGGCTGATAAGATATATGAAACTGTGCATCATGTGGAAGCAGTTTCAAGTTCAAGTAGTACTACCACGATGGAAGACAGAATCCGAGACTTGTGCACTCAAGTGGAGAAATTGACAAAGGAAGTGCAAGACCTTCAACAGGGAAGATCAAGCAGGAGTAATTATGCGGGCAGATCAAAATCTCGATCAAAATCCAGAAATAAGAACCACTGTTGGTACCACAACAGATTTGGTGATCGGTCAACGAAGTGTGTACAACCGTGCTCATTTTCCAAAGCGGAAAACTAGAAAGGGAATGACCGCAGCGACAATCGGACCCCGAGATACACCATGTCGCTTATTTGTAGTAGACAAACAATCAAAAATAAAATTTTTAATTGATACGGGAGCTGACCTTAGCCTCTTGCCACAACACTTGTTCAAAGGCAAGGTAAGCCAAAACTTAACACTCTACACAGCAGACGGATCTCCGATTCCCACATATGGCATGAAAACTTTACTACTGAACCTGGGCCTGAGAAGACAGTTCACGTGGAACTTCGTAATAGCAAAAGTAACACATGCGATCCTTGGTGCAGACTTCCTTCACCACTTCAAATTACTGCCAGATGTGGCAAATCAGGAACTAAGAGACTCCACGACCTCATTGTCGAGCAAGTGTACAAGCAAAGTGTGCAATCTGATGGAAGTACGAGCCACACTAGGCGCCGATGCATACTGGTCCATTGTAAATAAATACCCCAATGTTATAAGGCCAACACTCACAGGAGTAAAAGAAGAAACTGAAGTGTTTCACTTCATCGAAACAACAGGGCAACCAGTATATGCAAGACCGCGACGTTTACCAGCTGACAAACTGGCTGCAGCAAAAAAGGAATTTAACATCCTAGTAGAAAATGGAATAGTACGCCATTCATCATCCAGCTGGTCAAGTCCACTCCACATGATTCAAAAGCAAGACAAAAGCTGGAGGCCTTGTGGAGATTATCGGAAGCTGAACGCCATAACAAAACCTGATAGATACTCGATACCTCACATTCAGGATTTTTCTCAAAACTTGAAAGGCAAAACTGTTTTTAGCAAGATCGACCTGGCAAAAGCGTTTCACCAGATTCCGGTGCATCCTGATCATATTGCTAAAACCGCTGTAACTACTCCATTCGGCTTATTCGAGTATTTAAAAATGCCTTTTGGACTCCGCAATGCTGCACAATCATTGCAAAGATACCTGGATAGAATCTTCAGAGATCTCGACTTTGTATATATTTATGTTGTATATTTGTAGATATATTAGGAATGACGGAAACAAAGAAAAAGGGAAAAGGCTTAGGAAAACTTAAAAACGGCAATATAATAATACACAGCGGAGTAGAAAAAGAAACAAGAGCAGCAGCAGGAGTAGGATGCATAATTAGGAAAGAATTAGATGATCAAATTAAAAACTGGGAAGCGTATAATGAGCGCATATTGTCAGTAGAATTCTTAGAAAACGTAACAAAGATTAACAAGACAGTAGTGGTGATATACGGACCAAATGAAGACGACAAGAAAGAGAAAAAGATAAATTCTGGAACGATCTAACAGAAATAATAGGACAAGCAAAGGGAAAATTATATATTATAGGAGACTTTAATAGCAGAGTGGGTAAAACCGATGAGAAATATAAAGCGGTACTGGGAAAGTATGGAGAAGTAAATAGAAACAATAACGGAAGAAGAATGTTAGACTTTTGCATTGTAAATGATTTAATAATATCAAATACATTATTTGCACATAAAGAAATTCACAAATTTACAAGAGAGATGAGAAGCAGAAACGAAAAATCATTAATTGACTACATACTAATAGAAAGAAAAAATCGAAGGATGATAATGGATTCTAGAGTGAAAAGAGGTTCAGAAATTGGCAGCGATCACTATATGGTAGTGGCTAAAATTAGAGAAAGTATACAAGAGAAGAAACAGAAGGCTAATAAAGAAAATAACGAATTGGTACAGTTTGAATCAATCAAACATTATAAACTAAGAGATAGGGAAGTAGCCGATAAATATGAAGAAACTATAAGCAAGAAACTTGAAGGATATGAAAAGGAAATTAAAGAAAGAAACGTGGAAAACAGTTGGGAATACTGCAAAAACATAATAATAACTACAGCCGAAGAAATATGCGGGATAGCACGGAAAATAAATAACAAAAAACAAACATCATGGTGGACAGAAGAAATTAAGACACAAATTAAGAAAAAGAAAGAAACATGGAGAAGTTACTTATCGGACAAGACAGGAGAAAAATACAGAAGATACAAGAAAGAACGAGAAACGACTAAACAAATGATCAAAATCGCGAAACAAGAGCAATGGAAAACATTTGGAGAAAAAATGGAAAAAGACTCAAAGGAAACCAAAACTCTTTTATAAAACATTGAAATCGTTAAGAAAAGAGAACGCACTGAACACAAAAACAATAAAAAGCAAAGGCGGAAAAATTATAACAGAAGACGAAAAGATAATGGAAAGATGGAAAGAACATTTTGAAGAATTACTAAATAATACACAAATAGAAAAAGAAATGAAAATCGACAAGCTAGAAAGAGAAACAGAAGAACAACCAATAAGAATGGAAGAACTTGAAGAAGTAATAAAGAGCTAAAATACGGGAAAGCCCCTGGATGCGACAGAATAACGGCAGAAATGATAAAGAATATAGGACAACGGGGAAGAGATGCACTATTAAGCATATACAACACAGTGTGGAGAGAAGAAGAAATACCAGTGGAGTGGACTACATCGCTAATCGTACCAATACACAAAAGGGAGATGTAAAAGAATGTAATAACTATAGAGGAATAACTTTACTCAATATATGTATGAAAATTTTAGAAAAAATAATAGAAAAAAGAATCAGGAAGGTAATCGAAGAGACAATGGAAGAAGAACAAAGTGGATTCAGACGAGGACGAAGCGCACAGGATCACATATTCACAATAAAACAAATCACCGAAAAAGCACGAAAAGAAAAACGGATGATTTATTTGGCATTCTTGGATTTAGAAAAAGCATTCGATTCGGTACCCAGAAACGCAATATGGAGACTAATGAAAGAAAGACATGTAAATACAAAACTTATAAGACTAACTCAAGCAATATACAAACATAACCGGAACGCAATTATAAGGGACAACAAAATATCGGAAACGTTTAGAACAAATATGGGATTAAGACAAGGGGGTAGTCTAAGCCCACTGCTTTTTATACTATTCATGGATGAAATAATTAAAAATTGTAAAAAGAAAACAAAAAAGATGACAATTGGATATCTGAATTTACAAAGAATTAATGTATCTGAAGGATTATACGCGGATGATGTGGTACTGATTGCGGAAAATGAAAAAATTTACAAACAAATTTAAATATATGGAATTCAGTTTTGAAAGAGAACAGAATGAAGGTTAATAAAAGTAAAACAAAAGTAATGGTAATTGGAGAAGAAAATGTGAAAACGAAGATAGAGATTGACGGAGAAAGAATTGAACAAGTGGATCACTTTCAATATCTTGGAGAAATTCTGGACGAGAAAGGATCACAGGAAGCAAATATTAATAATAGAATTAAGAAGGCAAATGGGTTGTTTTACGCACTAAAAACAAAATTTTTAAATAAGAGAGAAGTATCGATCGAAACCAAAACAAAAATATTTAAAACCATTTATAGACCAATACTAACTTACGGCAGCGAGTCATGGGTACTCACAGAGCAAGAGAAAAGCAAAATACAAGCAACCGAAATGAGATACTTACGAAAAATAAAAGGTATAACGAGAAGAGATAGAATAAGAAACACAGACATAAGAAAGGAACTGGAGGTAGAAAGCATACTAACACACATAGAGAAGAAGCAACTGTCGTGGTGGGGTCACCTAGTCAGAATCAACGACAAAACACCAGTAAAACAAATTTGGAAGACAAGAATAATGAAAAATAGAAAAGAGGAAGACCAAGAAAAACATGGAATGGGGAAGTAGGAAGAATACTAGAAGAAAAAGGAAAAACATGGAGAGAAGCAGAAGAGATGGCATACAACAAGAAGGAATGGAAGAAATTTATAAACGTAGAATAGAAATTAATCTAATAAAATGTAAATAATTGTACAATCCGACACCGAAAGGTAGAAGGATTTTCTGATAATATATATATATATATGTTGACGACATACTCATAGCGTCAGATGGCAAAAAGAACAACACAAAGAGACACATTGAATTAACGTTGGCAAAACTCAACGAGTACGGAATAGTGCTGAATGCAAATAAATGCATATTTGGAGTAGGCGAAGTTGAATTCTTAGGGGTACTGGTATCTGCAAAAGGAATCAAACCAATACCTGCTAAAGTCATAGCGATCAGGCAGTTTCCACTACCTATAACAGTTAAACAACTGAGAAGATTTTTGGGTATGGTCAACTTTTATCGTCGTTGGATTCCAAAAGCTGCAGATGTTCAACAACCACTGACAGACTTGTTAAAGAACTGCAAATCGAAGCACGAGGTGATTCAGTACAATGACATAGCAACTAGTGCCTTCGATAGTCTCAAAGGAAGCTTTGGCATCTACCACAGAATTAGTGTACCCTTGCGGTAATTTACCCCTGAGTCTGTACACTGACGCATCCAACGTTGCTATTGGAGCAGTGCTTCAACAACTAACAACAGATGGTGTCCAGCCAATTTCATTTTTTTCAAGAAAACTAACGGCAACTGAACAGAAGTATAGCACTTATGATAGGGAGCTGTTAGCCATACATGCAAGTATTCGGCACTTTAGGCACTTCCTGGAAGGAAAATCTTTTACCATAATGACAGATCATAAACCATTAACCTATATGTTCACTCAGAAACAAGAAAAGTTGTCGCCACGACAAGAACGCCAGCTCGACTTTATTAGTCAGTTTTCCACTGAGATCAAGCATGTAAAAGGTGCGGACAATATTGTAGCCGATTCATTGTCAAGAATTGATATCAATGTGATCGATAGTGACATTGATTTCGAGAAGATCGCCAAAAACCAACAAACAGATGAAGAGCTACGAGATATCATAAACAACACAAGCCTTAACATCCATACGATGAAGATACCCAATTGTGAATCGTTGATACATTGTGATGTAAGCAATAATAAAGTGCGTCCATACATTCCACGCCAGCATAGACTAGCTGTCTTTAAGGCAATGCACAACATGTCGCATCCAGGAAACAGAGCAACACAGAGGTTGATACTAGACAGATTTGTATGGTCTGGAGCAAGGAAGGATGTCACCCAATGGACAAGAGAATGTGTCTCATGTCAGAAAGCTAAAGTGCACAAACACACAACAACGCCACTACAGGGAATCAAGGTACCAGATGAACGCTTTGCTCACATCCATGTGGACATAGTAGGGCCATTGCCCCTTCACAAAACAACAGATATATTTTGACCATAATTGACCGGTATACCAGATGGCCTGAGGCAGTACCTATTAAGGAAGCAACAGCAGACGTAATTGCAGAAAATATCGTCACACATTGGATTTCTAAGTATGGAGTTCCGTACAAAATAACAACCGATAGAGGAAGGCAGTTCGAAAGCGAGTTATTTCAGGGACTAACTAAGTTGTTGGGTATACAACATATAAAAACTACTGCGTATCACCCACAGGGGAATGGAGCTGTGGAGAGGTTTCACCGGACCCTAAAAGCAGCAATTATGTGCACAAATAATGTTCAGTGGACAGAAATATTACCCACAGTACTCCTAAGTTTAAGGAATTGCTACAAAGAAGACCTCAAATGTTCGCCAGCTGAACTAGTATATGGAACAACATTGAGACTACCCGGAGAATTTTTTCAACCCATGACGCAATCGGCAACATCAACGGCAGAATTCGTGCAGAAACTTCAAAATCCATGGCACAAGTAAGGCCTGTCCCATCCAGCAGTCATGCCAAACAGAAGATATTTGTACACCGGATCTGAATAACTCAAGTCATGTTTTTATCCGCACAGATCGTACTCGACCTCCATTAACTTCACCATACCAAGGACCCTACAAAGTAATCAGAAGGCATGAAAAATACTTCGTAGTAAAAGTAAAGGATAAAGAAGATCGCATTGCAATTGATCGATTGAAACCAGCATTTTACCACCCGCAATGCAAGTAACTGAAGAACATTCGTATTCCAGAAACTTACAAACGAATAGTATTCTGGCATCATATACGGAGATTAAACCAAGGGAAAACTGTTCGCTTCCAGCGGAATTATTTACTGAAGGGGAGTGATGTGGGGTGTTACAAAACGACACTAGTAACCAAACAACAGTTGGTAGAGGTTTTTTTGAGGGGATTTCTCTTGATAAAAAAAACCAACGATGATAGACTCTCGCGGATCGGAACCAAAACGAGTAAATGGTATTAGTGTATGTTAAAATTTGTTTTCTTTCTGTAAATACATAATCGTTCCACGGATGCAAATTATTTATTGATTGGATTGGTAATTGACACATAATTTAATTATCGTGATCTACACCATAAAAATCCCATAGTATGTTTCCCCCACCACACCCTATTTTTCGAATGTAACTGCTCCAATAGTTTAATCCAACACAAAAGAGTAGTTGGTATTTGTTCTTGACATCATTAATTCAACAACAAAATACCTTATTTTAAACCAATTTCAACATATTGCAACGCAAAAAACCGGCTTTTATTTTGTTTGTAACCATTCGTGTTATAACGTACGATTGCGTATATTCTTCAATTAACGACACAATATAAACATTTTCTGAACCATCCTATATACGAATACAGGTACAACAATCACTACGAAATGTGTATACAAAACGAATTTTATTGTCTAACTGCATAAACATCAATATTGTTAGATAAATAATTAGTACAATAATAATGGCAGATACCACAGTAGAATGTAAAAATATAAATCAAGAAGCGGCACTACATTCCGTATGCTACGATTCAATGCAACTTCCTGGGTTGTTGACGTTTCCTATTAAAGCAGTAAGTATCATATCCTAGTGAATTATTTAAATGCAATTGAATTACATTATAGGAATTGAGCATTGATGAAAACCCACTTGCGTACAATGATTGCAAGCTCAAGGTTGATGAAGAACACTGTGCATTAATACAAATCGAAAACAGTTTAGAAAATGTAAACCTTCCACAATCATTTCTAACAAATTCTTCTTCACTGGTCAATGATGAAAATTATTTGCAAAAAATCAAAGTAGAGTCTGTCGAAGTTGATATTAAAAATGAAAATGACGACATTGTTAAAGAAGAATGTTTGTTGTTTAACACAGACATATCAGAGTGCGTGGAAGAATTTACATCATCAGATATGTTATACTACTGCTACCAATGTAATTACACTACAAGCAAAAAACACATATTAACTAATCACATATTTACTCATCTATTTAAATGCAATCTGTGTAGTTATACTACATTTGATAATACCTCATTACGGAGCCACGAAGAGGTACACTTTAATGTAGCATCAGAAAAAAATGTACTTGAATGTCACAATTGCGGTTATCAGTGTAAAAATAAGACAACTTCGGAGTTTCACGTGTTAACCCATAAGAAACTATTGAATTGTATTTGTATTAAACGCTCTAAGAAAAGGCTTTTTAGTTGTGATATGTGTGACTACAAGTGTCACTACGAAACTAATTTAATTCAGCACAATAAAACTCACACTCAAAAAAAACCACCTAAGTGCAATATTGGTGATTATGGCAGTAATCAATTAGAAGACTTGAAAATCCACATGTACAAACACTCAGGGGAAAAGCCTTTCAGCTGCGATAAGTGCAACTACAGGGGTTCCACGAAAAGTGCTTTAATTAAGCACAATAGAACACACACTAAAGAAAAACCATTTAAGTGTAATGTTTGTGATTATTGCTGTAGTCAAGCAGGACACTTGAAAACCCACATGTACAAACACTCGGGAGAATGTCCTTTCAGCTGTGATAAGTGCGACTACAGGTGTTCCTCGAAATGTGATTTGATTACGCACAATAGAAAACACACTAAAGAAAAACCATTTAAGTGTAATGTTTGTGATTATTGCTGTAGTCAAGCAGGAAACTTGAAAACCCACATGTACAAACACTCGGGAGAATGTCCTTTCAGCTGTGATAATTGCGACTACAGGTGTTCCACGAAAAGTAATTTGATTAGGCACAATAGAACACACACTAAAGAAAAACCATTTAAGTGTAATATTTGTGATTATTGCTCTAGTCGTGCCGAAAACTTGAAAATCCACATGTACAGCCACTCGGGAGAAAGGGCTTTCAGTTGTGATAAGTGCGACTACAGGTGTTCCACGAAAAGTAATTTGATTACGCATAATAGAACACACACTAAAGAAAAACCATTTAAGTGTAATGTTTGTGATTTTTGCTGTAGTGAAGCAGGAAATTTGAAAAGACACATGTACAAACACTCGGGAGAAAGGCCTTTCAGCTGTGATAAGTGCGACCATAAGTGTTACCTAAAAAGTGCTTTGATTAGGCACAATAAAACACACACTAAAGAAAAACGATTTAAGTGTAATGTTTGTGATTTTTGCTGTAGTCGAGCAGGATACTTGAAAACCCACATGTACAAACACTCGGGAGAAAGGCCTATCAGGTGTGATAAATTGCGACTACAGTTGTTCCACTAAAAGCAACTTGATTAATCACAATAAAACACACACGAAAGAACAACCGTTTAAGTGTACTGTTTGTGATTTTTGCTGTAGTCAAGCAGGACACTTGAAAACCCACATGTACAAACACCTACGGCAAATGTTACGCCACTGACTTGTTGTCAGAATGACGACACAGTTTTTTTTTGTTTTTTTGATCATGATTTTTAAAGTACATAGAAATAGTTTGTGTCGTAATTTTTTCGTTCAGTTTTGTTCGCATAACATACAATAAGGTATAAACGTATCTAATGTAGCCGCAAATTGAGTGAAAATAGCGCCTCCAAGTGGTTGATCCATTACTTAATATGTAAGTGGCGGTTAATTTGAAATGTAAGATGCCTTATGATTTTATTGTTAAAATCGTCAAACTAATGCGCTGGTACTTATTTTAGAAGATAATAAACACTCGCTAACATAAACGTTTATTTATTTTGTTACTGCAATTGTTGAAGTCTAACAACACAATAATCGAAATTCAAACAAAATATCCCCTCTATATTTAGTACAGAAACCTCACTCCTGAAATTTTTGGGCTTTCGTGAAACTCGCAGCACTCGCCGTGCGCACGTTACTAGTATGGCCGATTGTGGCGGTAAAAACCCAATATTTGAATAAGAAGAGTACGCACTTGTAAGTGTAATTATAATGTTCAATTGATTTTAACACTTGTTTATGTTTAAAGCAGTACATCGATGTATTTCAAACGTTTAAACGACAAACACGTTCTCGTATTCTTTAATCACCTATTACAAATTCACTTTTATTTACATCTCTTTGTAGTTCGTCGAATTGCAAAATAAATTTAAAATTGTAGCGCAAAAAATATAAGCTTAATTCAATCGGTCTAAAATAAGCAAAATCGGATAAGCACAAACAGAAAATTAATTCGTCATTTACAACGGTAGTTGACAGATTTATTATACGCGCACCTCACTACGGATTTGTTAACCACATAAAATTTCACAAGGTTTGAGAAGAGTGTTTCTGTTTGACTATTAACATTAGCGCAATATAATAAGAGAGAAAAAAGTTTTCAAATTGTTCGTTTTTTTTGTCGGAATTATTTTGGTTTCGTATCGTTGAAGGTTGTTAAAATATTACCATTTATTTGACAGTGCCCGTATGAAAGCAACTTTTTCTGGCATCACAAATTTGTTCACAATTTTGTAACTTACCTTCATATACCTTGGTTGTAATTCTCTATACAACGCTTCACATACTTTTGGTACAAAATGGATATGGTAGAAGCAGATATTCCAATGATTTCCCTACGAACATTTTTCGATGGTAAGTAGTTGGCCCAAGCGCATTCGCTACGGTCGGGAAATTGTATGAATTGGCTGATTGTCTTACGGTTTCCCGACTTTAAAAATAGCGTTAGGACCAACTGATTCCCAACGGTGGAAGTAATGATTCACCAACCATTGCCAACGTTGAACCAATTAAGATCCAGCAATTATAATAAAATATTAAATATCCAATTAATTAAAAAAATTACACAATGTAATGTAACCCAGGTACCTGCAAAAGCAAGATTTAAATAGCCCGCCAGAACACTTCCTACGACATTCAATTTAGAACATAACACTTCCCTCTAGTTTATTCGATGATCATCTTGTAATGTTGTAGTAGACACACAAATTAAATAAAACGCAAACGTGGTGATTAATGAATTTATTAGAATGGTGACAAAAACAAATTTGGAATGAATATGTTGTAAGTCGAAGCAAAAAAAAAACAAAAGGGGAGACACCTCTCTGACTAGACGACCCGAAGAAAAAGAGGTTAGAAAACCTCGGGTTAAGTCCGACATAACACAAACAAAAAAGAATCATACCAGTCAGGGTCCATCGGGTTCGAGATCAAATTTTCAATTTAATCGACCGATTTGAAAAATAAGAGTTCCTCGTACACAAATATAAAACCCAAAACACAGGGGTGTCGTTAATCAGGAATAATGAATCCAGCCCATTTTCACACACAATGCGATTAAACCTGAAGAACGTTATAGTGTCAAACCGGTTGGTTTGCAAGGTGGGTCGACAGTAGCCCTATTTTTCGGGTTCGCGAATGTTCTTAAGAACTTGGGAAGCGTTAGAAAGTGAAGTAAAAATTTCAGCCATTGCAATTCTAATAAATTATAAAGATTCAGTTTCACATACACAAAAATCAATTGAGCAAAAGGTCAAGGGGCAATGACTGTTGTATCCTCTCTCCGATCTTCATCCCTTAGGTTATAAAATATTAGTAATTTAACAAAGCCGATTCTCACATCTGGATTCTTATTATTCCCAACTCAAACAAAACACTCCAAAAACAACATTCGTGTACGGTCTTGTTTTGCAATTATTGCAAGTTATTTACACCGCTACCCGGGATCCTTACTTACACAAAAACAAAACCGGTTATCCTAAACACGTGATCAAACTATGCATACATACATCATAATCTGTATATGATTTATTACACAAAAATAGGAAGCAAAGTAAAAAAAAAAAAAACTTATTACTAATCTTACATTACTAAGAGACCACCCAACAATTTAATACCTTTGTTTAATACAGACCTAGAATTCGTCACAAAAAAAACGTTGTTAGCGTCCCCAAAAACGGAAACAAGATGCCGCATTCCGCGTTCAACCCCTAACCATCCCCTCCCATTCTAGTGCTTCCCTCTAAACCGTGCGCGCAAAATACAAACTAATGTCATATACAGAATGGTGCAAAAGTAAAATACATAAAACAAAAGAAACTACCGCGTAAAATTTAAATTCAAATCGAGCCATTTCAATAATATGGGAAGTACAAACCATTTATTAATAAAAAATTGTCATATTACAAAACGGTATGCTGACAATCGAATCTTTAACAGCAGCAATTACGTAATGAAACACATTTTTTTAAATAAGTCTGTAGAACAGATAACAGACATTTTTTCTAGGCGTAAGCCACTCTTTGTGAATTATTCCATCACCACTATCAAACTCGCATACACTAAACATTATGCTTTACCACAAAATGCTGATCTTTATTATTATGGAGTACAGGTGTCTTGTACGTGCAGCAGGTCAGTCCTTTTGTTACGTGGTACGCTTGTGATTATGGTTTGCCTGGGTCGCATTCGATGATTTTTTTGGGCGCATTCAATTAAATACTTGTAATATAACGATAAAAGTTTTTTACATTGAAATAACATAATAAATGTCAATAAATGAAAATTTTCTTTTCTTTTAATAAAACTTTTTTGCGCTATACAGGGGAGAATCTACTATTTACAAAAGATTATGACAATTTGGTGGTTGGCCCTTTGTTGGGGTTCAGTTGGAAAGTTCGGTAGGCTGATCAACTGTTGAAGTGGTTGGGTCCAAGACTTATAACTGTTGGCTATGCCAGCGACTGTTAACCAACCTTATCGACGACATTTAGCAATTGGGCCAACGGTTGCTGTTACTCGGGTTGTCACTATCATTAGTAGCTAAAAATCTTAAAGTTGTAGCTAATTGCAGCTTAGAATGTATGCGCTCTCTCATTTGCGTATCTTGCTTGCTAATGTAACGCCTTACCTAGAAATAAAATATTATTTTGTTGAACTAATATATAACTTGTTATACTTAGCATATCATGGAGCGTTAAAAACCTGCTATATCCATTCTTAGGAAGTTCTTAAAACCATCTCCATTTTCAGTAAGTTTTCTGTTAACAATCTTTCTTTCTTTTTTTATTAACATTATCGCGTTTTGTGTTTCTCTTCATTAATTCATAGCAAAATTTCTAGCATGGCAGCACGTTTTATTTTTAGTAGGCGCCATTTTTAATACAGTTTAATCGCATACGATCCCAAATTATTAAATGTAAATAACATTCGTACTTTTATAAGTACCTAACTATCTAACTACCAAGCTCGTTAAATTTAAATTTGAATTTGCACGTTACAATACATAATTAATTAATGTTATTAATCATTAATGTTATAGCAATAATGCGGTTTTAATTAGAGCGGTTCAGGGATCATAATGTTAAAAAGTTACAGCCGGTATCTTACATACTACAGATTTTTACAAATGTTACACTTTTGACCATAGATTATCTTCATGTAAGTGGATACAAATAGATAATATTGCAGGGATAATATAGACTGAAAAAGTGTGACGTCAAAAGTAAGGTTGGTACTTACTGGTTGGAGACAAACAAACTCAGGTGCCTATGGGTGCGTTCCACTAAAAGTCCGCGAAGCTCGCGACCACGACCGGAGAAATTCACGGTCCACTAAAGTGTGGTCGTTGTAAGTGACTGTTTAAGTAGAACGGTTTTTGTGTCAATTTATTTAATATGGCTGCTGTTATGTTATCTTGGTTGATTAAAAAGAGAAGAAATAACATATCAGATCAAGCTCAGATGAAGAATGGTTTATGGCATCCTCTAAAAGACAAAGAAGGTCTCTTCGGCCGCGTATTTTGCATTATGAGTTCGTCGTGGGATCTTATTTAAATGAAGAATTTAAAAGTCATTTTAGGTTTGTAAGATTTTATAATTACATACTTTATTTTACCAATCCAGTATATTAAAAATGGTAAAAAATAAGTTTTTTATTTGCCTAGGAAATTATAAAAGATGACTTGATCAGGAAGATAAGGGGTTGTCCAACAATTCGTTCTCGACACCAGCTGATGATAGCTATGTGGAAGATAGCTACAATGGTCTACTATAGGTAATAAGATAAAATACTTCCACATTGACTAATACATAAATTGTTTTCTATGCACAACGTTTCAAATAGGTAATTAAGATTTTAAAGTCAATAATGAACTATTTTTTTAAAATTCATTATCAAAGGTTTAGCTAGTACTCGTTTAAATCAGGTCAGTTTGTGACAGATTTAATGTTGGTAGGGCTACAGTAGTTACAACTGTGCGAAGAGTTGTACAGTTCAAAATTTATACAGTGGCCTAGTGGTAACAGGGCTAGAAGGGTCATACGTGGATTGATGGAACACACATCCGTATAAATGCCCCTAAGGAAAACCCACCCGATTATGTAAATGGTAAAGGATTCCATTCAATACAATTGCAAGTAAGTGATTAGTTTGCTGATCTACAAATGTCAATTGAACATTTTTCATTGTCTACAAAATATAAAATTCAAATCTTATTCAAGGTAGTATGTGGCCATAGGAATTTGATTACGCATTGTTATACAGGTAATCCTGGTTCAGTACATGACCAGCTAGTTTTTAGATATTCCGAAGTAGCAAATTACTTAAATGATGAAACAAAGTTTCCTGAAGATAGCCATATTTTGGGTTTTGCACCAGCACTTACTCACGCCTTTTTGTGATAATGGCCATTTAACTGAAAATGGATTCATAAAAGGAACATCATTATGGAATCGTTGCGAAGTTACAACACTAAGTTCATATTATTAACATATTTTCTTGAAATACTTTAATAAATGAAGAACTTTCACATATTTACAAAATTCTCTTTATTTACAAAATACCTTCTCTTCTTATACTATGTGCGCCTAGTTTAACTAACTTTGGAAACTCTGTTAAATTTCATTTATTTGAAATCCTGTTTAGAATATCCACAAATTTCTCACATCCATCTCCATCTTTTCTTTGTACCGTTTAGCTCTGACTAACTCATGCTATTCTTTTTGTGCAATTCTTTTAGCCATCAATGAATTTAGTGAGCATTTAGAAGTTGCTGGCTCTATATAAAATAAATTTTGTTAATTAGCTAAAATTTAAAACTAGTAAAAATTAGGGATTGTACCAATTAAATATCCACTATCAGACGTGATTATTTCTCGTTTTGTTAATTCTGTGGAAGAAGCGACAGCCACGGGGGTACACCATGCCTTCTTGGAGAATATTTCATCTATAATTTGAAATTAAAACATTATTTTTTTATATAAATAAGTGATTTTACAGATTTACTTATTAAGATCATTTATAATTTAGTTACCTCGAAGAACTGCCAGGTTCTTCGGTCATTTCCCGATTTGTTATTGTGATCTTTAATAGTTTTGTAGGTTTATTAAGGCTCCTCATTTTAGCAGAACACTGTGGCCCTGTAACTTAGTGGCGCTTTTTGTTTAACACGGTTGCTATTTCTTCCCAAATTTTTTTTGAGACTTTTCCTCTAAAAAATATTCTTCAAGACATTTATAACTTTCGATAAGTAAAAGAATAGCTTGTGTTGCCCATCTGTAGATAGAACTTGAATTCAGTGTAAAATAGATTGATTAATGGGAACACTATCATCAGGAGATGAAATTTCTATAGGATCAATCACTGCTGGTAGTTCTGACTCGGTGCTAAAGGAAACTTTTTCTTCCAGTTGATGAAATACGGCATTCAATAATTGATTAGCAAATACTACGTCTGAAATTAGGAGCCGTTTAGTTTGATACCAAGTATTGTAATGTAACAAACGTGACCCAGGCACTTGTAAAAGCAAGTTTTGAATAGTCCTCCACTAAACCCGAAGCGAACTTGGCCGATCGAAAAGCGGGAAAAGCTAACTAAAGACATCTATGTTGAATCCAGGGTAAAATCAAAATATCCTTCTTCCTTCTTCATTTGTGCAGTTTCCCAAGTGCAGAGTGATATTAGACTGCACCCCAGGTAGCACAAATCAGTATTAAAAATGTTTTTTAAAATAAATAATACATCTTAAGATGTGTTCCTAGATATATTTAAAACATTTCTAGATGCGTTTTGTAGATGTAATAATGTCCACATTAAGTATGCAAATGTTAAACATTTTGTATTCGTATACTATGTATATCTTAAAGAAGTATTTTCTAGATGTGTTATATCTGCATATTATTATTCATCTGTTAGATGTATTATATGCATCTCAAACACATTTTAAAACTTTTTTTATGTATATACTCTATAAATCTTTCAGATATTTTGTGTATACGTTCTTTAGATGTGCTCCCCCCCACCCATATACTACTTTTAGATAGCCTTGTATACGTATATTTATGCAAAGAGCAAAATGTTTAAATAAGTCAAATAACATACAATAGAAAATGGATTACATATATTTATTACACATAATCAAACGTAAGATATAAATTATTAACATTTCATTTTTTTTAATCTATTTGAAGCGTTGCGCAACCAGTTGGAGACACAAGTTTTAAACATTATTGGAGTGTAGCTTGTATCACCTCCAAATTTCCTGGCAATTACTATAAAAAGAAACCAATACTTTGTAGGAAATAAAAACTATAACATACTTACATTCCATATTTTTCATTACGTCGGAAGTTCCAACTGCAACGTTGTTTTTAGCGGATGTCCACGCAACTTTGGTTGCAAAATCCCTTGAAAACACTCGGTCTAACATCCTTCTAACAAAATCGTCTGTTTTCCCTCCCTTAATATTTTAAGTTGATTTACCTAAAGCCAAAATTAAAAACGTCATTATACTATGAAATACAAAAATCTTTAAAATAGTAAATATTATTAAACGACAAATTTTATGATAAGTACTTTTCTCCGATTAATACTAGGTATATGTATTATTTTCGTGAGGACTGGAGTTACTATAATTTTATAATTAAATAAAGACGCTTTCCAATTGCAAAATTAACTTAGTTTCTCACTTATTCTCAGTTTCCTGATTAGATAACATTCAAAACAAACAAATCACACTTTTTGAAATTAACTGAGGTGAGATGAGAATTAGTGCAAATGAAATGCAGCTTTTGTAACAATAAATAAATAGCTTCTATTCCCAACAATATTATTAAAAACTTACAAAAGACTTTAGATGGTCTTCTTCTATAATTGAAGACTCCAGATTTAAAAACTCTTCTTGGTTTTCCACAGGAAGCTGAATTATTGGGTCTTCATTAGTCAGATTGGAATCTGAAGTATTCTCATGGATTAATTGTTTTACCATATTGCGAGTCTCGCATATGTCTATTTTTAAAACAGCAAACTCTTTGATTAAGCACTGCATCGCATTTTCTAAAGCGTTCAATTTTAAAATAATTTCTTGATTATCTAAAATAAATCAATTTAGTTATACGTGTTTAATTATTCTTTTTATAATTTTACCAAAAAGGAATGACATTGGCATTTCTGACAATGTGGTGTTCAACATATTCGGTACCACATGATTTGTTACGTTGTCCACGTTATCACTGATAGATGTTCCAGGAGAACTTAATGTTGCAGGTATCGTCTGCTGTTCTTGCTCTGGACTTTCTGTGGGTGGGGTATAATTCACGGTGTGTAATGGTTGGAATGTACACAGTTTGCTGTACGGAATTTTTTTCCTCTTCCCTCTTCCAAATTCTTCTTGGGATGAAGAATACTCAGATTCTAAAATTATTTTGTCGATACGCCTCTTAGCGTCAACCAGAGATCCTGCAATTAATCAATATTAAAAAAGCAATATACAATAAAAGTGTATACAACATACCATATTGCTTAATCACGGTAATTGGGTATTTCTCCCAATTACTTGACGGAGGCACACAATTTTTGACAAGTGAACTCACTTGCTTGAGTGCCTTAGGCGGCCAGAAACAATATTTGTTATCTAAGTCTAACCAATTGGTTGGAACAGCATCCACTCCTCCATCTTCTAGTTCAATTACGGAATACACAAACTAAAACAGAAAAACAACAAAATTCTAATTTAATCAGAAAATGTATTAAACAAAAGTAAAAAAATAAATTAGAAAATTAAGAAAAACATTATTATTGATTGGAAAAAAATAAAAAATTAAAATTACCTTGCTCCAAATTAAAATTTAGTATGTAAAATTTCTAAAATTAAAAAGCTGTGATATTCTTGATTCAATGGAATTTTTATGCACTTTGATTTTATTGAGTCAAGTCTAAAAGTAGATGTTGAAGAAAAGTCTCCAGCCACAAATATTCCTAGTAATCGGGAATCGATGGGATCATTGTAATAATATGTCGAATTAATAAATGCTTTGCCTATTAGTTCCACATTGTTTTTATCATTAGAACAGATACGTTCAATTATAACTATTTTGTCATTTTTGAGCAAGTAGATGTTATTGTTTTCACGAGTAGATATTTCTATACTGTTATACATGTAAACATTTGTTTCAAAAATGTAATCCTTAGTTATACAGATATCGAATGAATTTTTGTAAGTAGGAACGTTTTTGAATTTTAGCCTTCTTTGCTCTGTGATTCTGTTACCTATTTGTTGCAACTGCATATTGGAGGATTGAACGCATTTTTTTATTTCTTTCATGTAATTTTCAAATGGAAATGTGCTAAAGTCGTCTAAACAACCAAATCGTTTAACGTCATTATATAGATGAATTAGGTTATGGACATTATATGTAATATACTCTTCTCCATAAATGTCACCATAATCTTCAACAAAAGTCCTTAACAAACAATCTGCATTGGATGCAAGTTGTTCATTTATACACAATGATTTGTCTGCTAAAATACGGATTGCAACATGAAGTTTTAAAAAGTGTTTATATTCCTCGTATAACAAAATATTTTTCAAAACGTATGGAGAAAGATATATCAAGAATAAACGTAATTCCACAGCCTTCCACCGATCAATCATATCTAATTCTCTAGTTTTCCGTGCAAAATCTTTTGGTAGATAAGGTTTTATAAACAATAGATTATTATTCAACGTTTCTAGACGGGATTTAACCAATCGTGTTCCCATTTTAGCTTTGACTAGCAGTGACAGTATTTTTTTAGTAACCCCAAGCAGAACCAAATGCATATAATCTAATGGGACGTCATCGACCATATTAAAATACTCAATCTCTTCTAAAGGACTTAATCCTTTATGATATTCTTCCTGTAATTTTTGTCTAAAATTGTAATTGGTTCTTAATGGAGAATTCAAATCCATATATGTCATACATTTGCCTGTAAAGTTCCCCTCCACCATACATTTATTGCAGCCTAGACTGGCATTATGACCTTTAACACATAAAGCGAAAGCTTTTGCTGGTGCGTCGGCTATAAGTGCAGCTAACTTGACCTTATAGTTTTTATTATTGTAAACCACTCCTTGACTAGCTAATTGTTTTAAATCTTGAAGTAGATCACTAAAATAATCGTTGATACTGTAAGGTTTGGTGGTACCATGGTATATACCAATAATGAATACCCGCTTAGACTTATCTGGTACAAGTGGATAGGCTAGGATGGGCCAGACTGAGCCTGTTTCTGATATTGGTAGCCCATCTATATTTATATATAGTTTAATTTCACTTTCCAAAATATCTATATTATCAGACAAAGAGTGTAGTAAACCATCCTCAATTCCAAAATGAAAATAGTTTCCAGGATTTACCGGTCTAGTGAAACATTTTCGAGGTGTACGTAAAAGTGTTCGACTATCTGTAGGCAAATTTAAACCTTCCTCTTTAAGTATTTTCAATAAGCTACTTAAATGTACATGTGCAATGTGTGATTCTACCGCCCATTTTGCCAATTTTTCGCTAAGCGAATTCGTACTTGTTACAGATTTAAATGTTGGACTGTCAGCCGTAGCTGACAATTGTACACTACAATTGCTCTGCAACTGCAATTTTTCAGTTTCTTGAATATGATCGTCAAAAACTACGCTATTGGAAATTGCACTTGAACTTGTTGATGCTCCAAAGTTCACACCTAAAGATAAATCAGGTTGTGTCCGTTGACACTGTTGTGTTACTAAGCAATTTGGTTGAACTGGAGTAGTATCATTTTCGTGACTATTTTTAGGTTCTCCAAACTGACTTCTATTGCTTTTAATAGATTGAGTAAGACCATCAATAGTTTTCTTAATTAATCTTCTTTTATGTCTATTTGTACACGAGTGCTTCTGTATTTTGCACTACAAAAAATATTTAGTGTTTATTCTAAATTTTACACCGTCGCTAAGAGGTTTTAATGAAAGTTTTATCTAACATTTAAAAAAGTTTATTTACTTATCGAAAACTCGGTTTTATATCGAAAATCAATACCACCTTCGTTACTTCAAGCAAATTGTCTAATTTTAGATAAATATTTAACAACAGGCGTAAATCTAAATGTTCAATTCAATTCATTTCGATAAATTACAGGAAATCGGAAATTTTTTTAAAACAAATTTAAATATATAATAACGTCGTCATTTTCTAGTTTGATAATGGAGCGACGTTTTTTTACTTCTTATTACAACTACTTTATTCAAGCCTACAACAATTGTTTATCAATTCTTTTAATGACTAAATCGTCTGATATTCCGTTTCATTTTATAAATGAAAACCTCTTCATAGAACGAAAATATCTCTAATGAAACCGCAAACAATTGTTTACTCCACACCTTATAGAAGAAGGGGAGTATGCCGAAGAATTAGAGTTAATATTACAATGAGGCAAAAAAATGGTTTAGTAAGATTTTGGGCATAATTGATCGAGTCAAAAGGGTATATAAGTTACATTTTTTTTGGTTTTTACAATTTTATTTAAATAAGTTGTTCGTAATTGAGTTATACACACTTTTACTATTTCTAAAGAAAATAACAATATTTTCTAAAATACGGATCAACAGTTTTTTTTAGAAAAATAATGCGAGTGATTTATGATGGAAGAAAAATTGAAATCGTACAGTAAATAAACAATGGTGTGTTGCAGCATATTTGTATTCAGTTTCCATAAGACACATTTCTTGGGACACGCTTTTTAAAGCACTACACAGAATTAAGTGATCAGTTATTATTACGTATTCAGGGTTTCTGAAAGTAGCCGTTCGGTAGAAAAAACCTAGAAGTTCGAAATTTTGTTCAATGAATGTTATTCAAAATTTCCCTTCATTTTAAAATGTTTTGGTTTTACAGGAAGTCGCCATAAAAGTCTTTATTTTAAATGGAACACCTTGTATATTATTTTATTTTTGGATTTATGAGAAAATTTTATAGTTTTATTTTTGTAGGTTTCCTTATTCCTATTTTTAAGGGTTTCTGATATATCTTAATTTTTTTAAAAATTTGTACAAATTTGCCCCTATATTGAAAAGTGGGCTTTTTATCCATTTTTGATTGGAAATACTGAAGCAAGAGAATGATACTTTTAAAATCCATATATTGACAACAGATTTATCGCTTATAGATGAGTGTCCAAAATTGGATCACCAAATAGATTATTTTCAAAGTCAAAAAAGTTAATTTTTTCAAATGAGACACCCTGTATATTTTTAGATAGTAGCTATAACATCCCCTATAATTATTTTCAACGGGTATGTTATTATTCCTTATCTTTTACAAAAGCCGATGTGATTTTAGCGTTTACCGTACCTATTTGTTCTGAGCCGCTTCCATACTATCAATGACCTATCCTGTATTAATCTTTAAAATTGATTTCTTAAATAACTACTGTAGCCAAGTATAATAGCAAATTTTGAACAGCTAATAAGAAAGCAAAGAAGGTGATCTTACCAAATTTTCCTCGGCAGAACCGTCTTGGTTTGCTTTGCGGCATTTGTCCGAAATTCTACTGCAATTTAAAAAAAATTATCTGTATTGTATATAAATTCTGGGATTCTGTAACGTGTGGAAATAGTAAGTAAAAGAAAATTTTTATTTTTGCAATTTAAAAGAGGAATTTTAAATTCAATTAATCTGGTTATGATTTTATAAAACAATTTTTCTATAGTTTAACATCTAATAAACATATTTAACTTTTAATGTTAATTATAATTATTCAACAAAAGCTAAAGCAATATGCTAAATAAAAAATATCCCGTCTGCGCTGAAATGTTCAATAAAATATTCAATTCGATCGAGTCCAAAACTTTACAAACAGAGCATTTTACAGCAACTGTTTAGCTAATATAAAGTATTGGTAGATATCTACTTACCTCATCATTATGATTCTTCAAAATTGTTCCACAGTTCACAGTTTACTCACGATACGAAGGTTCGAGTCAACAGCATTGAATAACTAATAGATAATGAAGCAACGTTTGTTAAAATTTGAGTTCAACACCCCTTACTCTTTACTTCACAAATAGATTTGGCGGGAAAAGGAATATACCTGCTAGCATTGCCTAAAAGCCGGTTTGACACAATACTAAATTTTGTGGAAATTTTCTGATAAAATGACAGAGATAGGCTAATATTCTAATCGGTTATTGGTTCTAACTACAGTTTTCTCACTCTTTTTACTATAGTTACAAATTTTGCTCGAAATTTAGCATCGTGTTGTACAGGCTTAAAGATCCATTCTGAACGTTGAATGAATGCGTTTTCGTCCTTGAAACATCAATAGCACTAACAAAAACCACATGTTGCTATTACTTCGGCACTTGTTAAATTTAGTGTAGGTACTTTTTTATAATGCGTTGTTCAGTATGCCAACTACGATTTTGCATAATTAGTGGCTAGAAAAACAGTATTTGAAAAGTAAAGAATTTTTGGTAAAAATGTGTGTATCGCATGTTCAGAAACGCAACAACCGCTGAATTAAAATTTCGGTTGCAAAATTATGGCCAAAAGTAAACATATTATTCAAAGACTATGAAGAGGCCATTTTGATACCAATTCTCTGCATACCCACATAAATAAAAGAAACCATCGCCATATTTATGACTGTATATGCGTAGATTTGTAAATGCAATTATAAGTATAACCCTTATTCGTACTCTTACTACTTGTATATTTTTAGGCAAGAGCAAAGTACTGAAATTTGAAATTTTATAGCAGTATAACCTGAAGTCATCACTAAACGCTTTTACTACAATGCTTTTTAATTACTTATGCAAACATTTGCTTTAAAATTCAATATACAACGCGACTACTAATCAATTTTAAATTAACTATTATTGCCACATCAATCAATACTTCTTTAAAACATATTCTAACGTTTGTTATGAAAATGTATAATGTTGACAATTTGAATATGTCTCTAATAAACATTTTGTGTATACATTTATGAGATGCACTTAAAACAAAAAGCATCCTAAACATTTATAGAAAATGTTTTAAAAATATCATACAAATGATGAATTATGTACATACAAATTTATACATTTTAAAGATGTGTTAAACTATTTGTATAATGTTAGTTGAATTTAATACGTTTTAAATATGTATTTATAAAAAACCAGTATTAGGTAACATCTTCAAGATACATTAAATTTATTTTACATAAAAACGTTTACTGTATATATTTTTAAGCGGTATAGGCGTTTTGCATAAATACTCCAGCGCCACCAATGTCAAAATTTCAAAGTTCGTGTATGACAACAAAACCCAAATTTGATAGAAACAAGTGTATTTGTGTCTCACTAAAATCTAATTTTCTATGTTATTTTAATAGTTGCGATGAATACTAAATCACGAGGATCAAGGATCATGTGTTCAGTTGTTGGTTGCCACAATAATTACTTTAATACTGATCCGAATATAAAATTTTATTCATTTCCCTCAAGACCACATGAAAAAGATCGACGCAATGTGTGGATACAGAAAATTCGTAGAGAAAAGTAAGACGAGAGTTTTACATAAAGACACACGTAATTTAGTTATTTTAAAATTTTTAGTGTTTCTGGTGGCGGTGCTTGGGAACCAAAAATCACAATAGAGTATGTAGTGCACATTTTGTCGGAAACAGAAAATCGAATCATCCTAACAATCCGGCATATCATCCTACTATTTTTCCTGATGTAATATTTAGTTTGTTTTTATTTTGATTATGCATTAACGAATTTTAGGTTTATCGAAACAGGAAAGTAACTACAGCAACAAATGTAGAACGTTATAACCGTATTGTGAAGAGGAAAATCATAAACAATACCAAAAGGCAATACTAATGAAATGATGGACATTCAAGTAGAGACAGCAAGTGAAACTTCAAATATAATTACAACGAAAGAAGTCTCATGTCAAACTAGTTTCAAGTACAATGAATTTGAATATGTTCCTTTTGCATTTGAATGCAGCTTTAATAATCAAAGCAATGAAATCTCTACCCAAGCCTGTATACCACTTACAAGGGGAACCATTTAAAATCCTTTACAGATAAGTGCATTGGAAATGATATTGAACTTTCATGTGAAAGTTTCCATGGATATAAATCTATTAAATGTAATACCGAATTGAACAGTTTAGCTGGTGTCACTTTTGAAAGATTTAATCTGTTATTTTCTTTACTACACTTTACACTTCATGGGAATGATAAATTATCAATCCATAACAAGCTTTTATTATTTCTCATGAAAATGAAACTAGGCATTTCATTTACAGCACTTGGTGTATTGTTTGGTGTACATTGTTCTACGGTATCGAGAATATTTGTTAATATTCTAACAAAACTTCATGGCAAAACGCAGAATTACATTTATTGGCCATCTAAAGATGTTATTAGAGAGACGATGCCAAAAGCTTTTGCAATAAATTACCCCAATTGTCGAGCTATAATCGACTGTACAGAACTGAGAATTCAACAACCCTGTGCCATTGATAATAGGATATATACATATTCTAATTATAAAGGATGTTTTACAGCAAAATTTTTAATTGCAGTTTCACCAAATGGTTTCATCACATTTTTGTCAAAATGTTACGGAGGACGAAGCAGCGATACTTTTATTACAAATAATTGTGGAATTTTAAATCTATTTGAAAGTGAAGACTTGATTTTGGCTGATAAAGGGTTTCCAGGCATTAAATGTGATAAAAACAGTATTATTGTTATGCCACCTTTTTTACATAATGGTACGCTTTCATATGATGAAGTGATGGAGACATATTCAATAGCAAGTGTACGCATTCATGTTGAGAGAAGTATACAAAGACTCAAAATATATAATATTTTACAGAAAATTCCGACACATTTATTACCATATTTGGATATGATCATTTTTATGTGTGGGGTTTTAACAAATTTACAACCACCAATAATTAAGGAACATCCAATGTAATAATAACAATTTTAGCTTTTACAATTGTATTTATTTAATAGATAATAATATAGTAAATGTATAAATTATATATCTATTAAATTTCTTTTCATGTACTTATAACTATTTATTACACAAAGTATGTAACATGTAATTAAAATACCGTTGTTTTAATTTTTGTAAAATTTCGATGCAGTAATTCTCATCTAATGGTGTTTCAATTACTAAATAACTTTGGTCGTAGCTCGAAAAAACGACAAAATCGCATTTTTTAACATTTAACACACACATACATAATTGCACTTGCATAAAATACTTGTGATTTCTTTTTATGGATACGCCATTTGTAGATTTTAATAAATAGGGTAAATTATCGACAAGGTTGTCTGCTGATACGAACTTTCCTATAATTATTGATAATGTAATAGTTTATCGCATTAGTTTTATGTACTTTACCTTTGTAGGGACATTTTATTTCCAATAATTTGTGTGGAATTTTATTAGAATTTAAAATAATTCCATCTGGGGAAACTGCGAGCCATTGATCAGATGCACACACTACAAGCCCTGTTTCAAATACTTCACAATTCATGTCTCTGAAAATATTTACTTCTTAAATAGGTATGTAATATTTAGACAGTACTTACCGAGAATAACAAAGCCTGGCTAAATTTTCATAATAAATTCCATGTCTTGTATAAATAGAAGAAAATTACCGAGGCTCAAAATATTTTTTACTTTTGTCCTTCCAGTTTGTTTTGGAATAAGTACAGTAATACCCCGAACTTACACGATAGGTGGGACCGAGCGATTGCCGTGTAAGTCGAATTCGCGTAAGTCGGGGTTCAACTTTGCATTTAAATACATATAAAGTATGTTAAATCGGGACCAGAGTGTAAAGAAAACAATGATTTAAAAGAAAAATGTTTAATAAAATGTAAGATAATAAAACAATTTACATTGTTATGAATAAAATAACGTAAATCGAAATTATTGTGATGTCGAAGGCTTCATATATTCTAACAATGTTGCCTGACGAGTTAAGTTTTTCTTCTTCTCGCTCAAAATTTCCTCGTAACAGACCAGTAACTTTTTATTCCTCGTTTTGTAGTAAAACACGCTCTTCATTAGAATCTATTTTTCTAAAATTTGCAACCCCTTTTCAATTGAATTGAGACCTTCTGTTAAGTTTGCTATTGTCATTTGATTTTGCGATTCAACTGGGTCTAGCGAATCAGTTTGATCAATGTCCTGCTCATGCTCACGCATTTCTATAAACTCGTCAATCGTTAGCTCTTGGTTGTGTGAATCTATCAATTCTTGAACATCATCACCATCGACCTCTAAATTTAATTGTTTGGCGATATCGACCACTTCTTCAATTATGCTATCGATTTGTACAGAATCTGGGGCTGATTCTCCTTGGGTTTCAGTAGTGAAAAAAATGGACACAGTTTTTTCCAGACGCCATTCAAAGTTTTTGTGAAACCTCATTCCAAGATTGCCCAATAATTCTTACAGCATCTAAAACATTAAATTGCTTCCAAAGTCTTTAACAGAAAGCTCGTTGTTTTGTCTCATAGCTTCATGTAGATGTGCAAATGATCGCCTCGTGTAGTAAGCTTTAAATGTTTTAATGACTCCCTGGTCCATTGGTTGCAGCAAGCTGGTAGTGTTTGGTGGCAAAAATACAACTTTCACGCGTGGATCGAAATTAATTAGAGTTGTGGGAGGATGACCTGGTGCATTGTCAATTAGTAGCATCACTTTAAATGGGATTTCATTTAATTGGCAGTAACGTTCGACTTCAGGAATAAAATGATGGCCAAACCAGTCTTCAAAAGAGAAGCTGTCACCCAAGTTTTTGCATTAGACTTCCAAATGACAGGCAAACCAGCTTTGGATGTATTTTTAAGGCTCTTGGATTTTCCGAGCGATAAACTAAGAGAGGTTTCAGTTTACAATCTCCAGCTGCATTCGCACCAACCATCACTGTCAATCGATCCTTGGCGGCTATAAAACCAGGAAAAGTTTTCTCTTCACGTGCAATAAAAGTTCTTTTAGGCATTTTCTTCCAAAAAAGACCGGTTTCATCTACGTTGAAAATAGTTTGGCTAGTGTAGTCACCTTCATCTATTAGTTTTTGAGTTTTTCTGGATAGAGAGATGCAGCTTCTTTATCAGCGCTTGCCGCCTCCCACTCTCTGCAATGCTATGCCAATTACAACGACTCTTAAATTGGCTGAACCAGCCGTTACTAGCTTTAAAAACTTCATTTTTAGCCGCCTCTCCAGCTTCTTCTTTTAGTCTTTCAAAATCTGCTTTGCTTGAAAGCAGACAGTATTTTGATCAACAGGACAATTTTTCACTCTTACTTGATTATCACACCATGACTGTAAAAATGTTTCCATCTGAACGATAATACCGTGACGCTTGCGGATGATGCTTGAATTCAAAGATTGAGAGTCTTTCACAGCTTCCATAATTTTTCTTTACCTTTTATAATTGTTCGGACTGTTGATTCCGGTAAGTCAAATTTCCTTGCCAATTCACAAATCTTAATCTTTGCTTCAAAGTCTTTAATTATATTCAGTTTACACTCCAAAGACAGCGTTTTTCTTTTCTTGTTAGGCTGAAATGACTCATTTTTTTCTCTTTTAGATGACATAATTAGAAATTATCAGTAAAACACACTGTACACGTAAAGCAATTCCACGCGGAACACGTTCGAACCTGTCGCAAACTGAACATTAAGCGGGCAAGTGGGAGAGCCGATGCGCACGCAACCAAAATAAAAAACCGCGTATCTCCGAATTCGCGTAAAACGGGGTAGCGTAAGTCGGGGTATTACTGTATATAAATCGTAAGCCCTAGACGCTGTAATACGGAATTTTCGTTCGATTTCCATGTTTCTTTGTTTATGAAAGTATCATTTGTCAGTTTTTCGACATCAGCGGAATGTATTGCTGTATTAAACGTTTTTACACAGCAGTCTCCTTTGACATTAAAATGATATGAAGATAAATCATTTAATATTACTGAAGATAATTGATGTGCATATATTTGTTGAATAATATCGTCATGAATTACGTCAATTTCCATATTTTCGGTATTTGCTGATAATAAATTTGAAGATTCATTTGATCTGTATGATAATAAAGTTAATTGAAACCAAAGCGAGTAACATATTGACATACCTTGATACAGCAAAATCAATTATCTCCTTTACAAAATCCCGACACATTACTGTTTTTTCTGCATTTAACATCACAGAGAACATTCAATCTATATTATTCACATCAAAGTAGGTATTTGCTTGTTCACATTTTTGAATGGTACTTCCTGTGATTGGTAAAAGCGGAAACAATTCATTAATCTGTTTACCCTTGGCATACTTTTCTTGGCCAACTTTAGAAGAGTGAGGTTTGATCCACTCACATTTTCTATTTGTTTTTGAAATAGTCTCCTCCTTGTTGGTAGCAATTACAACCGCTGCTATGTGTTTGCATTTACTGGAAATACCAGCAACACAAGCACAATCTGCTTTAACTACTTCACGCTTTTCATTCAGCTATAATGCAATAACAAATTAAGGTTAATTAGTGAGGGAAAAATAAGAAGAGTTTACCTCCTATAATACTTGATATGGTTTTAAGGACACACTAGTTTGCCTTATGACAAATCCTTTTATGCTACACATATTTCCTTCTTTTAACTCCATTAGTTTTGTTACATGACCAGCTTCATATAACAGTATTGGTTGCAATCCACAATGAAACTCAAATTCCATTGCTATCTATGTTTATTAACATTAAACTGCTAAAAATGCCGTAGCTTGGCGATTTAACTAAAGGTTTTATCGTTAACACACACAATGCACACACATATGAACGTGTAAACAAAGATTTGTTTTCACACACTTTGTTCACCTTTTGGTTGTAGGGGGCGCTAAATGACTTTATACGCAATCAGCCTATACTTCGGTATAACAGATCTAGAAAATGTTTTGGTGCTACCTGGGCCATAACAAATCATTAGAAACTGTTTAAATCAAATTTGGAAAATATGTCTGTTTCAAAGCAACTGGTGTTTATCCTGCAAGAGATTTATTTGATTATAATCATTTTTGTAAATGTTATAATATTTCCACTTTATCAGAAACACGTGTTCATAGTGTTGTAGTGTATCTTCATAAAATCTTTAACAACCTTATTGATAATCCTGAAGTACTAAAAATAATCAATATTAACATACCAAAAATTGGATTGAGAAATAGTAACACTTTTCATTTACCATTGAGAACAACCAATTATGCAATGAACTCTCCTATCTATATAATGTGCCATATATACAACTTAATAAGTAGAGAAACAGATGTAGATATTTTTGCAACGGATTGTAATATATTTAAAAAGACTTTGCGTAATGTTAACATTGGAAAATTCATTCATTTATAAAATTATTTGTAGAATTTGTGCTATACCTAATTTGATTTATTTTGTTTGCATTTGCTGTTATTTTCTTTTATCTGTGTTCTGGCGTTAAGATAAATTATAATTAAGTTGACCTGTTAATGGTTTTTTTTTATATAGCTGTTGGTCAATAAATATTATTATTATATTATTTATTTTGTTAATGTTTTTATTGTATGAAATTACAGAATAATAATAATATGTCACATAAATCTCTAATTAATAAAATTTCAAAACAAACTCTAAACAAAATTTTCCCACCATCTCCTGAAAACATTTTTTACACATCGTCGGCGCAACAAGAAAACCTCGTAACTCCAAAATATTCTAAAATCACATTTTAGCGCCATTTACTGCAATAAGATGTAAGCTTAGTGTTAGCGAATTACTGTAATATTACCGTTTGCGAATACTTAGAAACAATAATACCTCGTAACTCCGAGTACGCAAGCGCAGACTCATAAAAACTTGTATCTCTGCTATTCTCATGTAGTGTATTTAGATTTATTTAGATTCTTATACTTTGTTACAAAAATACCGATATAATTCAGATTTAAAATCTCTCTACTGTAAAAATGTCATTTTGTGGATTACGAGGTTTTATTGTATCGTTGACGACATCTTATATTTTTATGCAAAATTCGAATTCTACTCCATATTTTAAGACAACATTCAATAACATTTATTAAATTTAAATTCTTTAAGTTATTTTGATGTTATTAAAAGATTATTATACTATAATTACCTAATGTAAGTATTTTTTTGGGTTATTATTGTACAGGGTGCTCTAGAAACACGAACCATAACAACCTTCAATATCTATTTTGCAATATTTACTATTATGATATGATGTACAGAGTGTTTTTAATACTACCGCATAACACTAACGACTTAAAACTTAAATAACTTACTTAACTAAAATGGAACACCCTGTTGAAAGCTGAAACTAATTACCTTTTAGTCGGTATTAGGGTTACTAACCCCTAACTCTGATAGTTTCCGAGATATTTTAAAATTTAATAGTTTAACAATTTACCTGTGAAATATCCGCAATATGGACATCATCTTGCAACTTTCAGTTTAAATATTTACCTTAAAAATATTAAATTTTTTTCAGAAAAAATAAACTGTATCCCGGGCTCTAAGAGTCAGTCGAATTACGCACACCGGTCACAATTTACTGATGTTTAACAACAGCAACCGTTATTTGGTACATCAAAAATTAATCATACTGTAAACATCGAGAAACTTTAAACTGTTAACTGAGATTGTAATACAAATCGCTCTAATAGTAGTACGATAATTTCGAAAACCATTATTTTTAGAATTTTTTTAACAAACTTACCAATGTTTACAGTGTCATCGATTTTTGCTAAAACTAATAACGGTTGCTGTTGTTTGTGACAGGTGAGCGTGATTCGACTGACTCTTAAAGCCCGGCATAAGTTATGAGCACATTTCTGTTATTTTCTTCTCAAAAAACAAATTTTGAAGGTTAATTTTTAAAGCTAGATTGGCCTAGACATTAAAAATGTCAAGATGATGTTCATTTTACTGATATCTCACACGTAACTTAAATTCCAGTAAATTGCAAATTGTTAAACTAGCAAATCTTAAAATATCTCGAAAACTATCAGAGTTAGGGATTGGTAATCCTAATACACATTGAAAGGTAACTAGTTTCTGATTCCAACAGGCTACAGAAACGCAAGGTGTTCCATTTAATATAAGCAAGTTATTTAAGTTTTAGTATTTAAAACACTCTGTACATCATAACATAATAGTAAATATTGGAAAAGGGATGTTGAAGGTTCTTATAGTAAGGTGAATCTTAAAGTTATTGCATTCTTTTAGAGGGTCTGCAAATCAGGTAAAATCTATTTATCTCAGAAACAGATGTTAGTTGGTATAGGGACATGTTAAAGAACATACATTATTTTTACATTATGGTTTATCAAATATTTTGACCGTATATACAAGGTTTCTTAAAAAATATTAATTTTACTCAAGAGTAAAGTATCTTTATTTTAGGAATATTGACAATTCTTATTAAAAAAGTTAATCATAATAGAAAAATATTGTCAGATATCCAATATTATCCACCTGCCATGAAGAAGTAATTATTAAGTTTTGTAACAATGCAAATGAAAAAAATAAACAAGTTAAACTAAAACATAAAAAATCAAATGTATAACAATATATTGGAAATAAAATAATTTGTTTTTAATTCAATTGACTGAAGCTTCAATATATCCAATATCTTTTTCAAAACACTTAATGGTTCGTCTAGCAAATTCCCGTATTACATTCTTGATCATACCTGCCATAATTTCCTAGCATGCTTCTGTAATTGTTTTTTCTAGATAATCAATATTGTGAAAAGGTAAATGTAAAAATATCTACGTATTACTTTGTCATTAAATATAGTTTCAAGGTATTCTCTCACAACTACCGTGGTATGGTATGTAGCACCGTCTTGTTGAAACCATATACGTTGACGATTTACTAAGGATAATTCGCCAATAAAATCGTTGTATAATTCATTTTGTAAAAATTTAGATAAAGTTGAGCATCCATGGAATGTCGAAAAAAATTTGGTTCTATTACTTTATTTTTACACCATACGTTGGTCTTGAATGAATATTGGTCACGAGTTTTGATTGAAAAGTGAGGATTACTGTCACGCCACCAGCGACAATTTTGTGAACTGATAGTTCCATTTGATGTGAATGTTGCCTTATTGCTAAAAATTATATTTCTTAATAAAAGGGCTACTGTTCTAATTCTCCTTGTATTAACAAGCAAAATTCAAACCGTCTGTGATAATTTCTCTCTGTCAATGTATGATCATATGTATGGATAATATTTGTTACTTTTAAAATGTTTGACATTGTATCTCTACTTACTTCATTTCTGATCAAAGACATTCTTTGTCTAAATGACATTTTAGGATGTTCTAGTACAGAAAGCACCACTTGTAATTCCGAGTCCTCATTAGCAACCCGCTTCTGACGTTTTTAATTGAAATTATTTTGAACACTTCCACACTTCTTAAATTTATTTACAATTTTTATAACTGTCGAATGCTGAATATTTCTATTCGGATGTTTGTTGTTACAAATAGCGTGTTGGTAGTCTACCTACAAGTTTTCACGATGGTGCCACTTAGACCATATATAACAGAAATTTTCATTTTAGTTAAACGCATATACCTGAAGGGGGCGCATTAAAAGAAATTGGAGGTAATCCGTCGTTCAGGCACCTTCGACGTCCTGGCACCCTTGCTTCTATGTGTTACCGCTGCAAACGTTGTTTGAATCACTTGCCCTACTGTTATTTTCGTCTTTTGAATTTGTTTTTCACTTTTAGAATATCCTAAATTCATTAGGATTTGTAATTTTTGCTTAAAAATTTAGATAATTATGGGTACCAAATAAAAATAAGCTAAAGAAGACATTCCGAATACACCCAGTTAATTTGTCCATTCTTATATTGAGTTGTTCAGAATTAATGCTTCGCATAAAAAAGGGTTGTGCTTTTATAACGGGGTTTACCATAAGAGTATTAAATTGTACAAAATTAAAAACTTTATCAGATGTGTTAATATTTTTGGAAAATAGTAGCTTGCAAAAGAAAATTAATAAATAAATATTTGGTAATTAGAAAAAAACTATACTTTCAATCAAATGTCATTTTATTATGCAGTTGTTATTTCAAATTGGTAACCCAGGTATGTGAATTTTTGGCACTTTGGCTGCAAACGCTTTACTGCGGATGAGACAGTGAATGAACTGACCCCCTCGGAAGCTAAGTGTTTCATAATTTGAATTATTCAATATTTTATTATTATACAAATGCAAACACATGAAAGTAAAAAAAAAACGCAAATTAAAATGTTTGGCTATTTTTTGAATTCAAAATTACAATAAATAAACGATTACGTAAATTGTTTTGTAAATACTTTATGAGAATCACTTATATGAAGACAAGGTACCTTGTGATAAAGTAAATATAATTAATTATAAGTAAAATGTGTGTCGTACGACATCTCGTGTAAAACAGTGACGCGTATGAATAGTATAAACTAAGAAAAATGCCAACAGTTAATTGTAACGACATGTGTGCGTTTAAAGTGCATAGCGCTATCTAAGCGACAGCTTTAATGCTTGAAACACACGTGTGTCGATAAAGCCAATTAAAACTTGTACAGAAGCATAACACGCAACGAAAGAACATCCGATGCAGCATTTCGCTCTTATTATGAGCTCATCAGAGGTGTATACTTAAGTGCGGTATACAACTGTACAAGACGGCGGTTGGTCTTTTAAACTCTCGTGGAGCAATGAACATAAGTAAAATGTGTGTCTTACGACATCTCGTGTAAAACATTGACACGTATGAATAGTATAAACTAAGAAAATGCCAATAGTTAATTGTACAATTAACTGTTGGCATTTTTCTTAGTTTACAATTAATTATATATTGGATAATTACCTAAAAAATAAAGTCCCAAAACAATTAGAAATTTGAAGATGAAATTACAGAATTTTGAAACAGTTATTTGCATTTTGATTTCAAATTGCACAGTCTTGAAATCAGTCAAGCTTTATTTGTCTTTTTATAATTAACAAATTGATTTGATGTACATTGGAATATTAACTAAAAACTAAACCCTATTAACTACTATTACTTTCTTTCGTTCTTAAGGCACTTCATTTTTTGCAATTTCTCAAAATATGTCTGCAAGTATATAAAAATTACTTCAGAACACTGTTTGTACACCACGCGTAATAGCTATCTCTTTTCGTCCGAATGCGTTCTCGTTTCCTCGATAATCATTGTATAACCAAAGAGTATATAATTGTATAACTTAATAATATTGTAACGGCATGTGTGTGTTAAAGTGCAAAAGCGCTATCTAAGCGATAGCTTTAATGCTTGTAACACACGTTGCCGATAAAGCCAAGATACCAAGATTGCCGTTACAATTAACTGTTGGCATTTTTCTTAGTTATTTATTAGGTTTTAGTTTTCACTTGTTTATTTTTTCATTTGCATTGTTACATAACTTAATAATTACTTTTTCATGGCAGATGGATAATATTGGATATCTGACAATATTTATCTATTATGATTAACTTTTTTTAATAAGAATTGTCAATATTCCTAAAATAAAGATACTTTACTCTTGAGTAAAATTCATATTTTTTTTTTAAAACCTTGTATATACGGTCAAAATATTTGATATCTGATAATTATATTTTATGTTTTAGACCATGCACTACTTTTTATAAAAAATGACTGTTTTTTATAAACCTAAGAATAAAAAAGTTTCCCATATGGTTCGAACTTAAATGGACACAGTGTATACAGGGTGGGGCACTACCAACGAATTATTCTGTAGCACTAAAACGACAAATAATATAAGAAATGTTAAGACAAACGTATATCGAGATTATATGAAACCACAATGTAAAAAATAATGTATGTTTTTTAACATGTCCCTATACCAACTTACATCTGTTTCTGAGATAAATCGATTTTACATGATTTGCAGACCTTCTAAAAAAATGCAATAACTTCAAGAGTCACCTTACTATAAGAACCTTCAACATCCCTTTTCTAATATTTACTATTATGTTATGATGTACAGAGTGTTTTAAATACTAAAACTTAAATAACTTGCTTATATTAAATGGAACACCTTGCATTTCTGTAGCCTGTTGGAATCAGAAACTAGTTATCTTTCAATGGGTATTAGGATTACCAATTCCTAACTCTGATAGTTTTCGAGATATTTTAAGAATTGCTAGTTTAACAATTTGCAATTTACTGGAATTTAAGTTACCTGTGAGATATCCGTAAAATGAACATTATCTTGAAATTTTTAATGTCTAGGCCAATCTAGCTTTAAATATTAACCTTCAAATTTTTTTTTTTCAGAACAAAATAACAGAAATATGCTCATGACTTATGCCAGGCTTTAAGAGTCAGTCGAATCACGCTCACCTGTCACAAACAACAGCAACCGTTATTAGTTTTAGCAAAAATCGATGACACTGTAAACATTGGTAACTTTGTTAAAAAAATTCTAAAAATAATGGTTTTCAAAATTATCGTACTACTATTAGAGCGATTTGTATTACATTCTCAGTTAACAGGTTAAAGTTTCTCGATGTTTACAGTATGATTAATTTTTGATGTACCAAATAACGGTTGCTGTTGTTAAACATCAGTAATTGTGACCGGTGTGCATAATTAGACTGACTTTTAGAGCCCGGATACTAATCATAAGCACAATTCTGTTTATTTTTTCTGAAAAAAAAGTTAATATTCTTAAGGTAAATATTTAAATTGAAAATTGCAAGACAATGTCCATATTGCGGATATTTCACGGGTAAATTGTTAAACTATTAAATTTTAAAATATCTCGAAACTATCAGAGTTAGGGGTTAGTATCCCTAATACCGACTAAAAGGTAATTAGTTCCAGCTTTCAACAAGCTACAGAAATGTAGGGTGTTCCATTTTAGTTAAGTAAGTTATTTAAGTTTTAAGTCGTTAGTGTTATGCGGTAGTATTAAAAACACCTTGTATATCATAATAGTAAATATTGCAAAAGAGATATTGAAGGTTGGTAGTAAGGTGGTGTAAACAAAAGAACATACATTATTTTTCATCGTACAATTCAAAAATAGAAAAAATACAGGGTGTTCTATTTAAAATAGTCGAACTTTGATATGGTTCGTGTTTCTAGAGCAGCCTGTACAATAATAACCCAAAAATACTTACATTAGGTAATTATAGTATAATAATCTTTTAATAACATCAAAATAACTTAAAGAATTTAAATTTTAGAGTTAGGGGAATGTGGGGGAATGGCACTCACTTAACTAAAATATGTGAATTTTAATCGAAAAATAGAGAAAAAGCAATTTGTAAAGTAAACGTTATGAGGTTTATTCTATGTACTTTCGTTTACATACAAAAGATAACTTAAAAACTAAATTCTTAAAACAGAAAAAAAAATACACTTAACTATGCATTGAGCGGCATTTCCCCGAGGCCTGGGGTAATGCCGCTCAATGAATAATTAACAACTTAAAGGTCCTGTTAAACACGACAGAAGTCACAAATATATTTTTTTGCATTTAAGCAACCACTGCATTCCTGATGAACCCATTTTCCACACATTGTACACCTATACCACATCTCTCCATCCTTACCGAACTCATTACAAATTATGCAGAACTCATTTGGATCAGCGTCGTCGAGTTCATCATCATCACATATGTTACTATCATCTATGCTTTCATCGGAAGATGAAGTTGAAGATTGTTTTTCATATATCTTTCGTTTAACGCCTGCTCTATTGATATTACTTACAACAGCTTTGGTATGTTTGTTAACTGGCGCAGATTTATTTGTAAGTTTCAATGTTTTATTGGCACGTCGTTTCTCTTTCTCCGCAAACACGTCCTTAAACGGTGTTGAAGTTAGAATCTCAGAGTGCTGCTTTCGCCTTGAAGGCCTTTTCTGGGAAGTTGATGGCCCAGGAATCGGTAAAATTTCTGTGAATGATATATTTTGCTTTGGGTGTGTCACATTCAAAACTGGTGGGGTTTTATTATTTTTCTCTAGACCAATATCAGGAACTGGAGATATTTCGTTTCTCTCTTGCGCTGTATAAACTACTTCTGCATCATCAGGACCTTTTAGAGAATCAGACGCCAAAAGTCTTCATCACTGAAGACATTGGGATTAAAAGGATAGATTCCCGTCACTTCGAATCCTTTTACAGCTTTCTCTACTGTGGCTATACGTGCATAAGCTTTATTGAAAAGGGATGCCAGGTCATACGGAGTAATTTGCAGATATTGCCGAGATTTGATAAAATATCCATTTCTTTGCTTAACGCTGTCTTAAGTGGTCCAAACACCGTTACATCTAACGGCTGCATCCTATGAGAGGTATGGGGTGGTAACGAAAGCATATGGATTCCATTTTCTTTGCAAAACTGGTAAGTATTAAGTGAAGTATGGCTGCTATGATTATCAAGTATGAGAAGGACCTGCTCTTCAATGGATGCATGAACTGCTACCTTAAAATGTCTGAGCCACTCCATAAACAATTCTTCTGTCATCCAGCCTGACTTGCTACACCTATAAAGGGAACCAGGAGGGCCTCCACGTTCTAACAAGGGTGTCATGCGTTGTCTTGGATAGATGAACATTGGAGGGATGAACACCCCAGATGCACTTATTGCACAACATATGGTATGATTTTTACCACGCTCCCAACTCGTTACAACACCAACCTGTTTTTGCCCTTTTTGAGCAAGTATGTTGCAAGAATTTTGTACTGTAGATATCCCCGTTTCATCTACATTAAAAATCCTTCCGGGAGGGAACTTATGACGTTTCATTAAAGATTCAAGATTAAAAAAAAAGCGATTGATTTCATCTCTGTTAAAAGCTTTCACTCTATTTACGCTGGTTGATTCTGGTTTTCTTAAACTTAAATTAGGATTTCTTTTAAGAAAACCATACATAAAACAGTTTTGACAAAAGCAAAACATGTGTTGCAATTTCTTCTTCCTGAACTGGTGTGAATGTTGTAGAGCGTCCTAATTTAGGGGCAGTGCAAATTCCAGTTCGCAACCGATCTCTAATCGAACTATAAGGAACTCCGTATTGTTTGCTGGCAAGTCGAATACTGGTTCCATTTCGAATTGCTTCTAAAGCTTCAATCATTCTTTCAACTGACCAGGACGCTATTTGTGTGGTTCTTTTTCTCTGACGAGGCATCTAAAATAGACGAAAATTGCTATTAGTAACATCAACGGGAAACGGCGCTCACCCATGGGGTAATGACGCTCAGAATGAGCGGCATAACCCCATGTTGTTTGTTGTGGTCTATAACCTATAAAATTTCAACACCATTCTTGATCTTGAAATTGCACATAAGAACGTCCACAGCATAAAAACTAACCTAATAATTGTTACATCATATAAATAAATTAAAAATTGCATTACTTACGATTAATTATTTGCAGGTACAATGTTATAACAAATTTCACTACAACGCACTTTCATGTATACCGATTTTTGTCGATGTCAAAACCAATCTGGTGGTTGGTATTCGTCTCTACAATAAAATCGCGTAGCACGCTGCGTTGTCAGATTGTGCCCAAATTTACTTTTTCACGGTAAATAACAGTGAGCGCCGTTACCCATGTGAGCGCCATTCCCCCACATTCCCCTAATAAATGTTATTGAATGTTATCTTAAAATATGGAGTAGAATTCGAATTTTGCAACGATACAATAAAACCTCGTAACCGACAAAATGACATTTTTACAGTAGAGAGATTTTAAATCTGAATTTTATCGGTATTTTTGTAACAAAGTATAAGAATATAAATAAATCTAAATAAACTACATGAGAATGGCAGAGATACAAGTTTTTATGAGTCTGCGCTTGCGTACTCGGAGTTACGAGGTATTATTGTTTCTAAGTATTCGCAAACGGTAATATTTTGGAGTTACAGTAATTCGTTAACACTAAGCTTACATCTTATTGCAGTAAATGGTGCTAAAATGTGATTTTAGAATATTTTGGAGTTACGACGTTTTCTTGTGTCGCCGACGATGTGTAACAAATGTTTTCAGGAGATGGTGGGAAAATTTTGTTTAGAGTTTGTTTTGAAATTTTATTAATTAGAGATTTGTGTGACATATTATTATTATTCTGTAATTTCATACAACAAAAAGCATTAACAAAAATAAATAATATAATAATAATACTTATTGACCAACAGCTATATAAAAAAAACATTAACAGGTCAACTTAATTATAGTTTATCTTAACGCCAGAACACAGATAAAAGGAAATAACAGCAAATGAAAACAAAATAAATCAAATTACGTATAGCACAAATTCTACAAATAATTTTATAAATGAATGAATTTTCCAATGTTAACATTACGCAAAGTATTTTTAAATATATTACAATCCGTTGCAAAAGTATCTATATCTGTTTCTGCTTATTAAGTTGTATATGCTTTATCGGCAACGTGTGTTACAAGCATTAAAGCTATCGCTTAGATAGCGCTTTGCACTACCACAACATGCCGTTACAGTTAACTGTTGGCATTTTTCTTAGTTTATACTATTCATACGTGTCAATGTTTATACGAGATGTCGCAAGACACACATTTTACTTATAATAATACTGTTGCTTATACAGCTGAAGCAAAAAGTATTATTATTGCAGCACATCTTAAAAAAAACGCACATTATTGTGATCATAGTCATTATTATATCTATAACTGCGTTCTTTAGGAATAAAATTTTTCAAGAAAGTACATTTACTATTAACTTCTAAGTTAATACAAGAAATGCTGCATGCAAAAGCATTTTGCCTTCATAACGGGGTGTAACATAAACGTCTGGTGTGGCGAGCGTGTCTGTTATCTTCGGTCTCGCATTCATGTATTCCTTATTTGTCACACGTGCATATTGGCGCCTGTACAAAGCTTAATAAAATAAATAATTCTAAATTAGTAAAAATCGCACTTTCTATTATTTTGTTACTCTTATGGTCAGTTGCACCAACACGACTTAATCTAAGTAATGCTTAAAAACTTATACATTTGTTTAAACCATAGCAAGCATTATTTTTAAGCATTGCTTAAGTTTAAGTCCTGCTAGTGCAGCTATTAATGACAGACTTTTTTTTTATAAACAAAGAATCCGTTATATTTAATTTTTATTATGTTCTCGTTATGGTCGAATCAGTACTACGTTATGGGAAAAAAATAATTTATCAATTGTTGCTTAATCATTCACGCAATTATTTAGATAAATGTTTAAATCGGAGCAACGAAACTATTTGTAGTTGAGGATTCGAGCCAAAACGTTTTACCGTTAACCTTTTACAAGCGAAGGGTACGAAAGAATTCCTTTTTCTCTGCCTAAACTCGCAAACGTAACAAAACACAGGTTGTGCCGGAAGTAACCTTATTAACATATAGTTAATATTTTTTGAGATTGGTATTTTATGTTATTGTCTAATCATTGACAACTATAACTTAAATTTTTTTTAATACATTGTTTCTATTTCACAAATTACAGTTAGTTTAATTTGAATAATGAAAACTTATTTTAAACATAATACGCGTGAAGAAGAATGGGTGCATTGAGAGTGATATTGGAAATTAATAATTTCAAGAGTAAATACATAAAACACACCGTTGTCTTAGTCAATACATAGTCAATATAACAATAACAACAATTTACTTAGTAAATGTGATTAATATAAAATATGTCTTCCTGCATACTATAAGCAAGTTATTTTGCAACAACTTCAATAAATAGGAGACATGGTAGAAATAATAGATTTTCTTATCGTTTACGAGAAGGTTTGGTTTTTCAGGTGATACATATATTCTTTTAATTAGGCTTAGAAAATTTTACTACTGCCCTAACATTCGCACCGCATTGTAATTGTAGCTTTTCTATGCAGTCTAATACTATCGACTTCAATTTGTCACCTTTATATACATATCGTATCTGTAAAGATGTAGCACAAGGGTTGTTTAACTTTTTATATATAACTCTAACCATGATCACGTAGCAGTTTGAGCTGGCAAAAAATTTAAAACCTACTTTAAAATTAACATTTTGGGGCTTGTAAAATATAATTTTTGTGAAAATTGTTTGTATTCCTCTATTTATCTCCTGCTTCTTAGTGGTTTATTTTTAAGTCCTCTTCGGCTGTCACAATTTGTGCTCTGCTTTCGGAAGTAATCGTTGGGAGATGTTAACTTTAATTGAAGTGCTTTCTTTTCACGTTGCAATTTAAAAAATGTTCCTCCGTAATTTTCTTTACCTAAGAGTATTTGAGCTGCAAGCTTGAGTAGTTTTGGTATAGCTAGAGATGTTAACGGGCATTTATTGCTTCGCCAATATACCGTGCATCATTTGAATATTGGGTTTCAGAAATTGACACTTGTAATTCATTTAGGAATGGCAAGTGTTCACCACATCTTCGTTAAGTTTTTAGAGTCGACATTTTTATGCAACAGATCGGACCTTCCAGATTCTGTTAACCATTCAAAATACCTACAACACAATGTTTGTAATTTACTTAAAATTCTTGATGTACTTAACTCGCCTGGTTAAATCTCCTTTGGGAAACCTGAAAAACTGATTCTACCATCATATTTAATAAATAAATAAATTCAGGTTATGTATTTGCGGTTATGGAATGGGGCGCGAATTTTAAACAATTGGCATTTTTTATTCAAATAATTTTATCGTGTTAGATAATTTTCAGCAGCAAATAAGTTAAAGATAATCACCTGGATATACAAAATTATGTTTCACTCGTTTGTGTTAAACAACTATTCTTAGATTCTCAAAAAATTGAATTTGTCTATTATAAACCTAGGTCAACAATAGAAAAAATTATTAACCACTAATAGAGAAATTCAACTTCTCAGTTGGCTAGAGACGCAATAATTGTCCACTTCACAGCTAGTAGTAGAAAAAAATTATTCAAATATTGTGAATTATAGTTTCACTTTATTTATTTGATAATAGTAACAGAAATTATTTTATGTTTCGTCGTAACGTGAATAATTTCATTTTGTAGAAAAAATAATATAAGCATTTTTTACCAAATATGTTAATAAATTCCTCATAAAGTATAAATTTATTCGCTATTCTTCTTCGTAATTTAGGCCTTAAGGCCTGTTATTTCCAGCATTTTATTCTTGAGATGTGGATTGCCAGCTTTCTTTCCACCGCTTTAATAATCGTCCAGGTAGTCTTCTTCCTCCGACTTTTCCGTCTCTTGCCATTCTTGCTATTCTGTTGTTGTCCATTCGGCTTACGTGTTCGTTCCAATCTCGCCTGCGCTGTCTAGTTCATCTCACAATGTCTTGAACCTTACATGTTTCTGTAATGGTTTCGCTTCTGATTCTGTCCCGTAAGGTTTTCCCTGTTATTGTGCGTAACACTCTCATTTCAGTTTTTCGTAGTAGATGTTTTATTTTACTGGTATCTGCCCTTGTCTCTGCTGCGTAGGTCATGATAGGTCTTATGCATGATTAGTATATGCGCACTTTGCTATCTATGTTGAGGAACTCATTTATCAATATTACGTCTTTTAGGCATCCTGCTACTGAATTGGTTTTAATGATTTGGGTAGTTATTTCTTTTGTTAAATTTCCATAGCTAGATATTTCTACACCCCAGTATGTAAATGTCGTTACTTGTTCAATTGCTTTATTGTTAACCATTAATTTACATCTTTGGGGTTCTTTTGCTATTACCATGCTTTTTGATTTTCCTACCGATATTGTCAGATTATATTTCTCAGCTTCTCTTTTGAATTTTTGTCCTCATTTTCTGCTATAATTATTGCGTCGTCTGCATAACATACAATTGAGATTTCTCCTGTGCTGAGTTTATACTCTAGATTTAGGTTCTTTGTTGCTGTGATAATTTTATCCATTATAAGATTAAATAATAGCGGACTTAGGCTATCTCCTTGTCGGATTCCTGTACGAACGTGTACGTCTTCGGAGTATATTCCTTGTAATCGTAGTTTAGTTGTATTGTTCGTGTTCAGCTTTTTTATTGCTCTTTTTAAATCCTCGGGTATTTTCTTTTCTTGGCATATTTGGAGCACATCTTTTAGCAGTACGCAATCGAAAGCTTTAGTTAGATCTATAAAGCACATGTACACTTTAAATGAAATTTAAAACTTGGACATGGTTATTTGGGTTGACTGATTATTACTTATTTTTAAATAAATCTAACCTACTAATTATTGTAAGTTATTAAAAAAATCATTAAACTCTCTATTCATAATATTTAGTCCTTACAAAATGTATATTTTATGACGTTTCATTTTTTCTGTAGTTAATATAAAAAGTGAAAATAAAAACTAAGGCAATTCTTATTGTCAACGTATATATTTAGTTTTTGACAAGAATTTATTACATAATTATAATTAAGATACCAAGTTATAGTTTAAAATTAAATGAAAACTTTTTTTTAAATAAAGGTATTACTATATAAATAAATATAAGAAATCAATAATGGGTGTGACCTCCATTATTATTGATACATTCTTGGAGGCGTCTGCTCATTGACGCTATCAAGGTATCAATATAATTAATATTAATCGTTTCCCATGCGGTATCAATGGCTGCAATTAGTGCATTACGGTTTACTGGTATAAAATTTGGCCCTTGTTGTCTTCGGATAACAGCAAGTATTCGAGCCCAAACATTTTCGATAATGTTAAAATCTGGGCTTTTTATTTTCTCGTATCCAATTGCGCACAACCCGCGAAGTATGAATAGGGGCGTTGTCCTTTAACAACAAAAATACATTATGAAAATGTTAATTCAACAGATCCCGAACTATTTTTGGAGAAAGTATAGTGAAATAAGAATACTTACTTGTTGGAAAATATAATCTTCGTCTGGATAAAACACTTCGACTGAAGGTTTCATAATAGTTTCCAAAATATCTAAATACGCAGCAGAATCAAGACGTCCATCGATAGCCCAACAAACTCCTGGACCCCGCGCGCTAACCCAACCCCACACATTCACAGAAAAATAACCACTTCGTTTTTAGGACATATGTGATTATTTTCGTAACGAGTTCCTTCCATTCTAAAAACTTTTAGTGGTCCATCGTTGCGGCTATTGAACGTTTTTCGTCGCTAAAAATCACTCGATTCCAAAATTCCAAAGGTTCGTTCACATATCGCCTTGCAAATTCCAGACGACGTCTCATATTTTCGTCACTGAGAACTTCTTTCGCAGCAGCATTATACTTCTTTATTCCCATCTCCTTTAATCTTTTTGTGCAGTTATACGGCATCCGGGAAAATGTGTATCTGCTATAGCCCTGGAGTATGTAGCAAATGGTTGTTCTGTTACGTAATGAAACAACTCGAGATCTTGAGCACGTGTAGATACTTTAGGTCTACCACTTCCGATGGCTCTTTCCAAAGTGTGTTCAAGATTCCATTTTACTCGGTAATGCCCTACGGTGCTTTTGGTATATCTAACATACGTGAAATTTCACGCACGCTACGGCCCGCCGCTAATTCCGAAACAATCCGCGCTTTCAAATCAGCACCGAGATGAGGTGGCATTTTCACAACACTTGAAATTTTAAACTAAAATGGAATTTACATTTCTTACTTTATTTATTGGTTCACACTACCCCTTCTCAAACAGTAGGTAATTGTTTATTTATTACATACTTCTAATGACCAATGTAACAACCCTTAGAGCAATATGACTCAAAGGAAGTAAATTAAACAAGCAAGGATATTCTATTGTTATTGAAACTTATTCATAAAGTAAAAGCCATTTCCTTATAATGCTAATGGACAGGATTTTCTTTTAAGTATTAAGATTACAATAGAGGACTTATAAACTTTCGAAAATATCTAATTATAAATATTTACACTGCAATTGCGCTTTTCCTTAATAATTTCTTAGCAATAACATACACGTTCTTGGTTTTAAGTTGTCATAAATTTGATATGATATAAATTTGTGTTTCTAATATTACATCACAAACTAATCTTTATTCGCCAAAAATTGTTGCTTAAGTTGTAAAGCTTCGTACACACCTGAACAACAAACCGAGCAACAAACATAACAACGAACCGAAAGTCAAACAGAACGACAAACGATCTTTTATGATTTCCACAATCCGAACAACAAACGGAACGTTTGTGCTGTTTCCATAATTATTTTCAGTAGTTTTCAGTTCATATATATTTATTATTGAGAAGAGAAAATTGCGGAAAACAAGAAGATAGTGCCAACCAAATTTTTACGCACAAAGAAGAGTAAAAATTATAATTTACTTCGCTTTTTTTTATTTTGGAAATTTCCCGCCCAAATGATGCTAATAGGGACATCATTTTTTCTTGCATTCTTAAACACTGATTAATTTAAAACATTTTCTTCTGTCAACTCCATAATATTACCTAAAACACAACAAACCCACAAAAGGGAGGACAAAAATAAATAATTTAATTCTCCCGCATAAGTTTGTTCGCCGTTTTGTTTAGATTCGTCCAAACCTGCAAACGCATTCGCGCGCATTTTCTTTGATGTCGGAGAAAAACCGACAAGTTGCGGGAACGCCGCAAACCGTTCGTGGAACAATCAGGACTTGCGAATCTGTTCTAAAATTCGTACGTAGCACCGTCCAAATTAATGTTCCGATTGCCGTTCGGTTCGTTGTTCTGTTTGTTCCTCGGTTTGTTGTTCAGGTGTGTACGAAGCTTTACAATAAGCATATTAATATGAACTATATCTTATGAAAGGAGAGTTATGTAACTATAATTAACGACTTAACGTTACGTTAGTAGATTCCATTTACTATTTACACATATTTTCTTGGAACATTCGATAATTAACTATCGGGATATGATGACCCTATACTTCGCAGGTTGTGCGCAACTGGATACAAGCAAATAACTTGGAGCTGTTACCCTGGCCAGCAAAAGCCCAGATTTTAACATTATCGAAAATGTTTGGGCTCGAATACTTGCTGTTATCCGAAGACAACAAGGGCCAAATTTTATACCAGTAAACCGTAATGCACTAATTGCAGCCATTGATACCGCATGGGAAACGATTAATATTAATTATATTGATACCTTGATAGCGTCAATGAGCAGACGCCTCCAAGAATGTATCAATAATAATGGAGGTCACACCCATTATTGATTTCTTATATTTATTTATATAGTAATACCTTTATTTAAAAAAAAGTTTTCATTTAATTTTAAACTATAACTTGGTATCTTAATTATAATTATGTAATAAATTCTTGTCAAAAACTAAATATATACGTTGACAATAAGAATTGCCTTAGTTTTTATTTTCACTTTTATATTAACTACAGAAAAAATGAAACGTCATAAAATATACATTTTGTAAGGACTAAATATTATGAATAGAGAGTTTAATGATTTTTTTAATAACTTACAATAATTAGTAGGTTAGATTTATTTAAAAATAAGTAATAATCAGTCAACCCAAATAACCATGTTTAGTTTTTGATTTAATTTAAAAGTTATTGCTTGTAGACGTTTTTAAATCAAAATTATTTCTAATTTTATTTTGTAAACATTTCCTAAACAAAATTTTGATTCGATAATTAATCGAGCTATGGTGTTTAATTAGCGATACCTTCAAATATATTCTTTAAAGAAAAAATTAAGTAAGCAACGTAAATTACCTATTTTCTAAAACGTGCTTAGTGTAATGATTCATTCTACAGTCCTTCTATAAGATAACTCCTGCTGAGACTACCTGCTGTTAGAATTGTAAATGATACCCTTAAGCCCGCTTCACAATGTGCAAACTTTTGTTTACAGAAATTATGGTGTCCAAGTTTTTATTTCATGAGTGTACATAGGTTAATTAACTCTAGCGATTTCTTAACTTGTTGTCGTATAATAAATATTGCGTCGGTAGTCGATCTGTTTTTACGAAATCCTTGCTGTTCCTCATTTATATCTACTATTTTGTTTATTTCGTCACCAATCAAGTTGGTGAACAATTTAGTTATTGTATTTAACAGCGATATGGTTCTATAATTTGAGGGATCGCTCTTGTTTCCTCTCTTAAATATTGGAATTGTAATGTTATGTCGCCATTCTTCTGGTACTTTGGATTTATCTATTATTTTTTGAAATAAGTTCTTTAATTCTATGGCTAATGTTGTTCCACCATATTTAATCAATTCATTAGGTATGTTATCGGGCCCGGAAGCTTTTCTATTTTTTAGTTTCTTCATAGATTCAGTTATTTTATTTTGGTGGAATGTTGTTTGATTTATTGCTTGATTGTCTTCCACATTCTGGAGGGGGGGGGTCCTAGTCAACGTTGTTTACTTCACTATATAGGGTACCCAGGTATTTTGTCCATTGATCTTCGCTTAAGTTTTTAATTTGTATGCATTCGTTAATGCTGTTTCTTCGTCGTTTAATAATTTCCCAAATTTTCCTTTTGCCCCGTATAGATCCTGCTCAATCTATTTTGTAAATGCCTCCCAGTATTCTCGTTTTTGGGTTCTTATTTGTGTATTTACTCTATTTTTGACTTCTACGTAGTTGTGATGTTCCTCTCCTGTTTTGTTTGATCTGTATCTGAGATAAGCTTCTCTTTTCTCTTGCGCCAATTGTTTTATCTCTTCTGTGAACCAGGGCTTTGTTTTCCCTCGTATCGGTATTTTTATTTTTCTTTTACCAATGGCTTGCTCGGCCGCGCTTAATATGTTGTATTTTAGTTTGCGCCAGCTCTCGTTGATATCTTCTTCATCTTCAATTGCATTATCATTTTCTTCAGTCTCATTTCATATAAATTTCTAGTACTTTCAGCTTGTAACGACTCTATATTCAGTTTCTCTATAGCTCTACTTTCAAGTTTTTATTGTTTTGTGCTATCATTCTTATTTTGCAAAGTAATAGCCGATGGTCAGAACCAATGTTTGCTGATGTTAGGGCCCTTACGTCTAATATTTTTGTAGGATGTATTGTTCTGTTAGATAATATATAATCAATAGTTGATCGTTGGCCTCGTGTATTTGTGTTGTTGTTTGTGTGGGAAGAAAGTGTTGTTGATACGTAGCTCATTGTATGCACCGAATTCGATCTCCATTCTCCATTTTCATTAATTGTGTCTTCGTTAAATTTCTGTTTTACACCCTGGATAACTTAGTTTCCTATCCTGGCATTTAGGTCACCTAGTATAAGTACTTTATCAATAGGTTGTATTTTTATCTAGTAGCATTTGTAGGTCTGTAAAGAAACTTTCTACTTCTTCTTTTGGCTTGCTTATATCCGGTGCGTACACTGATATGAGATGAATTATAGTATTACCAAAGTTGATTGTAATTTTTAATATTCTGTGGTTTACATCACTGACTTCAGCAATGTTTTGTTCATTTTTATGATGTATTAATAAGCAGACTCCAGATAATACCCATTCAGATTTTTGTTTTCCGCTATATATTAATAGGTAATCGTCATACCTGCTTATCCCACATCCTTTCTTTTTGTCTCCGCTAGCTCGCATATATCTATTTTGTGGTGTTTCAATTCCATCATAATCTCCTGGTCCCTTTTGGACCACGAGTTTATATTCCAACAGCCCATACGCAGTACGTTTTTCTTCCATTTACCCTTTTTCCTTTTCCTCGCGTCATTCGTCATCGATAAAGTCAGTCCATTGTTTTCCGAGGCTACTTTGTGTTGTACTATATCCATAATTTTAATTATAATTATTTCCTTAAGCGTCATGTTGAGATAATTTCTACAGTCGATTTCCTTGTTCATGCGGTGGTTGTCATCTGTATTTGCTGGGTCTTTGAGCATAATTGTTTTCTAAAAGGTAGGATGCTAGTCTAACCTGCAAACCCTCCTCCTTATTCGGGCTTGGGACCGGCATGACTGGCAATGGGCTATTTAATCCACCCACTACCAATCAAGACGGAGATGTCCTTTTAGTTTACTTAATTAGTTTTCTTAACACTTAACTATTATTTACTATAATCAAGTCGTCGTAATTTTTTTGATGTTATGTATAGAAATTTAATTTAAAAAAAGACCTATTTTCAAAAAATTTCTTAACAAAATGTTGTTGTAAGATATAAAAAAATCATACGCTTACTGTCAAAAATGGGAAAATACGAAACAAATTCTTTTTCTAGATCAATTTTTTCTTAAATGCCATGAATTCTTTCTTTTGTTTATTTAAATGAAGTGTTTGCGATTACACTTAATGTCAGTGTAACATCACATAAATAAACTGTGGTTGTGGATTGCCGTTTCAAGTTTAAGCTGTTAAAAACCAAATTGTTGAATCAATAATACTGTAAAAAAATGTAAAAAAAAAATTTTTAATATTATTTCAATTTGCAAAGTACGTATGAAAGGAATCTTAAAAACTGTAGCGGTTTAGACAATGATTTATTACATCATTTTTAAGTAGAGTTTCAATAACAAATTAAAATTAAATTAAAAATAGTTTTGTACAATAATACTTACAAGTGTATTTAAAATCTAACACCTCAGGTAGAACCCTCAAAAATCAAATTAATTTTGATCTTTCATCATATTTAAAAAGAGTAAATATTACTTTATTAATTAATCATTTTAACAACTATATGTGCTAATAAATGGAACCACATGCGTGTATAAAAATATTGTATAGGTAACTTATTAAGAATTCGTCTAATAAAAGAGATCTTTATCATAATAAATTTATAAACAAGTGATTTGTTACAAAAATATTTCTTTAAAAAGTTAGTTTTAAAAAAAAGAGAACGTATAGTAAAGATATTAAATTAGTTAATCAATTTAAAATGAATTAAGCGTTTGCGGGATTAAAATAATTACAATATGTTTAAAAATACTATTTTTAGACAGGGACTTATTTTTTGTAATTCAATTTTTTTTATCATAAAAAACTTGTATGTAAATCATGGGCACATATACGATTTTATGCAAGTACGACCGAAATTATATCAATCATCGAAATAACAAAATAATTCGGTATTGCTAAATATCGTTCTAACTTGTCGAGAAAGAAAGATCTTGAAAAGTTCCACAAAAATTTCTACCCGCTCGAAATATTTGGGAAGCGGCCTTCCGTCCACATCATGACCTAAATTTATATATAAGGTGCCTAAACGCATATATAACGTACGTTATATATTGGTACCTAAACGACCGATCATGTTAAAAAAATTCCGGGTGCCTAAAGGTCCATTTATATTGTGGTGTCTCTTGGTCGTATTTCGCGTCACAGTGTTTGTCTTCGAACTCCTCCAAAACGGCTCAACCGATTTTAATAAAGTTTTGTACATATATTCGGTAGGTCTGAGAATAGGTTTTTATCTATTTTTTATGCTCATAAGTGCAATTGTTTAATAAATATTAATAATTTATTAATTTTCAACCTAGGTCGATAACTGTGTAAGTGATAATTGATTAGTTATCCCCACCAGCTGATATCATAATCATTCAAATGTAAATAACATATGAGATAAAAAAGAAGATTTTACCAGTGTTTGGCTCACGGTCCGCATAGTAACAGCCGGCCCGCCAGCCCTGGCCAATAGGAGCGCTTCCTACCCAAGCCACGCCAACGTTACTGACGGGAGAAACTGACGAGTCTGTTGAAAGCTTTCTATGGATATCTTGCCAACCGGTGTAAATAAGAAGAAATAATAGTATTGTTTACTTAGCGCACATACATCATAGTATTCTGTAAATATTATAACATTATGTAATTTTACCGGTTTAAAAGATGAATAAATATGAAAATGTTATAAAATTGTTGAAATACCACAAAAACGCGAAATTTACCACTATTTAGCCGTTTTTCGTCGCACAGTGGGTTGCATGTTTCTGAGGAGGTCGAAATGTACTGCTAACAATTCTTTAATTTGCCGTAGCGAAGCGCGGCAGGACAGCTAGTATTTTACAAGTTCTAATCGCAAATTGCTAATAAACAGAATTTGTCAGGGCATCCTAGATTACATTTTTATCGGCAAATTCCAAATGCTAATATAGAGAAGTTAATACAAATTAAAAAAAATAATTTTTATGGCAGATGGATAATATTGGATATCTGACAATAGTTTTCTAAAATGATTAACTTTTTTTAATAACAATTGTCAATATTCTTAAAAATAAAGGTACTTTACTCTTGAGTAAATTTCATATTTTTTGACAGCTTGTATATACGATCAAAATATTTCATATCTGATAGTTATATTTTAAGTTTTAGAACATGCACAACATTTAATTAAAAATGACCTTTTTTCATAAAACTAAAAATAAAAAAGTTTCCCATATGGTTCCAAAATTGGACACAGTGTATATATATGTATTTTTTCAAAGTTTGTGATAGGCCCGAGACTCAAATTACTGCTCGTTTAGTTTCGGCCGAGTCAACCGAAAAGCAAAATATAAAATAACGAGTTACACACAACAATATAAAACAATTAAAATGCAAATTGTTTGACCAAGCAATATCTATTTAATGTTTGTACATATTTAATCAATTTAAGAGAAATATAATGCTGTTTTTATTTGTTAGAAGCTGCCGAAATTAATTTAAAACTAAACAGTAAAATTAATTTACAAAATGAGTTATGTATCGGGTAAATAAAATCTTGCTTACCGCATTGTTTTGTTTTTTTATGCAAATGGTTGTAAAAATAAAAAGATAAACAAACCTTTCGTATACTACTAAATATTAGGTTTGATTTAAAGAGTAAATAATTAGGTGGCAGCACTAAATAACAAACAAACGAGAAAAAGATGTCAAAAGAAACTACAAAATTTGTGCATGGATTATAGTGTTGTGATTTAAAGCAAATATAAATAATATTATAATAATGTAAGAAAGTTGAAATGCAACACATTAAATCTTATACAGTACCTAAGTATAAATTCTTTCGATTAAATAGCGACTCGATTAGAACAAAATTGGATTTTCTTCAAAGTGACGTTCGTTATTGACGGTAAGTAAAATAATGGAATGTTTTCTCTGACCTCTATGTTTCTGTTTCACTTTCCTGCTTATCTCCGTGAAGCTATTACAGGTGTTCGTGTCTACCTTAAAATTAGACCAACCGGACTTCGGACTAAGTAGCACTTCTCAAACTTCCAGCCTATTTGCATCTCCCAATTGGCAGATTTTTTTAAAATTTTTGATGAGCTTCTTAATTATAGAAAGATTCACTTCCGTCCAATCATCAAAAAAAATGAAAACAAATGATCAAGGTGTAGGTGGCCAAAAAGATATTTACGAATCCAAAACTTAGGTATAAATTTAAATCCTATAATAAGGGAATTAATTAATATAAAGAATAACGTTTATCCATTTAGGAGTTACTCACGTAAAAGTTGGGAATTGTTTAACCCAGAAGAAAGCATTTAATTTCAACGAGGCGACGCAGGCGGAAGACAACCATAGAAAACCCAATTATCAATAAATTTTCGAAATTATTACAGTGATAAGAATTTTTAGCGTATATACAACCAACTTCACACCGAATCAATTATATACATATATACAAGTACAGAGTGTCCCGATAAAGATACGGAGCAGCCGTATCTCGACAATGGTAAGGCCTAGTAGAGGCTTGGCAAAAAAATCCTTATATATAAAGTTGCCAAGAGAAAAGGTTGGAAATTATTTTGAAGTTCGTCAATCGACCGCAAGAGGGCGCAAATGCTATGAAGGAACATAAACTTCATGCTATCTCGAAAAGTTGGACGATAAGCCCCAACTTTGAAGGTATAGTTTTATTGCTTGTGTTATACGGCATCATTTTGTCTCATGACATTTTTCCGTATCTGTCATAATAAGGGAGGGGGAGGTCAAATAGTCTGATAGTTTCTGTCACTTACATTACCAATCAAATAAATTTTTTGAAACAGTATGACATTTACTAACGCGGAAGCGTATGATATGTTACGAATATTTTTCAATGTTTCGAAAATGCTGCAATTGCGGCCCGACAATATGTAATACAATTTCCACGAAGAAGACATTTGTCTCGAGAAGTGTTTTCAAGATTAGCTAAGCGATTACGGGAGACTGGCAATGTGCAGCCCATTCAAGCAGATGTAAGAAGTTGTAAAAGACGTACGGAGGAAAACATTACTAACGTTTTGGCCTATGTCCATTACGATCCCACTTTAAACATCAGAAATGTTTCCAACGACCTGCAAATTCCAAAAACAGTTGTCACAAAATTCTTCAAGAGAATAGTATATGCATCCCTACCACATTGTTTTACACCAAGCATTGCAAGATTCTGATTATAATAGCAGACTGAACCATTGTCATTGGATGGTAAATATGATTCGGGAAATTCCAAATTTTCTGTCACTAATATTATGAACAGATAAAGCAACGTTCAGTAGTGCAGGAGGTGTAAATTTACATAACATGCACTACTGGTCCGAGCAAAATCCACATTGAATGCGGCAAGTGCAACACCAAAATCGGTGGAGTTTGAATGTATGGTGCGGAATCGTGGAAGGAAAAATTATACGTCCACATTTTTTGACCAAACGTTCAACGGAGAACTGTTTTTGGAATTTCTGAACGATTTTCTTCCACCACTTTTAGAAGACATCTTCTTGGAAACAAGAAGAAATATGTAGTTCCAGATTGATGGTTGTCCGACGCATTATAATCGAAACGTAGGGCAGCATTTAGACGAGCGATATCCAAATCGTATTACTGGAAGAGGGGGTCTGTTTCCTCACGCTCGCCGAATCTAACTTGCTTAAATTTTTACTTATGTGGTAGACTGACAAACCTGGTTTTTCAAGATATATCAACAACTGGAGAAAATATGATGGACAGAATACGAAATGCCATTAGAAGCTTGTCCGGAGCTGAAATTGAAAAATCGGTTTTTTCTACTGAAACTAGGTTGAATAAATGCATCGAGAATGATGGAAGGCATTTTGAACACTTGTGAGCTGTTTGTGGCCAAACTATGTCTAATCAAATACTCGTTGAGTCAACTGAATAGCGAATCGGAAATCTCAGTTTCAATAGTTATTGAAAGGTTTTGATACGTAAAAATTCGACTCATAAATGACAACAAATAATGATCTTATATTATTACGGGTATTATTCCCACAATTTTTGTCAAATTTTAGAAAATCGAATTGATTTTAGGTTTCCTCAAGCAAGTCGATTTTTACAGAAAATTTGAGAACAATAGTGGAAATAATACTCATCATTAATGAGAATATTATTTGTCATCATTTATGAGTTGTATTATTACATATGAAACACTTTCAATTGCTATTGAGATTTCTGCGTCGCTAATTATTAGCTGACATACGAATCAAATATTTAAAAAAAAAACTTCTTCAACCAGGCACAAGTGATTTGTGCTTCCTTCAATTCATTGTTAATACTGATGCTCCTTCCTTTTATACTGTTGTTATTACTGATGTTTCGTTTCTTCCATTTTATTGTTATCATTGATGTTTCGTTTCTTTTAATTTATTGTTATCACTAATGTTCCGTTGGCTTTCAAATAAATTAAGTTTGTTACATTCTTTTCTATAAGTCGAAAACAAATGAAGACATCGCGATGTGATTTTGACTAAAATATAGTTAGCCTCATGGCGAAGGAGCCTTTAAAAAACATCACCGTTCTCATTTCAATTTTTCTTAAGTCACAAAAATAAGTAATCGCTGCAGATAATCTTGAAAATACTTCTCGAGAAAAATGTCTTCTTCGTGGAAATTGTATTACATATTGTCGGGCCGCAATTGCAGCATTTTCGAAACATTGAAAATATATTCGCAACATATCATACGCTTCCGCGTTAGTAAATGTCATATTGTTTCAAAAAATTGAATTAAGAGGTAATCTAAGTGACAGAAACTATCAGGCTTAACTTTTGACAAATGTCAAATATATTTAAAGTAGCGTTACCATAGCAACGGTTTGTATTTCTCGCTAAGGTAACTTTATCCGATTGAGGTAGTTCAATTTCCTAGATTTTTTCCTATAAATCGAGAACGGATGGAGAAATCGCTCTGCGGTTTTCACTAAAATATAGCTGACTTCATAGCGGCTAAGAATAAAACAATATCGTTCTGTTTAACTTTTTCCCAAAAATCACAAAAATATGTAATTGTTGTTGATAACGCCCTCTAGTTTGTATGTATCAAACTAGATGATTCAACAATAATATTTTCTTAAAAGACCATAAAATTCTCTTTCAAACGATATCAAAAATATATCAATAGCTTCAATGGTTCAGAAGATATTGCAATTCGAACACTGAAAAATGATTTGATCACCCCTCCTTATTATGACAGATACGGAAAAATGTGATGAGAGAAAATGATGCCGTATAACACAAGCAATAAAACTATACCTATAAAGGTGGGGCTTATCGTCCAACTTTCCGAGATTTCCAGCCTTTTCTCTTGGCCACTTTATATATAAGGATTTTTTTCCAAGCCTCTAGGCCTTACCATTGTCGAGATACGGTCGCTCCGTATCTTTTTCTGGACACCCTGTACAAACAAAACTAAAATAAATGTTTTAATACAAAAACTAATTCATCTTTGAAAATTAATAACGCTCCTATGTTTAATTTCATTATCAGATTTTTAAGAGAGGACACTCTTAAACGGTTTTTTTTGGGTGTGTGTGTGTGTTAGAATTAGTTTAGCAGTAGCTGTATTTTAAATCTATCAATGTATCCAGCTTAATGTATATTTTTATTAATAAATGTAAACGAGTTATAACGATTCATACAACGGTTATATTTTTCGTACACACCTAAATATTTTTAATACAGTAAAAAATGTAACTAACATAACAGTATATGCAATGTTGCCACTTTTTATGTTTTTACTAATACACTATTATAAAAGTTAATCATCGTTTAACATAATGAGGTATAAAACTAACTTAAAATAGTATTACATAATTCAAGAGTGTGTTCTACTGTGTTTAGTCAAAACACTTTTTTGGTAACACCTGAAGTCGCACTTATCACAGATGAAAGATCTCTCGCGAGTGTTTGTACATGTGTCTTTTCAAGTTTACTCTTCGATTACATCAAAATCACAAACATTACACTTGAACGGTTTTTCTTGAGTGTGTTATAATGTGTTTAATCAAATCACCTTTTGCAACACCTGTAGTCGCACTTATCACAGCTGAAAGGTCTCTCTCCTGTGTGTTTGTACATGTGGATTTTCAAGTATCCTGCAGTATTACAGCAAAAATCACAAACATGGCACTTAAAAGGTTTTTCATGAGTGTGTATTCTATTGTGCCGAGTCAAAATACTTTTTTTTGCAACATCTATAGTCACACTTATTACAACTGAAACGCCTCTCTCCTGTGTGTTTGTACATGTGGGTTTTCAATTTTCGTGGTTGATTACAGCAAAAATCACAAACATTACACTTAAAAGGTTTTTCGTGAGTGTGTATTCTATAGTGTTTAGTCAAATCACTTTTTTGGTAACACCTATAGTCGCACTTATCACATCTAAAAGGGCTCTCTCCTGAATGTTTGTACATATGAGTTTTCAAGGTTTCTGAACGGCTACAGCAAAAAATCACAAACACTACACTTAAATGGTTTTTCTAGAGTGTGTGTTCTATTGTGCCGAACTAAATGTCTTCTTTCGTAACACCTGTAGTCGCACTTGTCACAGCTGAAAGGCTTCTCTCGTCTCTCGCCTGAATGTTTGTACATATGAATTTTCAACTTTTCTGAACGACTATAGCAAAAATCACAAACAGTACACTTAAATGGTTTCTCTTGAGTGTGTGTCCTATCATGTTGAATCAAATGACTTTTTGTGTAACACCTGTACTCGCACTTGTCACAGCTGAAGGGCCTCTCGCCTGTGTGTTTGTACATGTGCCTTTTCAAGTTTCCTGCTTGTTTACAGCAAAAATCACAAACATTACACTTAAATGGTTTCTCTTGAGTGTGTGTCCTACGGTGCCTTCTCTTTGATATGTTACAAATAGAGCTGAAATTTAACAGTTTCTTATGGATTAACACATGAAACTGGAAAGTCGTCCTGCTCTTAGACTGATAACCACAATCGTAACATTCAAACACATTTGCTTCTGATATATCATTAAAGTGTACCTCTTCGTGTTTACGAAATGAGGAACTATCAAATGTAGTATAACTACACAGATTGCATTTAAATAGATGAGTAAATATGTGATGGGTTAATATTCGTTTATCGTTTGTAGCATAATTACATTGGTAGCAGTAATACAACATATTTGATGCTGTAAATTTTTCCACACACACAGATATGTCTGTGTTAAATAACACACATTCTTCTTTAACAATGTTGTCTTCATTTTCATTTTTAATTACAACTTCGACAAACTCTTCTTTAATTTTTTCAAATAATTTTCTTCATTAACAAGTGAAGAAGAGTTTGTGAGAAATGATTGTGGAAGATTTACATTTCCTAAAATGTTTTCGTTTTGCATTAATGCTTGGTAGTTATCATCAATATTGTGCTTGCATTCGGTGCACGCAAGTGGGTTTTCATCAATACTCAGTTCCTACGATGTAATTTAAGTGTATAAATAATTCAGTAGGATGTGATACTTACTGTTTTTAAGGAAGAAGTTGACAACTTAAGATGTAGCATTGAATCGTAGCATTGGGAATGTAATGGCGCTTCCTCTTTGATTTTCTTAAAACAAATTTGACATGCTATTGTGGTATCTGCCATTATAGATGTGCTAAATTAAAGTGAAATAGACGTTCAAATTTGTAATGTATTCTGTGCTACAAATTCTGTGCTGTAATACGTTTTGTAGTGATTGTTGTACCTGCAAATATACTTATCTGTATATAGGGTGGTTCAGAATAAGTTTACATTCATTCAATACTGCTCGACCCTGCAAACAAGATAGTTGGTGAAGGGGATAATGTTGGGTTCAGTTTAAGTAGTGTATGACTCAGACCTTAATGTTGTTAGAAATGATTAACCGAAATCATCTTGCTTTGTTATTAGCATTAAGAACTAAATGCTAGAGTAATATAGAATTAATGCATATGTCTTGCATACTAAGCATAGGCCGTGTCGTACGTCTTATCGTATCCGTCATTTTCTGTCAAATTTTGTTTGTTGTTTGCTTCCCTCTTGTTTTGATTAAATTTCCCATACAGAAAACAGTTTTTTTTTAAACTAAACTTCAATAACTTGTTGCTATTTTAGGTAAGTTATTATAATAAACATTTCATTTATTTTAATTTGCAAATTTTAGAGCATTTTTTTCCCACACGATGCTACGAAATAAGCACACGGTTAAATGAGAATTATTAGCATTAGCGCTTGAAAAGCCTATGGCGAAAATGTATGAAATTGACCAAATAGCTTTGAACTCAGGTCACAGAGTACTCCACCTGCCACCCTATCATTGTCAATTTAATCCCATCAAGCTAATTTGGGCCAACTGTAAGGAATATTACAATAAGAATATTGGCCGATCAGTACAGTACAACGACAATAATGTAAAGGTAATTTGGAAAGAAGCTTTAGAGAAAATTGATGGCAACTATTGGCAAAAGTGCATCGAATATTGTGAAAAAATTATATTTGATTGGTGGAACGTTGAAAAACAAGTAGACATCATTGTTAAACCTTTAATTATAAATGCAGCTCAGAGAGTAGTGCACCGGATAGTGATTCAAATACTTAAATTGTATCTTCCTGTATAATTGTGTTTAATTTATCTAGAATATCTACTTATTTTCCTTATTTATTATAACATAAAAATGTATGAAGCTATATTAATTAATAATTGTGTGCAATTTAATGGGATAATACACCCCTTATTTTCTACTTATCGTAATTGACCGTCTGTATACATGTTTTTGCAAAAGCAACGAATTACAGATCAAATGTTCGCTTTGTGGATCTTAAATCTTAAAAATTAATTCAATCGAGTTCTGAAAAATTACGTATAATCATTTACTGTTCATGTTAAGATTACTATTTTATATTTTGTGCACACCATATATAGAATTTGTACAAGTATTAAGGTCTTTTAAGTCATATAATTTTATTTAAAAATCACTACTAAACAGGTTATGTTCGACGGTTTGTTTTGATACGTCAAGGACATCTACTGAATAAAATACAAACTAAAATAAATAGATACTAAGTCCTACGTTTTTATAAGATTGTAACATACACTTTTGAACAATGAGTCATACCCAACTTTAATAAACCGAACTATACTAGCGCTATAGAGCTTGTAGGGTACAATCCGAAAAACCTATTTGAGCGTTTAATTTAAATTAAAACACTTAAAATACAACCCTTAACTTCAAAAATCAAATAAAGTAGTTTTAAAAAAACTGATTTTAATAAACAAGAGTAACACTGTAAGGAATTTGTAATTAAGAAAACGCACAACAAAATATAAGCTGTAAACTGTATACATAATTTGCTTTTAACTGTGAATGTACCAACTTAAAGTTCTCAAATGTGATTGGACAAATCATTTATAGCGGCAAAAACTTCAAATTAATTTGTTAAGATGACATATTTTCCGACTATCTTGTTTGTGGAGTGGAACTGTAACTTGTCTTGTAACGACGAGTTTTAATTTTGAAAAACGGAAAAACCGATGTATATGATTCATTGTAATTGAGTCGGTGAGTTCAAAAACCGTACATGTCCAAAATTTGACATTTTAAAGTAAGATACCCATTATGTTTAAAATTTGTTTTTCATCGATTAAACTTCAAAGCCGCACTAGATACTGAGTCGTTAACGTTGGCACAACTGATTACCTACGCCCGTGAAATAATTAAAAAAACCGTACATGTCCATGACTTGTACCGTTTTTCATCCCAACCACAAAATAATAGTCAATTAGATCAAATTTGTACTCTAAAAGAACATAAGAATTTAATATTGACTTCTAGAAAAACGCATTCATTTACTGTGAGACAAATTCGATAAACTGATATTACAAATTTTAAGAACTGGTGACCTGATTAGTATAAAAAACGTGTAGTACACGATGTTGGGGTTCCATAAAAAAATGTTTACTGTGTCAAACTATAGGCAGTCCTAGTATGAAAGTTCAAATCCAGAATATGCTAAAGCGTGGGAGTATACTAACTACTAAAGTCACCGTTGTCAATTTGTTCAGATTGCAAGTTATAGATCTAGTATCCACATGGTTTCTTCGGGTGTACCTCAGGGTTTTGGGTTGGGTCCGCTACTATTTTCAATTTTCATTAATGATGTGTGCAGTATTTTTAGAGTTAAGTGTTTGTTGTATGAAAATCTATTTTCGGATTAGTTCGATATTAGACGCTTTAATTTTACAGGAGGACTGGTGTGAGTCTAATAAGCTACACTTCAATATCTCTAAGTACACTGTATTATTGTATACCAAGAGTCGATCCCCTCTCTTCTTTCCTTATACTCTTAATAATTTGCTTTTATTGCGTAGTAATGAAGTGAAAACCTTGGTATTACCTTCAACTCTTCTTTAACTATTTCTGAACATACGCAATTAGTTTCATCTGGGGCATATATAACTTTCGGTTTTGTAATACGCAATACTAAAGACAATGTGGATCAAAAAACTTTGATGATGCTCATTAATACTCTGATCTGACGACGCTTGAATATGCGTCGGTAGTATGGTCTCCTTCAGTACAGCGTGACGTGGATATTCAAGAGCGAATTCTGAGAAAGTTTTTCAAATTCTTGTCAGTTCGTGCTGGTGGTCTCTATACTAAGTGACATAGAAAGAAGAACACCCAGTAATAATGAATACTTTGTAAATTTTTTTTGGAAATATATTTGTTTATATTAAGATAAAAAACGATCAGTTTTTTAGCCATATTGCCGTAGCGGTTGTTTTGTTAACTTCATTCAAAAACACTTACGATTAAGTAGCCCTAAAACAATAAATTAAGCATTTGTAAGTACAGTTGTCATTTAAGCAATTTAAATTGCATTTCAAAGAGCTTCTTTAATTCAATTACAATGCCCTCAGTGCGAAGAATCATAATTTCCGGCAATTAAGCGAGTTTGATAGGGGTAGAATTGTGGGATTGCGTAAGACTGGTTTGTCTATGAGAGATATAGCCGCTAAAACTCAACGGAGTTTAAACACTGTGGCAGTCTGTGTGCGGGCATGGAACCAAGAGGGCCGTACACGAAGAGCGAGAGGAACAGGACGTCGTCGAAGAACCACAGAACGCGAAGATCGCCGTCTTAGACTATTGGCTTTACGGGACCGCTTCTCTTCTACACGGGCGATTGCGGACCAGTGGTTTGAATAACATGGGAGACCGATTGGGATGCGAACCGTTTATAGACGGATAAGAACCTTTGGGCTCTTTTCATACCGTCCCCTTTTTGTGCTACCACTGACTCCAGAGCATCGACGTTATCGTCTAGCGTGGTGTAGAGAACGGGCAAATTGGGACCAAGAATGGAATTTAATTGTCTTTAGTGATGAATCCAGATTCTATTTGGGTATGCATGACGGTCGTGCAAGGTTGAGAAGACGGTGCGGTGAAAGACAAGATACCCAATTTTCTGTGAATAGGCATGTGCACCACACAGTTGGAGTTATGGTATGGGGAGCTATTGCTATTGGAAGTAGGTCACCTTTGGTTTTCATTGGAGGTAACATGACCGCTGCGCGCTACGTCCAGGAGGTCGTAGACCCCTATATTGTACTCTTCTTTTTGTCGTCTTTCATCTTACCCACTTTTGCTACCAAGGCTGTTGACTCACCCTGCTTCTCTGGTAAACGCATTTCAATCAACCGAAGCCTTTCTGTGAGTTTGTTAATCGTTCTTTCAGCTAAGGGCACAGATTCCCATACACTTTTGAACTCAAAATACGCCTGTGGCAATGTTGACATGAAACGGCTTATTAAAAGTAGATCTGCAACTCTGTATCAACTAACCTTTTCAGTTCGTCATTTAGTTCACTAAAATATCGTTGCAGTCTTGCAATGTGTGCCGCTATCCCCTCCGAAAAGTCTTTCTCGCAACTAAAGAAATTCTCCATCAACCTGTCTACTCGCTGTCCAGAGCTTTGCTCATATATTGATAACAACTTATTCCATATAGACATAAGACAATATTTTAGTTAATATCCCTAACAGTTTCACACTAGTTGAAAAATTTTCATACGTGGATTATAGTGAACATAATGACTTGTTAATCCATAATGTTAGGTTTAGTGAATACAAGCCAAACAAAGCGGCACACGTGTTGCTTTTGTATAGGTGCATAGCTGGGCAGAACGAACCGGGCATAAACTACGTTTCTTTTGAATATTGGTTTCCCAAAAATTTCTCCAAATTCAATATGTTTGCTGTATCATGTAGGTGCTGTCTTTATTTCAGAAATGGTGTACAAATATCAGAGAACCACGACAAGAGCTTCATGGACAGAAACTGTAATGCAACAGACAATTCAGAAATGCAAAGCAGGATCTTCTATCAGAAGCGTTTTTATAAAGTATAATCTACCACGTATTACACTTTACAGACATGTGAAGATGGGCTCAGAGAAGAAAAGTTTTGGTAGATTGAAACGTATTTTCACAAAGTAGCAAGAATCTGAATTATGTGTTTACCTGAAAGAAATGGATGGCTTGTTTTATGGATTGACTAGAAATGATTTCAAATCACTGGTATACGAGTATGCAGAGAAAAACAAAATACCATATCCATCTTCCTGGGACAAATACAGTTCAGCTGGTGACAAATGGTTGATGGCGTTTCAAACTCGAAATCCCGAGATTGTTCTGAGAACACCGGAACCTTTTATAACATATTAGAGACAGAGTTGCAGAAACATCACATTGGTCCTGAGTCTTTGTACAACATGGATGAAACATGAATAATGACTACAAACAATAAGCCACCAAAAGTTCTTTCAATCAGTGGAAAAAAACAAGTAGGAGTTATATCCAGTACCGAAAGAGGAAAACTGACAACGATTATTTGCTGCTGCAATGCCACAGGCTCTTTTGTGCCACCATTTATGATTTTTGCCAGAAAAAGAATGCAAGAACGACTGCTCGATGGAGCTCCACCAGGCACCCAAGCTACTTGCACTCCAAATGGGTGGACCAATGGTGAATCATTTTTGTTGTGATTTAAATTTTTTCTGAACCATGTGCGTCCTTCTACAAACAAACATGTTCTGCTTCTATTAAACAATCACAAATTTCACAAATACTACCCAGCTCTAGCTTATGCTGTAGAAAACTTCGTGAAGCATATTTGAAAGGGGCTAGTTCACATATTAGGGTGAAAGGATTTCAGTCTGCAGGCATATGGCAATTTGATGCGAATTTGTTTGGTGAAAAAGATTTTGCTCCATCTACAACTATCATCAGTGAAGATAGTAATGCATCACTGCCTTATACACAAATTTTATCAAGTGATAAAATAAATTTACCATGTACTTCAAAGACTCTTCCTATGGAACACCTATAAAATTAACTGTAACATGCAATAAATGATTTCCCACAAATATCCACCTATTTCACGCCAAATGCAATTAGACCACTTCCTGCCCCTTGTCCAAAAAAAGGCACCAGCAAACGCAAGTTAGGTAAAGCAGAAGTGTTAACCAGTACACCCATAAAAACTGAACAACTTCAGAAATTCGATAATGCCAAGAAAAAATAATCCAAATTACAGAAGAAAACTATCCCGAAAACTAAAAAAACCAATTCAAAGAATCAAGTGAAGTCAGTCCAACATTATTGTAAAATTTGCGATAAACCATATGAGGAAATGAGAGGCAAACTAAACAAAAACTGGATCATGTGTGCAGTATGTCAAGGATGGTCTTATGAAGCTTGTACGTCTTATGCAAGGCAAGACATTTACAAATGTGATTACTGTCAATAAGTTACTTTTATGTTTCTACAAATAAACCATTATAAACCCAACTTGCACAATTTTGGTCTAAGAATTTTCTATGATTGTTTTCTGGAGGTCTACCGAACGAGGCTAAGTATTGGCCATTGCCGTATTCATCTATGAAAAATGCAGCCCAATGTTGACCTGGTTTATTTGACGGATTGGTGTTTGCAATTACAGCAGCAGGTCTCCGTATAGGATGTGGAAGTTGATTAGAAGCACAGATAATGCGTTCGCAAATTCCCAAATGTATCGCGCTTGGCATTTTCATACGCTCTGTAATAACACAGCAATGTATTCTGTGATAATTCGCTATTACTTTTTGAATAATTTTCGCAAACAGAGCATATATGTTTTCGATACATTTTTTTAAAAGATAACCCGAAACCCAGGACAATGCGTTCGTCTCCGGAATCTCAAATTGAAGGTAGTCCTGAAATAAAATGTTCATCAAATAAGAAAATATTTTTGGTGAACGATCCACCGGATTTTCAATTAACTTAACATTTGAAATATCATAGGAGAGAAGAGTTTCTTTAAAATTTTTGACTCAGTTTGCCCCTTTTAAGTGTGTAAAATAATTTAAACAAAATAATTTTTTGAAAATGCTTGGAAAGTGAATTGGTGTAGGATTGGTAGTACGAGGATATATTGATATCTAGTTAGCCTAGACTAGTTACTTGCATAAACAAAATATTGCGTTACCATAGCAACGAACAATAACTTATTAGAAGTGTCAGTGTAAAGTTTGACGTCAAAAAAAGTAAACCAGAGTCACGCAATAAATTAAATGAAAAAGATGTCCACCGAAATTGTGAAAATCGAAAAATTGGAGTATCGAGCCATCATCAAGTACCTGTATTTAAAAGGGTTAAGAGGTAAGCAGATTTACGAAGATATGCTTAATACCCTTGGTGATCAATGTCCTTCGTATGCGACCGTCAAAAATTGGAATGCAAGCTTCAAAAGAGGTAAATTTTCCATTGAAGATGATGACTGATCGGGAAGGCCAGTTTCTGTGTCAGTCCCCGAAAATATCGATGCAGTTCATGACATGATTTTATCAGACCGTCGAATTGGGCTAAAACGGATATCTGAAGCACTGAATATTTCATATGAACGCGTTCATCATATGGTTCACGTCAATTTGGACATGAGAAAAATGGCTGCAAAATGGATCCCCAAATGTTTGAATGTTGACCAAAAGCGTGCAAGGGTAGAAGCATCGCGTTCGATCTGTGCTCGATTTGAAAACGATGTAGACTTCTTAAACCGAATTGTTACTATGGATGAGACTTGGGTACATTTCTACGATCCAGAAACAAAGCAACAATCAATGGAATGGCGACACTCTGGTTCTCCAAGACCTAAGAAGTTTCGTGTCCAAAATCTGCTGGAAAAGTTCTTGCTTCAGTTTTTGGGATTGCCATGGAGTAATCATGATTGATTTTTGGATAAGGGTAGAACAATAACTGGAGATTACTATTCGACATTACTGACCACTCTACGGGAAAATATTAAAGAGAAAAGACGCGGAAAGCTATCCAAAGGTGTTTTGTTTTTACAGGACAACGCCCTGCACACAAATCTCATGTTGCCATTCGTGATTTAGGGTTTGAATTACTAGAACACCCCCTTATTCACCCGATTTGGCTCCGTCCGACTATCACCTCTTTCCTCAACTGAAAAAAGTTTAAAAGGTCGTACATTTTCTTCCAACAAGGAGGTAATAGAAGCTGTGGAGGTCTGGTTTGCAGAGCAGGAAGAAACATTTTTTTGAAAGGTCTAAAGACGTTGCAGGTTTGCTGTAATAAATGTATCCAATTAAGAGGAGAATATGTTGAATAATAAAATATTTTGACATTGAAATTTTGTTGGTTCTATAGTAGGCTAAGAATTTTTCAATATATCCTCGTATTTCCACCTTGTGCCCTTATTGATGCAAACATATTCTCCAAGCAATCTTAATTTAAGTTGCGAGTGCAAAGGTATTTAATGTGTCAATCTTTGTACAAATTGATTACTGAATTAATGGTTACTTGCCAGCTATGAAGAAACCTCATCCTTAATGTGAACATAGTTATGATGCGTGTTAAGTGTGCAACTTGCTTTTCATTTTCTTCATATTCAAGAATTTCGTTGATTTTGTCGATTCAGAATTTAATTATGCCAAATAGTACGTCCATATCTCCTATAAATTTCGCAGTCGTTAAAGCATCTTGTAGAAACATACCCATAGATGTTAACGCAATCTATACACATACAATTGTGGCCCGGTTTGTCAGTGTGTCTGTATGTTCGTCTTCTCCTCCAAAACCACTCAACCGATTTCGGAGATCGATACGTCAAATTGTTCAGGAGGTCCAGGCGCTGATCTTAAGCGGGGTCCCAAGTTGACCTGATCTTTGACCTCTGACCTGGAGTAGTGACCTCACGTCTTTAATTTCAGGTTTGTCTAGATTAGGCCTATTTTCAAATGGGTTTGGTTACTAGTTAGGTACTAACTGTCATCTTTTGAAATCCGCTGGGATTTAGACGACTATCAGTCAATTTTGGAACCAATCTGTTTAATCTTGTTTTATCGTAATCGTATAAATCATTAAAGTATTTAAAATTAGTTCGCGATTGATCTATAGTAAAACTGTATTTTAAAAAATTATTGCGCGTTGCTTTTAGTAGATGCGGAGTGTCAAAAAAGTAATACATTTTTGAGTCTCCTATAAAAAAATACAGTTTGTCTGGTAACACTCCCATGTGGTTAGCAAATTGAATAAACATTGAACCTTGGTCTGACACCAGTCCTCGAACATCTAAACCATTTGATTGACATTTTTCTATTGTATTACAAATTATTTGTTTCAAGTAGTCACTTTGCATGTGTTATGTTTAAAAAAAAGTTAAAGGTTATGTCCATTTATATGTTATTCCTGTAGCCTTTAAAATTAACGCGCAATTAGCTTGATTAAATGTTCGAAAACCATTATTTTGATGAATGCTTTTGTTTAAGACGTTTTATTGTCCTTCGCAATGCTCGCTTTCTTGGTGAGTTAGCGGACAATAATGGTGTTGTTTGAATTTGCACTGTGAACGATTAATTAAACATCAACTTAGTCAACCAACAGAAAAACACCAAAAACTGCACCAAAAACTTGACTCGGACACGTGTTTCAACAGCTAAGCTGTTATCATCAGCGATACCGATACTAAAAATAAAAACAACGGGAAGCTTATATATACTATCTGCTTATCACGCATCGTTAAACTTAATTGATTCTTAGATAAGCTTAAATAATTCCGAAAATCCTAATGGACCGTTATCATCATAATTCATAAGCAAATTTCTGTTTTTAAAAATTTCTAAACTTTCATAAGAATCAAGTTCGTTTTTATTATCTACCCTCTTAATTAATTCAATATACATGGCAACACTGGACCTATCTGTGCGATGATATTTGACATGAGCTACGTGCTTTTAAAACGAGTTTTAATAGGTCTCTTGGTTTGCCCTATATACTTGGTTACAGTCTTTACAATTAATTTTATATATTCCCGATTTATCACACATTTCTATTGGGTCTTTCGGATTGCCTAAAAGATTTTGCAAGTTGTTACTACTAGAAGTCACTGTTTGATAATCAAATTTTGAAAATATTTTTTGAAGACCTTTTGTGTATGTGGGATAATTTGGTAATTTGACATATTTCTTATCTATTTTGCTATTACTAGTTCCTAATGTTGTAATGTTTCTAATGTTTAACTTATGTTTATTATCGACACACGTGTGTTTCAAGCATTTAAAGTTATCGCTTTGGTAACGACATGCACTTTAACACTCACAGTCGGTACAGGTAACTGTAACACATGTTCTTAATATAACTTTATCACATTGTCCATTAATAATAAATAAATTTAAGTAATCTTCGTTTGTATAATTTAAGCGTCCCGGCATGATTATTGAAAATTTTTAACAGTTTGACATATCCTTGACAGATGATTGTTTTCTAACGCCATCATGGCCAACTAGGAATAATCATTCATATTAAACGAAATATAATAGCATTTGGGCAACAAAAAAAAGTTAAATTGCCAATATTTCGAAAACCATGAATTTTTTGAATAGACAACCTTGTACAAAGTCAACCATATTTTTGATGCTAAATAAGATAAAATTATAAAAACATTGTGCTTGTATTTAAAAAAAAATGACTTTTGACGTTATTTTGAATTTAATTTTAATCCTTTTTTTTTGATTGCCCTGTATTAATTTATTATCAAAATATCGACATAGTCCACTAAAATAAGTCCCCTGCTACAAGGAAACCTATTCCAATTAATTAATAAAAGCATTAGTATAGGAAAATTTTATAATTTTGTTTAGGCCTGAAAACGTCATTTTTGACATAAAATTTAAAATAAGTCCAAAACAGTTAGACTTAGGTATAGAACATTATACACAAAATGTGTCTAGAATTTTGGGCAAAATTCAAAAATAGAATAATATATAGGGTGTTCCATTTAAAATAAGCAAATTGACACATACTTCCGGTATAACCGGATCTTGAAATATTTTAGCGAAACTGCCCCCGTCGATATCAATATACTATCAAATTTTCAAATTTTTCACATGTACAGTTTTTCTATAATCTATCGATGGCGTTCCCGGTGGGACACCTTGTATACACCTACGTTGTAAACATACTAGTAAAAATAAGGATTGCTTTACTTAATTTTAAATATTCTAGGGATCGCGTGTTTCTTAAGTCTTGCCCGACCCAATCTGGTAAACATTTGGGGTTCAAAATGTTCGCTACATACTCTTTTGTTAGACACCGACATCGATAGTAAATCCAATCAATTTTTTTTCCAGCCATTGCAATTACCATAAGAACATAAGAACAAAAAAAAATTTAGTAAAGAGAAATAGGTACACTCCTCAAATTTAAAACTTGGACACCACAATTTCTGTAAACAAAAGTTTGCACATTGTGAAGCGGGCTTAAGGGTATCATCTACAATTCTAACAGCAGGTAGTCTCAGCAGGGATTATCTTATAGAAGGACTGTAGAATGAATCATTACACTAAGCACGTTTTAGAAAATAGGTAATTTACGTTGCTTACTTAATTTTTTCTTTAAAGAATATATTTGAAGGTATCGCTAATTAAACACCATAGCTCGATTAATTATCGAATCAAAATTTTGTTTAGGAAATGTTTACAAAATAAAATTAGAAATAATTTTGACTTTAAAAACGTCTACAAGCAATAACTTTTAAATTAAATCAAAAAACTAAACATGGTTATTTGGGTTGACTGATTATTACTTATTTTTAAATAAATCTAACCTACTAATTATTGTAAGTTATTAAAAAAAATCATTAAACTCTCTATTCATAATATTTAGTCCTTACAAAATGTATATTTTATGACGTTTCATTTTTTTCTGTAGTTAATATAAAAAGTGAAAATAAAAACTAAGGCAATTCTTATTGTCAACGTATATATTTAGTTTTTGACAAGAATTTATTACATAATTATAATTAAGATACCAAGTTATAGTTTAAAATTAAATGAAAACTTTTTTTTTAAATAAAGGTATTACTATATAAATAAATATAAGAAATCAATAATGGGTGTGACCTCCATTATTATTGATACATTCTTGGAGGCGTCTGCTCATTGACGCTATCAAGGTATCAATATAATTAATATTAATCGTTTCCCATGCGGTATCAATGGCTGCAATTAGTGCATTACGGTTTACTGGTATAAAATTTGGCCCTTGTTGTCTTCGGATAACAGCAAGTATTCGAGCCCAAACATTTTCGATAATGTTAAAATCTGGGCTTTTTGCTGGCCAGGGTAACAGCTCCAAGTTATTTTCTTGTATCCAGTTGCGCACAACTTGCGAAGTATAGGGTCATCATATCCCGATAGTTAATTATCGAATGTTCCAAGAAAATATGTGTAAATAGTAAATGGAATCTACTAACGTAACGTTAAGTCGTTAATTATAGTTACATAACTCTCCTTTCATAAGATATAGTTCATATTAATATGCTTATTGTAAAGCTTCGTACACACCTGAACAACAAACCGAGAAACAAACAGAACAACAAACCGAACGGCAATCGGAACATTAATTTGGACGGTGCTACGTACGAATTTTAGAACAGATTCGCAACTTCTGATTGTTCCAGGAACGGTTTGCGGCGTTCCCGCAAATTATCGGTTTTTTCTCCGACATCAAAGAAAATGCGCGTTCGAATGCGTTTGCAGGTTTGGACGAGTCTAAACAAAACGGCGAACAAACTTATGCGGGAGAATTAAATTATTTATTTTTTGTCCTCCCTTTTGTGGGTTTGTTGTTGTTTGGGCGAAGGTGGGTTTACCTTCGAACTGCTTGGTTGTTAACAATTATTTTTTGTACGAAGTACGGTACTAACTCTGAATCTAAACTTAACGCCTTTGGAAGCCAGAGGGGCATCCCCAACAACAACTTAAATTAAACGCCATTGGCCACAAAAAATTACCACCACGGCACTTGACCAATGGTGCGCTACAGCAGGGTGGCACGGACTGGTACAGACCCGGTAACCGAAGATTGAGGGGTTCACAAATATCGCAAAAACAAATTGGCGCAAAATAAACATCGGCCGTCAATCTTCCATTGTACAGCCGCAGAAAGCTGGCGCCGTTTTACGGCTCACAAAGGTATTCATTGAAGCGGGCAACTTGATCTCCGGCTACACATTATTGTCACGTACACTGCGCTTGGGAACCAAAGTTGCTTATGACTAATTTATAAAAAAGACAAAAGGTACATCTTAAAATCTACTTAAATCATAAATATAAATGTACAGACAAAACAGTTGTGTTTTAGGTAATATTATGGAGTTGACAGAAGAAAAATGTTTTAAATTAATCAGTGTTTAAGAATGCAAGAAAAAAATGATGTCCCTATTAGCATCATTTGGGCGGGAAATTTTCAAAATAAAAAAAAAGCGAAGTAAATTATAATTTTTACTCTTCTTTGTGCGTAAAAATTTGGTTGGCACTATCTTCTTGTTTTGCGCAATTTTCTCTTCTCAATAGAAATATATATTAAATGAAAACTACTGAAAATAATTATGAGAACAGCACAAACGTTCCGTTTGTTGTTCGGATTGTGAAAATCTGTTTGACTTTCGGTTCGTTGTTATGTTTGTTGCTCGGTTTGTTGTTCAGGTGTGTACGAAGCTTTACAACTTAAGCAACAATTTTTGGCGAATAAAGATTAGTTTGTGATGTAATATTAGAAACACAAATTTATATCATATCAAATTTATGACAACTTAGAAACCAAGAACGTGTATGTTATTGCTAAGAAATTATTAAGGAAAAAGCGCAATTGCAGTGTTAATATTTATAATTAGATATTTTCGAAAGTTTATAAGTCCTCTATTGTAATCTTAATACTTAAAAGAAAATCCTATCCATTAACATTATAAAGAAATGGCCTTTACTTTATGAATACGTTTCAATAACAATAGAATATCCTAGCTTGTTTAATTTACTTCCTATGAGTCATATAGCTAGTTATATATTGGTAGTGTCAACCAATAAATAAACTAAGAAATGTAAATTCCATTTTAGTTTAAAATTTCAAGTGTTGTGAAAATGCCACCTCATCTTGGTGCTGATTTGAAAGCGCGGATTTTTTCGGAATTAGCGGCGGGCCGTAGCGTGCGTGAAATTTCACGTATGTTAGATATACCAAAAAGCACCGTAGGGCATTACCGAGTAAAATAGAATCTTGAACACACTTTGGAAAGAGCCATCGGAAGTGGTAGACCTTAAGTATCTACACGTGCTCAAGATCTCGAGTTGTTTCATTACGTAACAGAACAACCATCTGCTACATACTCCAGGGCTATAGCAGATACACATTTTCCCGGATGCCGTATAACTGCACAAAAAAGATTAAAGGAGATGGGAATAAAGAAGTATAGTGCTGCTGCGAAAAGTTCTCAGTGACGAAAATATGAGACGTCGTCTGGAATTTGCAAGGGAACGGGGACGAACCTTTGGAATTTTGGAATCGAGTGATTTTTAGCGACGAAAAAACGTTCAATAGCCGCAACGATGGACCACTAAAAGTTTTTAGAATGGAAGGAACTCGTTACGTAAATAATCACATATGTCCTAAAAACGAAGTGGTTATTTTTCTGTGAATGTGTGGGGTTGGGTTAGCGGCGCGGGGTCCAGGAGTTTGTTGGGCTATCGATGGACGTCTTGATTCTGCTGCGTATTTAGATATTTTGGAAACTATTATGAAACCTTCAGTCGAAGTGTTTTATCCAGACGAAGATTATATTTTCCAACAAGTAAGTATTCTTATTTCACTATACTTTCTCCAAAAATAGTTCGGGATCTGTTGAATTAACATTTTCATAATGTATTTTTGTTGTTAAGGACAACGCCCCTATTCATACTTCGCGGGTTGTGCGCAATTGGATACGAAAATAACTTGGAGCTGTTACTCTGGCCAGCAAAAAGCCCAGATTTTAACATTATCGAAAATGTTTGGGCTCGAATACTTGCTGTTATCCGAAGACAACAAGGGCCAAATTTTATACCAGTAAACCGTAATGCACTAATTGCAGCCATTGATACCGCATGGGAAACGATTAATATTATTTTAATTGATACCTTGATAGCGTCAATGAGGTCACACCCATTATTGATTTCTTATATTTATTTATATAGTAATACCTTTATTTAAAAAAAAGTTTTCATTTAATTTTAAACTATAACTTGGTATCTTAATTATAATTATGTAATAAATTCTTGTCAAAAACTAAATATATACGTTGACAATAAGAATTGCCTTAGTTTTTATTTTCACTTTTATATTAACTACAGAAAAAAATGAAACGTCATAAAATATACATTTTGTAAGGACTAAATATTATGAATAGAGAGTTTAATGATTTTTTTTAATAACTTACAATAATTAGTAGGTTAGAATTATTTAAAAATAAGTAATAATCAGTCAACCCAAATAACCATGTTTAGTTTTTGATTTAATTTAAAAGTTATTGCTTGTAGACGTTTTTAAATCAAAATTATTTCTAATTTTATTTTGTAAACATTTCCTAAACAAAATTTTGATTCGATAATTAATCGAGCTATGGTGTTTAATTAGCGATACCTTTAAATATATTCTTTAAAGAAAAAAATTAAGTAAGCAACGTAAATTGCCTATTTTCTAAAACGTGCTTAGTGTAATGATTCATTCTACAGTCCTTCTATAAGATAACCCCTGCTGAGACTACCTGCTGTTAGAATTGTAAATGATACCCTTAAGCCCGCTTCACAATGTGCAAACTTTTGTTTACAGAAATTGTGGTGTCCAAATTTTAAATTTCATGAGTGTACCTCAAGTCATTTTTCGGAATCTTAAAAAAACTAACACCTTTGCTTATTACTATTGTTTTTGCATTCTTTTACGGCGCAACAAATTTACCATTGTTAAAAAGCAGTTAAAACACAAACACTCTTCTAAAACGTTGTGAAATTTTCGTGGTTGTTAAGAAATCTTTTAAGTAGTGGGGTGCGCGTATAATAAATCAGTCAACTACCGTTGTAAATGACGAATTTATTTTTTGTTTGTGCCTATCCGATTTTGCTTATTTTAGACCGAATGAATGAAGCTTATATTTTTTGAGTTAACAATTTTAAATTTATTTTGCAATTTCGCGAACTACAAAGAGATGTAAATAAAAGTGAATTTGTAATAGGGAATTAAAGAATACGAGAACGTGTTTGTCGTTTAAACGTTTGTAATACATCGATGTACTGTTTTAAACACAAACAAGTATTAAAATCAATTAAACAATATAATTACACTTACAAGTGCGTACAATTTTTATTCAAATATTCTGTTTCTCCGCCACAATCGGCCATACTAGTAATGTGCGCGTGGCGAGTTTCACGAAAGCCCAAAAAATTCCCAAAGTGATGTTTCTGTATAGTTTATTTTTCTGTGACCATACTCAACTAGTGTGTCGGCTGAACCATATGGGCTGAACACGCTCGATGTAACTAACTTAACAGTATATGCAATGTTGCCATTTTTTATATTTTTACTAATACACTATTATAATAAACTTTATTTATCTAAAGACCTATTCAATAGGTATAAGACAAGTCAAACAAAGACATTATAAAGGTCAACTAATTGTTTAACATAATTAGATATAAAAGTAACTTAAAATGTTAATACATATTTCAACAGTGTGTTCTATTGTGTTTAGTCAAAACACTTTTTTGGTAACACCTGAAGTCGCACTTATCACAGATGAAAGGTCTCTCTCCTGTGTGTTTGTACATGTGCCTTTTCAGGTTTGCTCCTCGATTACAGCAAAAATCACAAACATTACACTTGAACGGTTTTTCTTGAGTGTGTGTTCTATTGTGTTTAATCAAATCACTTTTTTTGCAACACCTGAAGTTGCACTTATCACAGCTGAAAGGTCTCTCTCCTGTGTGTTTGTACATGTGGATTTTCAAGTATCCTGCATAATTACAGCAAAAATTACAAACATGGCACTTAAAAGGTTTTTCTTGATTGTGTATTCTATGGTGCTGAGTCAAATGACTTTTTTGGTAACACCTAAAGTCGCACCTATCACAGTTGAAAGGCATCTCTCCTGTGTGTTTGTACATGTGGAACTTCAAGCTTACTGCTCGATTACAGCAAAAGTCACAAACATTACACTTAAATGGTTTTTCTTGAGTGTGTTTTCTATTGTGTTGAATCAAAGCACTTTTTTGGTAACACCTAAAGTCGCACTTATCACAGCTGAATGCCTTCTCTCCTGTGTGTTTGTACATGTGGATCTTCAAGCTTCCTGCTTGATTGCTGGAATAATCACAAACATTACACTTGAATGATTTTTCTTGAGTATGTATTCTATTATGCCGAGTCAAAGCACTTTTTTGGTAACACCTGTAGTCGCAACTATCACAGCTGAATGGCCACTCTCCTGTGTGTTTGTACATGTGAGTTTTCAAGTTTCCTGCTTGATTACAGCAAAAATCACAAACATTACACTTGAACGTTTTATCTTGAGTGTGTTTTCTATTGTGTTGATTCAAAGCACTTTTTTGGTAACACCTAAAGTCGCACTTATCACAGCTGAATACCTTCTCTCCTGTGTGTTTGTACATGTGGAACTTCAAGCCTCCTGCTTGACTGCTGGAATAATCACAAACATTACACTTAAATGGTTTCTCTTGAGTATGTATTCTATTATGCTGAATCAAAGCACTTTTTTGGTAACACCTGTAGTCGCAACTATCACAGCTGAAAGGTTTTTCTCTTGTGTGTTTGTACATGTGGGTTTTCAAGTTTCCTGCTTGATTACAGCAAAAATCACAAACATTACATTTCAACGCTTTACCTTGAGTGTGTATTTTATTGTGCCCACTTTCTCCTGTGTGTTTGTACATGTGAATCTTCAAGCCTCCTACTTGACTGCTGGAATAATCACAAACATTACACTTAAATGGTTTTTCTTGAGTGTGTATTCTATTGTGTTTAGTCAAATCACTTTTATGGTAACACCTATAGTCGCACTTATCACATCTAAAAGGCCTCTCTCCTGAATGTTTGTACATATGAGTTTTCAAGTTTTCTGAACGGTTACAGCAAAAACCACAAACACTACACTTAAATGGTTTTTCTAGAGTGTGTGTTCTATTGTGCCGAATTAAATGTCTTCTTTCGTAACACCTGTAGTTGCACTTGTCACAGCTGAAAGGCTTCTCTCGTCTCTCGCCTGAATGTTTGTACATATGAATTTTCAACTTTTCTGAACGACTACAGCAAAAATCACAAACATTACACTTAAATGGTTTCTCTTGAGTATGTGTCCTATCATGTTGAATCAAATGACTTTTTGTGTAACACCTGTACTCGCACTTGTCACAGCTGAAGGGCCTCTCGCCTGTGTGTTGGTACATGTGGACTTTCAAGTCTCCTGATCGATTACTCCCATAATTACAAATGTTGCACTTAAATGATTTTTTTTTAATGTGGGTTTTATTGTGTCGTATTAAACTAGTTTTGTTGTGACACTTGTAGTCACACATGTCACAGCTTAAAAGCCTTTCTTCAGAATGTTTACACAAACGGCTTCTCGAATTTTTCGATTTGTTACGAATACAGTTGTAATTTAACAGTTCCTTATGGTTTAACACATGAAACTCGAAAGTCGTCCTGCTTTTAGACTGATAACCACAATTGTAACAATCAAACACATTTACTTCTGATATAACTTTAAAGTGTACCTCTTTGTGTTTACAAAATGAGGAACTATCAAATGTAGTATAACTACACAGATTGCATTTAAATAGATGAGTAAATATGTGATTGGTTAATATTCGTTTATCGTTTGTAGCATAATTGCATTGGTAGCAGTAATACAACATATTTGATGCTGTAAATTCTTCCACACACACAGATATATCCGTGTTAAATAACACACATTCTTCTTTAACAATGTTGTCTTCATTTTCATTTTTAATTACAACTCGACAAACTCTTCTTTAATTTTTTTCAAATAATTTTCTTCATTAACAAGTGAAGAAGAGTTTGTGAAAATGATTGTGGAAGATTTACATTTTCTAAAATGTTTTCATTTGCGTTAATGCTTGATGTTCTTCATCAAATTTGAGCTTGCATTCATTGCACGCAAGTGGGTTTTCATCAATACTCAGTTCCTACAATGTAATTTAAGTGGGCAAATAATTCAGTAAGATGTGATACTTACTGTTTTTATGGGAGAAGTTGACAACTTAAGATGTAGCATTGAATCGTAGCATAGGGAATGTAATGGCGCTTCTTCTTTGAATTTCTTAAAACAAATTTGACATGCTATTGTGGTATCTGCCATTATCGATGCGCTAAATGAAAGTGGAGTAGACGTTCCAATTTGTAATGTACTCTGTGCCACAAATTCTGTGCTGTAATACCATATGTAATACAAATTTCATTTTGTAGCGATTGTTGTACCTGCAAATATACTTATCTGTATATAGGGTGGTTCAGAAAAAGTTTACATAGAATCAATACAGCTTAAAGCCTAGTTTTCACAGATACGAACTTCGCAATTTTTGTCCGAAAAAACATGGCTGTCCGAAACTCGGAAAATATTAAAATTATATTAACTCGGTTCGAACTTCGGATGCGAAATTGTATTTCTCTCTTTTTTATCTTGTTTTCTCTGCCATTACTATCTTAAAATATTTATATTTACTGTATATTTGTTAAAAAATCAAATATCAGTAAAAGAAAAAAGAAAATACAAAAAGAAAGAATGTCGGTACGGGATATTTTTCTGAACAAGAAACTTCAGGGATTATTACAATCTCGTTAAACTGATCAAGATAGCAATTTTAATTATTTGCCTGCGAATAAAGAGTTATTTGAAATACTACTAGTTAAATTTAGTGTCTCCCATAATTACGAAGATTTTCCATACCAGAGACAACCGTCACAGTTCTAGAGCTCAATGGTTGTGTCAATGTCATGTACGCGGCGTTAACGATCATAATTGATTGAAATTTACTAAAACCACAAAACTTTAAACACAAAGGTCACTATTAAAAATCGTATCTGTGAAAACGGTATTTTACGAAATTCCGACGGTTGTTTTTTCGGATAAAAATTGAGAAATTCGTATCTGTAAAAACTAGGCTTAAATTCAAAAACACGTCAAAAGTCTTTTTTTTTATTTGCAAGCACTATGTTTTTATAACTTTATTTTATTTAGCATCAAAAATAAGGTTGACTTTGTACAAAGTTGTCTATTCAAAAATGCATGGTTTTCGAAATATTGGCAATTTAACTTTTTTTTTGTTGAACTAATGCTATTGTATTTCTTTTAATATGAATGGTTATTCCTACTTGGCCATGATGGCGTTAGAAAACAATCATCTGTCAAGGATATGTCAAACTGTTAAAAATTTTCAATAATCATGCCGGGACGCTTAAATTATACAAACGAAGATTACTTAAATTTATTTATTATTTATGGACAATGTGACAAAGTTATATTAAGAACATGTGTTACAGTTAACTATACCGACTGTGAGTGTTAAAGTGCATATCGTTACCAAAGCGATAACTTTAAATGCTTGAAACACACGTGTGTCGATAAAGCCAGGTGTTCTTTCGTTGCGTGTGTAATACTGTACAAGTAATTACTTGGCTTTATCGACACACGTGTGTTTCAAGCATAATAAGTTATCGCTTTGATAACGATATGCACTTTAACACTCACAGTCGGCACAGTTAACTGTTGGCATTTCTTAGTTTGATACACACAGTTTGACATATCCTTGACATATGATTGTTTTCTAACGCGATCATGGCCAACTAGGAATAACCATTCATATTAAAAGAAATCAATAGCATTTGTGCAACAAAAAAAATGTTAAATTGCCAATATTTCGAAAACCATGAATTTTTTGAATAGACAACCTTGTACAAAGTCAACCTTATTTTTGATGCTAAGTAAGATAAAATTATAAAAACATGGTGCTTGCATTTAAAAAAAATGACTTTTGACGTATTTTTGAATTTAATTTTAATCCTTTTTTTTGACCGCCCTGTATTAATTTATTATCAAAATATTAACATAACCCACTAAAATAGGTCCCCTGCTACAAGAAAACCTATTCCAATTAAATAATAAAGGCATTAGTATAGGAAAATTTTATAATTTTGTTTAGGCCTGAAAACGTCATTTTTGACATAAAATTTAAAATAAGTCCAAAACAGTTAGACTTAGGTATAGGACATTATACACAAAATGTGTCTACAATTTTGTGCAAAATCCAAAAATAGAATAATATATAGGATGTTCCATTTAAAATAAGCAACTTGACACCTACTTCCGGTATAACCGGAAGTGTCACCATCTTGAAAATATTTTAACGGAACTGTCCCCGTCGATGTTAGTACACTACCAAATTTTCAAATTTTTCCCATGTACAGTTTTTCTATAATCTATCGATGGCGTTCCCGGTGGGACACCCTGTAGAATAGTTTAAAAACGCATTCTTTAACTTGCCATATACTTTCCTGATGCTAATTAAAGTAACTTGCTGCGTAACAGTACATATTTTTTTAAGTGATTATCTTTGTCGTAGTGTTTGTAGATACCTTAGAAAATGATGACTCAGAAGCAGTTATCTAAGAGGCACAGTTATGAATTAACTAAAAAATCGGCAGAGGACTTTTTGGAACGCATTAAAACAGAAATTGCTTCGAGTAGTAAAGATTCTGATAACGAAGTGGTTGTACAGAATCTGGAAAATACTACCCAAAATTGGTTATAACAACGTTGCTGAAAATCTCTTACCCAATTTTGAAGATGGTAGTCATGCTCAAAATCATTGTGATGAAAGTTTGAACACAAATCATTCGATAAATACAAAATCATTTTCCGAATCATTGTTAGAATGGGCTATAAAAAATCAAAGTAGGCATAACCATTTGAATGAGCTTTTAAGCATTTTAAAAAGACATGATCATAATGAACTGCCACTTGATTCAAGAACTTTTTGTAAAATTGTAAAATATTAATGGACCACACAGACTCTTCATCATCTTCTTTATCCGATTGTATGAAAGAGAAAATAAGAGAAAGATCTGGAAATCAGCATTCAAATTTTGAATATCATTAGGATGAAGATGTGGATGATATTCTGAACATAAATGAGTCTAATTTATCTACAACTCTTACCCAAGACCAGAAAATGCCTCCATCGTCATCAGCCAGTGGTGATCCCTTGGGAAATGTCACTTCAGCCGCAACAGAGTCAGATATTACCAACTTATTCGTTCCACAGTTTAAATGCAATGGTAATTTAGAATGAAATAGTGAAATATTAAGTTGTTGTGGTTTTTCTTTTAGAAATGAAAGATGTTCTTCTTACTGAAATCGCTAAAGTCAAGGACGTAGTTGATTTTAACAGACGTTTAATAGGTAATTTGTTTTGACTTACTCTTAATTTTAAAATGATTATAATAATATCTTATTTCAAAACAATTTATAATTCAAATGAACAGAGAATGGGAGGCAATTAAATTACAAGTTCAGAATTTAAATGGACTTGAACAAAAACAACAAATAGGTTCATCTATTAACATTTTTGATGAAGTTTTACCACTTTTGTCGATAGAACACATTACTATTTTTAATGAGCTTTTAGAAGATGAAGAGAAACAAAAATTTATTGTGAAACTATACTAATAATATCTTTTGACAAACTGTAATTACAGATTATAGCAGACTTAGTATGATTGGTGGTAAAGATGCAAAGTCAAAATTAAACAATATTATCAAACACTGCTTTAGTTGAAGCCCAGAATATGTGTAATTAGAGTAGTGTACATAACAAATTTAAACTAAAAGACACAAAACTTGTTTCAGTTATAGTTAATTTTGTTTGTCACAATAAACAATCTACAAAACTAGAGGCGGAAAATATGCTAAAATATATTTTTCAGCATACAAATAACCGGGTTAAGACCGAGAAAAAAAATAACTTATTATTTTTTTTTATTTTTTTGTTATCGTGTTAGAACTTATATTTTGTATCGGATTAAATTAGAAATATACACTGTGCGTTTATGAAATTTGTTGTATTTTATTTTAAAAATATAAGGTGTGGAACGGATAATGAAATCACCTATTTGTAATTATAAAATCGTAATAAGAAAATACTAAAAATTTACTTTGATTTGGGTATTATCTAAAGAGTGTTGGAATCCGTCTTGAAAACTGATTCAGACTAGATCGTCAAAATCTCAAGTTCGTTCTTGGGGGCGAAAACAAACCTATGTTTTCGTACATAGAAAGGAAGTAAACTATTTTTTTCTTCAAGCGACAATAAAACGTCATATTATTGAACTACTGGCAGACGCTAAAAACTCTTTTTACTGTCTAGACATTAAAAGCAAAACAGTTATTTTGTTTCCACAACTATTTAGAGGTTGGTACCTCGGTTATGTCATATTATGAATGTAACAGTAAAGTACCAACTTGATTCGTCGAGAATAAAGTCACTATACGACTCGAGAATCTCGAAAATTTGAAAATAACACATGAAAACTAGCAATAAACACTTGAAGAAAAAATAATATATTTCACTTGGAGTTAAAAAAATATAATTGTTTCGCTTAATTTACTGTCTCGGCTAACACCTCGCCAGCAAACTTTTAAGCTCAACAATTATATTGTTTAACTCCTAGTAAAATAATCTACTATTATTTTAAGATGCCTTTTTTCCGATTAGGATGGTAAACACTTATTAAAGTTTGATTATTGCGGTACTGTGCTTGTATCGAAATATACAAGCGAATTTTGTTAGTGTTTACCATTTTAATCCGAAAAAAGGCAGCTTAAATGCCTTAAAATAAGTCGATTTTTAAAAAATAGCTATTTTCAATTAGTTCAACTTTTTTGTTAGGAAAACAAAAAATCCAAACCGGTAAACAATACCATCAACCTCTTGTATATTAACAACGAAATAAAATTCTAGGTAGACAAAAATTACTGCATAGAAATATTTTCTGTAAAAACGGTTACAATTAAAAAATAAAATTTTCTTACCTGTACAAAGTAGATATCTTGTGATTATAATAGCTATTTACATTCGAATGCGGTAAGTTCAAATTTAAAACGCGACAACTTTGTTTAAGACACGAGCCCGAAGGGCGAGTGTCTTATTAGTTGGAGCGTTGTAGAAGAACTTAACACATGAGATTTTGTATAAAGCTTTTGGCCGACAAATTTTAAAGTCTAAATTTAAAAAAAATAATTGATTGTTGGATTTGCTTAAACATAGTGTGCTTTGATCCCCATATTCAAATTAAAAATAATTTGAGGGCTTTTAATTGTGTGACTCTGTTTTGTGATAGTCAAAATGAGCGATAGTGATGTTAGTTTTACCTCAACACCCCTGAAATAAAGCAATTAGCAGATGGGGCTACTAAACAATTACTACCAGAAAAATCAAAAGTACGGTATGAAGCTCAGTATATAATGTCTTCAAAAATTGGTGTAACGTAAATAAAGCAAAAGTCTACTCTGAAAATGTTCTTCTTGCGTATTTTACACAATTAGTGGATAAAAAAAACCAAATCGTTATGGGCTATCTATTCGATGCTACGATCATGTATTTCTCTTTACGATAATTTAGACATTTCAAAATATGCGAGACTAATATCTTTCTTGAAAAGAAAGGCCGCACTTCATAAACCAAAGAAAAGTAAAGTTTTGAAGCCAGATCATATCTCTTCCTTTATCACCCAAGCCCAAGATGATAATTTCTTATTAATGAAAGTAAGTACTTACATTTTCCTATATTCTGCAAAAAAATTTGTCATTCGCACCAAGATTACAGTTACATACTTATCTTCAGGTTGTTTTAATAAGTGGATTATCTGGAGCTTGTAGAAGGGACGAATTATTTAAAATGGTTATTAGTGACATTGAATTCAAGGATGATATCCTGCTTGTTCAGATTCCTAAAACGAAAACAAATGTTAGTCGTTCTTTTGTTATATCAAATATAGAATGGGTTTAAGATCGTTAAAAAGTATTTGGCACTACGAATGAAAATAACTAAAATCAATGATCGTTTATTTTTGCGTTATGAAAAGGGAAAATGTTGAGGCTCACCTGTAGGCATTAATACTATAGGTTCAATTCCCTCAAAGATTGCAGAGTTTTTACATTTAGAAAACCCCAAAGAATTTACAGGCCATTGTTTCCGCAGAAGTTCGGCCACTTTATTAGTAAATCAAGGTGGTGATTTGCTATCGTTGAAAAGACACGGCAGTTCGAAAAGTAGCAGTGTGGCCGAGTCTTATGTGGAAGAATCCTTAAAAAGAAAAGGGAAGTTTCAGAAATGATCACCGAAGTACCATCAACTTCTAAAAGACCTGCAATACAAGTTAATGTTACTAATCCTCTAAATACAAATATTCAGTCAGAACAGCTGATTCCTGGTTTATTTTCAAATTTAGAACATTGTACAATAAACGTAAACATTTACAACAATTGTACAGTGGAGAGAGAAAATAAGTAATAACATGCAAAAATTATTTTTATTGTAAATTTTGATAATTATGAATAAATTCTACATGGTTCAAGTATATTCTGAATGGTTACATGGAAACGCAAGCATTAAGCAGGAATGGCTTTTAGGGATGTTAGAAAGTCAGTCAGGATATCTACAAATAAATAATTTAAAATTGAGGTTAGTTATTTTGTTTGCCTTACCTGATTTAATTCCATAAAATTACCCGTCATTACACCTTAAATGTACTATGGAGAGTCACATGCTTTCTCACATTTCTCTGTTATACACATTTTACTCCCGTAAACTAAAATAATTCCATTAATGTTTTTTATATATAGTTGTGGAATGTACAAAATAGATGTCGCTCTTCCCAAAGTACTTATACGCATTTACTTTTTTGCTAAAATAAAACGATTTATTTTAAGCAGAATAATTATAGGTAACAAGTAGTTTATTACACTGGCTTAATTATAGTACCCAAAGTTTGTTTCTTAAATCACCCTAATCGTCCAGTGTTTTTTGATGATTTTACCTAATTAGCTACTATATTGTGTGTAAATATCAAGCTACCTATTATTTATAGACACCTGTCTTAAATGTTTTACAGTGCTAGAGGCCAAAAATTATATTTACAGTCACTTACACAAACAATAAAGTATTGTTGTTTATACAATAGGTATAACAAAACTCAAAAACATACGCACTGTCCAAATAAATGCACATTTAGAATCGACACGTATTGACATATGATGCCTAGCACAAGATGATAAAAAATAAATGCACAATGAGTATTGATACGAATTGACATTTGATACCTAAGCATAAGGCTATAAAACGCAAGCATTAATTGGAACCTTTTAATTTCAAATTTTTAACAGTGTTTGAGCGGTGAGACTTCGACGTTACTTGTAAAAAAAATCATTAAAAAAGGTGTTATAAGCGATCGACGCGACATTTGTTGAAATGTCGGGCGGGTGATGCCAAAATCCCCTCTTAAGTATAATATTGGTTAAAGTAAACTAAATTAAAATAGCATTAAGTTGATCGTAAACCTGAGATTAAAGAAAATACTAAAAACTACTATAGAATATTCTTTAGGTATTCAGAAGCATCATTTTTGTTAAAGTACTTGAAAAAGCAGTACTAAAGTACTAAATATATATTTAGCATAAATGTTCACATACATAGAATACGCTATATTCTAATAAGTATATTTTATGTTGATTCCTTACACGTATTTTGTAACACCTGAAGTCACACTTATCACAGCTGAAAATCCTTTCCACAGGGTGATTGTACATGTAGGCTTTCAAGCTTCCTCCTTGATTACAACAAAAATCACAAGCATTAAAATTCAACGATTTTTCTTAAGTGTGTTTTCTATTGTGTTTAGTCAAATCACTTTTTTGGTAACACCCGAAGTCGCACTTATCACATCTGAAAGGTCTTTCTCCTGAGTGTTTGTACATGTGGGCTTTCAAGCTTCCTGCTTGATTACAGCAAAAATTACAAACACTACACTTCAACGGTTTTTCTTGGGTGTGTTTTCTATTGTGTTTAGTTAAATCACTTTTTTGGTAACACCTATAGTCGCACTTATCACAGCCGAAAGGTCTCTCTCGTCTCTCGCCTGAGTGTTTGTACATGTGTTTTTTCAAGCTTCCTGTTTCACTACAGCAAAAATCACAAACATTACACTTAAACGGTTTTACTTGAGTGTGTGTTCTATTATGTCGAGTCAAAGAACCTTTTGTGTAACACCAGAAGTCACACTTATCACAGCTGAAAGGCCTCTCTCCTAAGTGTTTATACATGTGGGTTTTCAAGTTCCCTGCTTGATTACAGCGAAAATCACAAATATTACATTTAAACGGTTTATCTTGAGTGTGTGTTCTATTGTGTTTAGTCAAATCACTTTTTTTGCAACACCTGTAGTCGCACTTATCACAGCTGAAAGGTAGCACTCCTGAGTGTTTGTACATGTGAATTTTCAAGTTTCCTAATTGATTACTGCGGTAATTACAAATACTGCACGTAAACGGTTTTTCTTGAGTGTGAATTTTATTATGCCGAATCAATAATATTTTTCGCGACACTTATAGTCACACTTATCACAGCTAAAAGGCCACTCTCCTGAGTGTTTGTACATGTGGTTTTTAAGTATACTGCCCGATTACAGCCATAATCGCAAACATTACACTTAAAAGGTTTTTCTTGAGTGTGTGTTCTATTGTGCATAGTCAATGAATTTTTTGTGTAACACCTATAGTCACACTCGGCACAGCTAAAAGGCCGCTCTCCTGAATGTTTGTACATATGGACTTTCAAGGTTCCGGCTTGATTACAGCAAAAATGACAAACATTACACTTGAATGGTTTTTCGTGAGTGTGAATTTTATTGTGCTGAATCAAAATAGTTTTGTTGCTGCACTTGAAGTCACACATATTACAGCTGAAATTTCTCGAACTTTCCGTTTCATTACTAACACAGTTGAAATTTAACACTTTCTTATGGGTTAATACATGAAACTGCAAAGTTGTTCTGCTTTTAGACGGATCATTGCAGTCGTAACATTCAAGCACATTTTCTTCTGATGTAACATTAAAGTGTACCTCTTCATGGTTCCGTAATGAGGAATTATCAAATGTAGTATAACTACACCTATTGCATTTAAATAGATGAGTAAATATGTGATTGAGTAATATTTGTTTATCGTTTGTAGCATAATTACATTGGTAGCAGTAGTATAACATATTTGACGCCGTAAATTCTTCAACGTACATGCATACGTCCCTGTTAAATAACACACATTCATCTTTAACAATGTCTTCATTTTCATTTTTAATTGCAACTTGAAGAAACTCTTCTTTGATATCTTTCAAATAATTTTCTTCATTAGCAAGTGAAGAGGGTTTGATGGAACTGATTGCGGAAGATTTATATGCTCTTCGTCAATTTCAAGCTTGCATTCATTGCACACAAGTGGGTTCTCATCAATGTATAGTTCCTACAATGTAATTCAAGTGTATATATAATTCAGTATGATATGATACTTACTGCTTTTACGGGAGAGGTTGACAATTTAGAATGTAGCATTGAATCATTGCATAGGGAATCTGGAAGCGCTTCTTCTTTTATGTTTTTAAAACAAATTTGACATGCTAATGTGGTGTCTGCCATTATTAATGCACTAATTATTTATCTAACATAACACTTATGCAAGTAAACAATCAAATTTGTTTTACAGTACAGTTCAATGTATACAAATTTAATTTCGTAGTGATTGTGGTACCTACAAACAGACTTGCTTGCTTATCTGTATATAGAGTGGTTCAGAAAATTGTTTACATTGAGTCATAACTTTATGTTGTCTTCCAAATTAGAAATTGGTTCTTTACATTTACTAAGAGTTGACAAGGTTTATCGGTGATCACGATGGAAAATTCCCCAGAAAGCGGAGTGGCACCATTGTTACTTAATTTTCTAAATGTCAACAAAACGGACATAAAAGAGAAAAACATCCAATGCTTAATAAACAAATAATCGTTGAATCGTGGAAAACGTGGAATCCTCACGCAGATGTAACCGTAACGTTAATGTAAGTACCAATTAATACTTTTACATAATCCTCAACTAATGTGATTATTTTTTAGGTTATGTGTGGTGGGTTGTGAAGCAATTAATTTTGAATATTTTTCAATGTTGATGTGTTTAATATTCAGAGTTGATTTTAACATTGAAAATATGGACCAAAGAGTTGCAGAACTGTTTTTTTTTATTTCTCATCAAAATATGCAAGAAGAACATACTCGTTGTAAATGTTAGTGGTACTATTACTATTGCACAATTTCTTAAATTTTTTATACGCTTTCCAGTACCGAGTTACAGATTTTGCTGGTAATAAATTATTAATCACTGCTTCCGCTGTATCTTTTATGTGAGCTGGTGTTTCCATACTTCGTTTTCCATTAAATTTCTTCACCACAAAGTGTCACTTTATTTAAATTTAAATTTGAAAATCAAGTAAATATGCAGTGACAAATGGGTACCAACCAGAAAAAAAAATACTTAGAAATAAATTGTTGAACTAAATAATAATTTTCTAAGTATTTTGAGATTTGTCGGCATAAAAAATTTTGTGGTTTACACGTCCAGAAAATGTTTTGCGAGTGCTCGTGTTGCTCCGCCTCGGCTAGGCGCCTCGGCTACGCAATATCACTCACTCAAAAAATATCATTTTCTGGACTAGTGATTCAAATAACTATTGGAATGTGTTGTATGGATGTTCTTAAGTCGCCTCACGAATCCAACCTAGGAAAATATTGGAAAATATTTACCGAACTAATAAAGCTACAAATATCATTTTAACGCCAAATTGTTCAGAAATAACTGGGGAATAAATAATTCTATATATAAAATGGTCGAAAAGTTAGCCGTTTTGATAATTTGAAAAAAAGTTTTGAAAATAATAATTTAATAAATTTTTTCAAGTTTTTCAATAATTACAAAAAATCCAAGTCACTTTGGATGAAAATTCTTTTGCAAGGTTGTAGATAATCTAATTACAAACAAAATGTTTAGTCTTTGAAAATATGTTCATTGGGTTTTAAGTTACCGGACTAATACAGTTAACCGCAGAAGTTCAAGTCACATTTTTTTTAATAAGATCTATCGTGGTAAATAAAAAAAGTTTTGAAAACTGAATTATCATCACTCCTAAAAGTATAACGTGCTGTTATTAAAAAAGATATGCCGGTAGCTCAACAATAATACAAAAAAGCAAAAAAAAATTATTTATCGGTAGAGTGGGGTGGTTCAGTGAGTAGACAAAACCCTCTAATATGTGGATTGGATGTTTACACATATAAATATATACAGTTTTTTTTAACTTATCGTGAAACTTAATCAATGCTACTAGTCGCCAGAAAAAGTTAGATTCAGTTTCGCAAGTGGAGAATATTTTTGTGGAATAACATATGAAATTGAAGGGAGTTCTATGCCTGAATCTCCAGATTCCTAAGATATTAAGGGTAACTCATCAGCTTCCGGTTCACTAGGCGATTTAGGGTTTAAAGTATGTAGTGAAGAGATATTTCCAAATGTTAACTTTTTTTGATTTTTTAATTTTTGGTTCGACCTCGTGTTTCAAATTTTGGAGTTTTAGAAGAAATTTATTTTTTATTGCAATTTCCTCTGGTATCTTGGCGTACATTGTCTTTGCAAATGAACACACAAAGATATTAATCTTTTAAAAGACACGGCCGATGTCACCCTTAAAAATCCTCAACTAGAGAATTTAATTCTTGAAGACCTTGAGTCAAAGCAGCTATACTCCAAACAATTTGTCTATATTTAAAGCACTTTTGACCGATTGACGTAACTGTTCAACCCCAACGTCAGTAGCTAATCCACGTGAAGAAAGCTCAAACTGAAGTTCACTTTTAATGACCTCTATTACTTTGAAGACATTTTAACAAATAATCAGTAACAGTAACTAAATATAAAACAAACTCCAAATAATCACAATAAGAAAGGTTTTAGTTTTTGTCGGGCCCCACGTTGGGCGCCAAAATTTATAACGTGCTGTTATAAAAAAAGAAATGCCGGTAGCTCAACAACAATACAACAAAGCAAAAAAAAATTATTTATCGCTGTAGTGGGGTGGTTCAGTGAGTAGACAAAACCCAAACTTGTCTCTAATATGTGGTTATTTATTGGATGTTCACACATATTAATATATACAGTTTTTTTTAACTTATCGTGAAGCTTAATTAATGTTTATAGTAACAAAAAAAATTAGCACAAAACAACTAACTAAAATTGGGCGCCAAACGTAATTGAAATGTCTATAGGTACAGAAAGAATAAATAATGAATTGACAATCACGCACGAGAAAGCTTCTTTCACGCCTATGATAAGGCGTAAACAATCGAATTTATTTGTAGCAACAATGTTAAAGAAATTGTACTTATCTATACGTGGATGTATAAAGCAGGAGGTCAAAGATCAGCCAACGAGCAAACTTGAATCAAGTACTTCACACGATTTAACATCGAAAGTAAACCTTTTAATAATCGTTCCTTTTAGCAGAAACCCGGAAGTTCCCCGCAGAAGACGAATTTTCAGTAAAAGAAAATATCGAAGAGTTCTCCCGTGATTAGACGCAACGAATCTACGTTGCAACAGAAAAATCGATTTATTATCGGTGTATAGGTACTTAATTACTTTTCGAAAAATGCGAAGATGTACCTAGTTTGTTCGACCTCTAGACATATACGTGTTTCAGAACCAGCAATTCAACAATAACCGATTTCGGAAAACGTAAACAAAAACGTAAATGAAATCATAAGAGATCTAAGTCAAGTCGTTGGATTAGAAATAGACGAATCACAAATTATCGCGGCGCACAGGATACCATCTTTAAAAAAAAATCGACCACAAGCTATAATTGTGCAGTTTCAAAAAAAGGAACAAAAGAATCTACTGTTCAGCAAGTTTAAGTTTACAAAAGGGATAAAGGTAATCTAACAGCCGATAAAAAAACGCACATTTTAACAAGCACTACGTTTACATCAACGATCACTTGACTCCAGAAAACAAACACTTCTTAGGGAAATTAAAAAATAAATGTGAACAGCTGGGTTTTACTTCTGCTTGGTGTCGTGATGGTAAAAAGTCAAGAAGATAAGTGTATCAAAATAGCAACGTTAAGCGATATAGACACGTTAAAATGATTTGCTGGTTACGACGCATTACGATTATACCATTGATGATAAAATTCGTAAAGATACGCAAGCCTTAATATTTTCATTGGGAAAGTGCTGCTGAGAACGGTTTAATATTGTAACATTGATTCTGTTACTGCTTCGCATACATGCAACATCAGTTACGAGAATGATTCAAGAATCAAACTCGGCAGTTTTCTAAGAAGTTCGTTCGTTCGCAACATAAATAACTTGTACGTGCACAATAAAAAATGTGCACTCATGTAATTTAGCTTGCTACGAATTTACTATGGTGTATCATAATAGTTGGATTTGCGAATTGTTTTTAAATTTTGTTTCAGACTTCAATAAAACCATTTTTCGAAAATAGGAGTTAAAGTCAATCGGTTAAATACACTCATTAAATTATTAAAAATTGTTAAAAAATTGCTAATTTTTAATTTAAAAAATTTTCCTAAAACCAAATTTACTTGGATTAAACTTAAACTAAATCAAGAAAAAATTTTTAATTTCCGGTGTTTCTTTCTAAGATTAGCGAAATTAAACGCATTAATTCCAGTTTTCCGATTCGCTTTAAGAGTAGCGTATATTTTAATTTAATTAACAAATTGATAGTAAATGTCTTATGTTCAATACAAACTTGAGAAAATTGTTTGCTTTTGATGTTAAACATGTAAAAATATTTTTAACGATACCTTTTCTACATTTATGAATAGCGAATGACGAATTAAATACTTTTGATAGGTAAGTGAGATACAAACTAATTATGCTCGGCTTCATAATCTTTACACATTCATTTTCAGAAAATAAATCTTCCTCTCACTTACTTATTTTTTCTCTACATATCTCACATTTATACCTTTTCAACTGCTTAAATGCTAGATAACCAGCTCAATAAACTATGCTACAAGATTCTAAAGAACAAACGGAAAACACCAAAAAATTGCACAAAAAACGCATCCAAAACTTGTATTTTGTGCAGTTTTTTGGTGTTTTCCCTTTGTTACAGTAAGCACGTGCATAATAAAAAATAATAATGTGCACTCAACTCAATTTATCGCAGTGAGTTCTAATAGTTGGATTTGCGAATTGTTTTTAAATTTTGTTTTCAAACTTCAATAAAACAACAATTTAATTTGTAAGAAATAAAATGTATTTGCATCAATACAAGTTATGATAAAAAAATAATTTTTAGATGAGCAAGTTGATTCTAAGCAGAAAAAAAATAACATAAATTCACTGATAAAACAAATGCTGAGTCAATTATATTTAATTTTGAATATTCTTTTCAAAATTAATTACACACAAAACTTTTAGTTTAGCTTCCAATGACAAGTTTTTATGTTCAATAACAAATAACAAAAAGTTGTTAAAGGACTTTTCAACTGAAAATAATAGTAGATTATTTTACTAGGAGTTAAACAATATAATTGTTGAACTTAAAAGTTTGCTGGCGAGGTGTTAGCCGAGACAGCAAATTAAGCGAAACAATTATATTTTTTAACTCCAAGTGAAATATATTATTTTTTCTTCAAGCGTTTATTGCTAGTTTTTATGTGTTATTTTCAAATTTTCGAGATTCTCGAGTCTTATAGTGATTTTTTATTCTCGGCGAATCAAGTTGGTACTTTACTGTTACATTCATAATATGACATAACCGAGGTACCAACCTCTAAATAGTTGTGGAAACAAAATAACTGTTTTGCTTTTAATGTCTAGACAGTAAAAACAGTTTTTAGCGTCTGCCAGTAGTTCAATAATATGACGTTTTATTGTCGCTTGAAGAAAAAATACATTTCATAGTGTTAAGCGAAATTTGGATAAAACAGAATGAAGTTAACTTGTATCAAATGCCTGGTTATCAATGCTTTTCATGTTGCAACGAAAAAATAAAAGCTGGAGGTATTTTATGTTATATTGATGAAAAAATAGTAACATACAAAATTGAAATGATTATGACGACAGTAGATACATTGTTATTAGATGTAAAGTTACAAGGTTTGTATTTTAAACTCTTTTGCGTATACAGAATACAAGCATACACTGAAAATGATTATATGAACGAGTTAGAGAACATTTTACGTAACATAAACAAAAATATAATATACATTGGTGATGTCAATATTAACATTCTACAAACATCTGCACTCTCATATAATAGCTTGTTAAATAATAATGAGTTCACTTCCTAATAAATTCTCCAACAAGATATTCTCCTGTAGGTCCTTCTAGTACTTGTATTCATCAAATTTTCATTAAAGATATTAGTTTATATAAAAGTGCAATTTTTGATATCGATCAAACTGATCACTGTATGTTAGGTTTAACATTAGAAGGTAATACTAGAGCAGACATTATTAACGAAAAATTTAAACACTTGAGTGACAGACAAGTTATAGACAAAGATTTGGTTCTATTAAAACTGAAAGAGGTAAACTGGAACATTTGTTTTAATTGTGACAACACCAACACCTGCTTTAATAGTTTTCATGACATTTTAACAACTATTGTAAATTCTTGTAAAAATAAAGTGACTTAACTCTAAAAAAGACAAAGCAAAACTAATAAACCCGTGGATAACAAATACCATAATAAAAAAAATAAGCAACAGAAAAAAAATTTATACTATCTATAAAAGACGGCCCTATGATGAAAATTTCAAAAACTATTATTTAAAGTTTTGTGATAACTTAAAAAAAGGTATAGACTTAATAAAAAAGCAACATTATGCAAGTCAATTAAGAAATTGTAGCGGTGACCAAGCCCAACAAACTGGAGAATTATTAATAGTCTAACAGGATCAAAAACTAACAAAAATGTTGATCAAATTGAGTTGGAGGACGGAACCATATTAAAGGATCCTTACAAAGTAGCTAATAAAATAAACGACCATCTTGTTGCTGTACAGTTATCCTCGAATTCCAATGTGACTAAAAAACTTACTGTCCACAATGACAGAAGCTTACTACACAAAGGTTGAAATTTACGATCATTCTTTATTTTACCTGTAAATGATCAAGAAGTGATAGATATTATCAAATCGCTAAGAAATAAACAATCTTCAGGATTTCACTTCTTTACAGTGGATTTAATAAAAAATATAGCAGTACATATAGTACCAGTACTAACACACATACTAAACTTAAGTTTCACTTCTGGCATCTTTCCTGAAAAATTAAAATTAAGTTTGATAACCCCAATACTAAAAAAAGAAAAATATTATAAATTGGACAACATAAGGCCCATTAGCCTCCTATCAATATTTTCCAAAACTTTTGAAAATATAATGAAAGTTAGATTAACCACATATTTAAATAATACAAATTTTTTTAATGAAATTCAATTTGGTTTTCGAAAGGGAAAATCCACAGAGGAAGCGATAGCTAGTGTGATGGATTCTGTACAAAACAGTATAAACGAAGGAAAAAACTACAGGCATCTTTGTTGATTTTAAAAAAAGCTTTTGATTTAGTCAGTCACCATATATTGTTAGCAAAACTAGAAATAGCTGGAATAAGAGAAGTAGCTTTAAGTTGGTTTGATGAGTTTTTACGCAATAGGACACAACGAGTACGTATTAAAAATTGTTTAAATGAACAAGTTATAGTTAGAACAGGAGTGCCTCAGGGATCTGTATTAGCTACTTCGCTGTTTTTAGTTTCTATAAACGATCTTTTAAATCAACCGTTTATGGGACGGATAAGTGCTTTTGCTGACGACAAAGCACATTATGGGAAGCTATAAAAATAGACCTAAAAACATTAAATTGTTGGTGTATACAAAACAAAATGCAAGTAAACGTAAACAAAACAAAATATATAAACTTTGACTTTAAAGATTTTGATTTTCCAAGACCACTCAAATACCATGAGGCTAACTGTACGGAAATTGCATGTACACTCGAGAAATTTAAAACTTGGACACCACAATTTCTGTAAACAAAAGTTTGCACATTGTGAAACGGGCTTAAGGGTATCATTTACAATTCTAACAGCAGGGGTTATCTTATAGAAGGACTGTAGAATGAATCATTACACTAAGCACGTTTTACAAAATAGGTAATTTACGTTGCTTACTTAATTTTTATTCTTTAAAGAATATATTTGAAGGTATCGCTAATTAAACACCATAGCTCGATTAATTATCGAATCAAAATTTTGTTTAGGAAATGTTTACAAAATAAAATTAGAAATAATTTTGATTTAAAAACGTCTACAAGCAATAACTTTTAAATTAAATCAAAAAACTAAACATGGTTATTTGGGTTGACTGATTATTACTTATTTTTAAATAAATCTAACCTACTAATTATTGTAAGTTATTAAAAAAATCATTAAACTCTCTATTCATAATATTTAGTCCTTACAAAATGTATATTTTATGACGTTTCATTTTTTCTGTAGTTAATATAAAAGTGAAAATAAAAACTAAGGCAATTCTTATTGTCAACGTATATATTTAGTTTTTTGACAAGAATTTATTACATAATTATAATTAAGATACCAAGTTATAGTTTAAAATTAAATGAAAACTTTTTTTTTAAATAAAGGTGTTACTATATAAATAAATATAAGAAATCAATAATGGGTGTGACCTCCATTATTATTGATACATTCTTGAAGGCGTCTGCTCATTGACGCTATCAAGGTATCAATATAATTAATATTAATTTCCCATGCGGTATCAATGGCTGCAATTCGTGCATTACGGTTTACTGGTATAAAATTTGGCCCTTGTTCAAACTCAAACATTTTCGATAATGTTAAAATCTCCTTTCATAAGATATAGTTCATATTAATATGCTTATTGTAAAGCTTCGTACACACCTGAACAACAAACCGAGGAACAAACAGAACAACGAACCAAAGGGCAATCGGAACATTAATTTGGACAGTGCTACGTACGAATTTTAGAACAGATTCGCAAGTCCTGATTGTTCCACGCACGGTTTGCGGCATTCCCGCAACTTGTCGGTTTTTTCTCCGACATCAAAGAAAATGCACGCGAATGCGTTTGCAGGTTTGGACGAATCTAAACAAAACGGCGAACAAACTTATGCGGGAGAATTAAATTATTTATTTTTGTCCTCCCTTTTGTGGGTTTGTTGTGTTTTAGGTAATATTATGGAGTTGACAGAAGAAAAATGTTTTAAATTAATCAGTGTTTAAGAACGCAAGAAAAAAATGATGTCTCTATTAGCATTATTTAGGCGGGAAATTTCCAAAATAAAAAAAAAAACAAAGTAAATTATAATTTTTACTCTTCTTTGTGCGTAAAAATTTGGTTGGCACTATCTTCTTGTTTTCCGCAATTTTCTCTTCTCAATAATAAATATATATGAACTTGAAAACTACTGAAAATAATTATGGGAACAGCACAAACGTTCCGTTTGTTGTTCGGATTGTGGAAATCATAAAAGATCGTTTGTCGTTCTGTTTGACTTTCGGTTCGTTGTTATGTTTGTTGCTCGGTTTGTTGTTCAGGTGTGTACGAAGCTTTACAACTTAAGCAACAATTTTTTGGCGAATAAAGATTAGTTTGTGATGTAATATTGGAAACACAAATTTATATCATATCAAATTTATGACAACTTAAAAACCAAGAACGTGTATGTTATTGCTAAGAAATTATTAAGGAAAAAGCGCAATTGCAGTGTAAACATTTATAATTAGATATTTTCGAAAGTTTATAAGTCCTCTATTGTAATCTTAATACTTAAAAGAAAATCCTGTCCATTAGAATTATAAGGAAATGGCTTTTACTTTATGAATAAGTTTCAATAACAATAGAATATCCTTGCTAAACATAAACAAAGAGTAAGCGCTTTTCCATTATTTTGCAAACTAAAAATACTACCAATTCAACATCTCTACATTTACAAAGTATTGCGAATATTCTACATGAGAAGTGGAAATGTGGGTACAAATTGTTTGAGTATAGCGTGTATAGAGACACCGCCACTAATATACAAGATGTACGCCTATGTGTAAGCTATCAGAATGTATTATTTAGTTAACGATGTATTTTACAATCTATGTTATTTAACAAATATATAAATATATACAATCAAACATGGCGCAGTCGAGGATTAATAAAATCTAAAAATTTTGACAAATATTAAATTTTAAATCTATGAAGAAGTGACATAACCCCACAAATACCACGAGGAAAAATTTATAATGGCTTTATCTACTGGGCAAGTAAAACTTCCACCAGACTTCGATCTGCAAGGAACAACAGCTGCCAATGAATGGAAATTTTGGAGAACAACTTTCGAGGACTATTTAATAGCAACAGGTCAGCACGAATCCCACGATAAAGTAAAATTGTCAATTCTGAGAAATATTATTGGTACAGATTCTGCACGAATAATGTCAACATTTGTTATTCGCAAGAGCAGACTGATAAATATGAGTTTATGATTGAAGAAATCACAAAATATGTGAATCCTCGTGTAAATGAATGCTTCGAAAGATATAATTTTTTAAAACGTAACCAAAAGGAGGGAGAAGCTTTTGAACATTTTTTAACCGAGTGTAGACATCTTGTAAAATCATGTAATTATAATGTAATAGATACAACCCAATCTGCAGAAGATAAAGCATTATGTGACAAAATTGTAATGGGAATAAGAGACTCGACAACAAGAGAAGCTTTGCTACGAATCGACAAATTAACTTTGGATAAAGCAATAATGTTTTGCAGAACAAGCGAACAAAGCAAAACCCAAAATGAACAGTTTCAACAAGAATGCCAATCCACAATAAATGTAGTCAAGAGCAACTTCAAGAAAAACGTAATAAGGAATCACGGTTCAAGAAATGCAAGCAACCATGAAAATGTGCAAAATAGGAACATTAAATCTAATTATAAATTTAGTTGTAGGAGATGTCATAAAATTCACGGATTGAGGAATGTCCAGCCTTTCGCCAAAAATGTACAAAATGCGGTATCGAAAATCACTTTGCTGTAGCATGTAAGGTAAGAAATGTAAAATATTTAAATTGTGAGTCACAATATGAGAACGAAGAAAACGATTTTTTGTGAGTAGCATTGATATTGAACATGTTTGTAACTCATCTGAAGTAAAATGTAAACTAAACCACAATTTGTGGGATGAAATAATAATTATTGAAGGTAAAAATTTAAAGTTAAAATTGATACTGGTGCTGATGTTAGCATAATGCCTACAAAAATTTTCAAACAAGTCAACCAGCAATTTAAAATTAGGGAAACTAATCTTGTATTAAAAGCGTTTGAGGGTTCAAAATATAAACCAGTAGGAGTTGTCTATTTACATTGTAAGAACAAAAATTATGAATTTTATGAAAATTTTATGTTAGTAGAAAATGCAGATAAAATTTTGTTAAGTGGAAAAGCATGCTTGAAGTTAAATTTAGTAAAGAGAGTACACAATGTGAATATGACAAAATCAAATTTAAAAGATGAATTCATTAAACAAAATTTTGAAATATTTAATGAATACGGGAGTTTTACAGGTAAATATAGTATAACTACTGTGAATAAATTTGAGCAGGTGTGTCATCCACCAACAAAAGTTCCAATAGCTATAAAAATTCATTACAAAATGAACTAGACAGGTTAGTTAGTAGGAATGCAATAATTAAAGTAGACGAATTAGATCCGCGAGCTAGCATAAATAGAATAGTTATTGTTGAAAAACCTAATGGTCAAATTCGCCTTTGCTTAGACCCTTCAGATTTAAATAGACAAATAATACGTAAACCTAGAATAAACCCCTCTATTGAAGAAATTTGTTCAAAAATGTGTGGAAAAAATTATTTACGGTATTAGACCTTTCTGAAGGTTATCACCATTTAAAACTAGATGATGACTCATCGTGGAAATGCTGTTTCGCAACACATTTTGGAATATACAGATTTTGTGTTTTACCATATGGGTTGACTAATTCACAGGATCTATTCCAAGAGAAAGTTGATGAATTTTTTGGAAATATTGAAAATGTAATTATCTGTCATGATGATATGATTGTTTGTGGAGCGAACGAGCGTGAACACGATGAAGCAGTAGAAACAATTGTTAAAAGAGCTAAAGAGGTAGGAGCGCGATTTAATAAAGATAAATTTCAATATAAAAAGAGAAGTTAATTTTATGGGTCAAATATTCTCAGAAAAGGTATGCAAATTGATCCAGATCGTATTGATTCATTAGTAAAATTAGAAAGACCTAAAAATAAGGAAGAACTGCAAAGAATTATTGGATCATTTAATTATATAAGACGGTATATTCCAGCAATGGTGGAATATATGCACCCATTGTGTCAACTTTTAAAAATGATGTAGAGTTTCAATGGCTTCCAATACATGACCAATCATTTGAAAAATTGAAATCACTAATTACTAGAGCCCCTGCTTTAGTACCATATGATGGAACTAAAAAATAATATTGCAATGTGATGCTTCCAAAATGGCATTGGTTCCTGTATGTTTCAAATGTATGATAACACCAAAAAGTTAGTTGCATGTGCATCGAGAACCATGAATAACTCAGAATTAAATTATAGTCAAACAGAAAAAGAATTGTTATCTATACACTTTGGAACTCAAAAATTTCACGAATTTATATATCACTCTCATGTTGATGTACAAACTGACCACAAACCAATCGTTTCCATAATGAAAAAACCTATTAATAAAATTGGTTCAACGCGTTTACAAAGACTAAGACTTAAACTTTTAAAATACAATCTAAATGTTTATTATGTACCAGGCAAAGATTTACATTTTGCAGACATGCTCTCAAGAGCAAGTTTAAAAGTCACTGACACTGATAAAGAAATGTTAGAAATGGTTCATTTAGTCACTAAATACTCACCAATGAGTGAAAAAAAGAAAAACAGAGTTTAAAAAGAAATAGCGAACGATAAAAATTTAAAACAAGTAATAAACTATTATTTTAACGGGTGGCCAAAAGAAACAGAAATACCTAATGAATGCAAACCATTTTATAAAATAAGGGATGATATATATATCGAAGATGATATTATCTTTTTACAAAATAAAATTATAGTACCAAATTCTCTGAAAACATTTGTGCTAAGTTTAATTCATAAAGGTCATATAGGTACTTCTAAAGCTATATCAAAGGCAAGACAACTATTTTTCTGGCCAAACATGTCATCCGATATTATAACATACATTAAAACTTGTAGGATTTGCGAAAAATACATGCCCTCCAAACCAAAAAGAACCACTGTTATCGCATAATGTCCCAAAATTAAGATTTAATAAAGTTGGTGTTGATATATTAGAGTATGGTCAACATTCATTTTTAGTTTTAATCGATTACTTTTCGCACTGGTTAGAGATAATAAGACTTAAAATAAATCGTCAAAAGCTATTATAGATGCTATGCAAGAAGTATTTACACGTTTTGGTTATCCAGAAACAGTTATAGCTGATAATAATCCATTTTTATCGTTTGAATGTCGATCTTATTATCACAAGAAAGATATTTCTATTTTTACATGTACCCCATACCATCATAAGAGCAATGGACTCGCCGAAAAATATGTAAATATAGCAAAACAGATTTTACGTAAAAGTGGAGATGACGGTAGTGACTATAAGGAATATGTAATGGAATATAATAACACCCCAATCGTTAGTTTACAAGTATCACCAGCTCAAATTCTTCAAAGTAGACGATTACGTACATTGTTACCAGTACAAAGTTCAAAGTTAGTACCTAAAGTCATAACACATGTGTACGATGCTCTTTGCAAAGAAAAGACTTACAGCGAACAAAATTACAATAAAACTGCTAGAAAATCGCATAACGATTTTATGAAAGGGGATAATGTTGTAATAAAAACTGTTAATGATAAAACTTGGCAAAAGCTGTAATCAAAGATCAAGCCAATGAACCTAGATCTTATTGCGGGTAAAGCGTCAGAGCGATAATCGAATATTACGTCGAAATTCTGGTCAAATTAAATTGTCACAAACTAAAACACAAGATTTCATTCTAAAACCAGAACTGCTTCCTGATGATCAGACTTCCGATATAATATTACCTAGCACTAGTCGTAGCAACAATATTTGTAATGATAGGGTTACGGAACGTCCTTCAAAATACTGTGACTTACATAAATCTAAGTTTGGTAGAGTAATCAAACCAACTGTTCGTTTAAATTTATGAATTGTGAGATAATAGACTTAAAGGGAGGTGTTTGAGTATAGCGTGTATAGAGACACCGCCACTAATATACAAGATGTACGCCTATGTGTAAGCTATCAGAATGTATTATTTAGTTAACGATGTATTTTACAATCTATGTTATTTAACAAATATATAAATATATACAATCAAACACAAATGATCTTGTTTATAGGACCAGACATACACAACAACGCGTCTTCAGAAAACCAAAAGTTAAAAAAGTAGCTTTAAAAGCTTGGCTGTTCACAAAAAGTTATATAAGTTACACGTTAGCATAAATAAATAATTAGTATCATTGTGATAAGTCAATAATCTCTGCTAACAGTAGTTATTTAATTTTTTAGATCTTTAATGTTCAACAAATTATGCAGACACTCCTTTTCTTTTATTGTAAAATACACAAAACGCTACATAAGCAGCATGTTGACAATAATCTCTGCTATTTTGTTAGGTTGAACTCCCCATTATCAATATAGTATTGTAAAATTTCATTTTTATTTTAGTATACTGACCAACTACTGGAACCTGGTCAGTGTAACTCCAGAGAATTTTTATTTGTAATTTGCTTTGTATAAACATGAGATGGAAATAAAAATTTATTTATTATTTATTATATTTGTGTTTTGGGTTTCAAGCAGTGGTAACGTAAAGTCGTGGTTTAGAGTGAGTTATAGTAATTGAATATTAAATGAACATTTTAAAATAGACGAATTATCGGTAGAGAATACGAATAGGTTTAATTAAGTGAAAGAGAACGAGCACATTTTAGCAAATGTTTTACATGCAAAACTAATCAAATTTAAATTACGCTTAAAAGTTATGAATAATTTTCGAAATTTTAAAATGATAAACTTTGTTTAATGGGGTATAAATTAGTAAAATAATTAGTGAAGTGTTATCTCAATTACAATTAATCAACAAAAGTGGGAAATCTGAAACAATTTTAGAAAGAAAGAATTTATTAAAATGTCGGAATCGGAAGGGTCTAATACACAAGAAAAAGAAGACAGGAAGAAGAATTGTATAGGTTATTTAGAAGAAGTAAAAAAATAGAAAGATCACCAGGGAAGAGAAGGAGAAGAGAGAAGAAAAGGGAGGGTTTAGAGAAGTAGCAAAAAGAAAAGAAGACGATGACGAAATGAAAATGATATGGAAAGAAATGTTAAAGGAAATGAAATTGGTGCAAGAGAAGAATAATGAGGAAATTAAAGAGATAAAAGAGAAAAAAAGAGAGAGAGGAAAATACAGATGAAGATAAGAATGGAAGCAAAAAAAATGGAGGAAGAGGGTTTGAGAGTGAAAATTGGATACAGGAAAATGTGGGTGGAGGGAGAAGAAAGAATATGGGTGGAGAAAGAGGGGAGGATAAGAAAATGGACACCAAAAAACTAAAAATTGAGAAGGGGGAGAGGGCAAAAAAAGGGTGAAAGAGGGTGGGGGGTAAAAAATAAAGAGAAAAATAAGATCTTATTTTGGAACATTGCGGGGATAAAAAACAAAGGTGCACATTTTGGAACTATATAAAGGGTTTTAAAATGGTAGGTTTAGTAGAAACTTGGATGGAGCAAAAGAATGGAGTACATGGAAAGATAAGATGCCGAAAGAATATGTATGGGAAATTCAGTATGCAAAAAGAAAAGAGAGGAAGGGAAGGGCAAAAGGAGGACAAATAGTGGGAGTAAGAAAATAATGGGAAATAGAAAAGGAAATAGAAGAAAAAATGTAGAGGGATGATTAAAATTAGAGTAAAGACGGAAAAAGAGGAAAAGTATAATATTTTTACGATATATGGAAAGAAAATGGACACAACAAAAGCGATTATAGAAAAGGCAATAGAAGAAAGGGATGAAGGCAATTTGATTATAGGAGGAGATTTGAATGCTAGGATAGAAGAGGAGGGAGGAATAATGGTAAATGGAGAGATAAGAAATAGGATATCAATATATAAGAAAATAAACGGACAAGGAAAAATTTTGATAGAACTATGTGAAGAGAGAGGTTGGACAATAATGAACGGAAATTTGGAAGAAGAAGGAAAAGGGGAATTTACATATGTGGGAGAAAGAGGCCAGTCAGTTATAGATTATGTGATTATAAACGAAAAAAGTAAGGAGGTCATAGAAACACTAAGAATAGGAGAGGAGATAGAATCGGACCATCAGCCGCTAGAAGTAGTCATGATGGAAGAGGGAGAGAATAAGGTACAAGAACAAGAAGAGGTATGGAGAGAAAAGAAAGTATGGACTGAAGAGAGTATAAAAGATATAAAAGGAAATGGAACAGAGAGGGTGGAATAAGAAAAGAAGAAATGGAGAGAGCAATAAATAAAGTAAAAAAGGAAAAGCAGAAGGGACGGATGGAATACAAGGAGAACAATGGAGGTACATCGGAGAAGGAATGAGAGAAAAAGTAAGAGAAGTATTCGAAAGAATATGGAAAGGAGAAGGATTTCAGAAAAATGAAGAGAGGCAATAATATGCCCAATTTACAAGAGGGGAGATAGGAAGAAAGCGAACAACTATAGAGGAGTGAGTATAATGAATGTGGAAATAGTTAGAAAAAAATTGGAAAAAGAAATAGAAGAAAAGAATGTAATACCGGATTGGCAAGCAGGATTTAGGAAAGGAAGAGGAACGATAGACAATATATACATATTAAAGCACATAATTAATAAAGAGCTAGCAAAGAAAGGAGGAAAGATGTACGCAATATTTCTAGACATTAAAGCGGCATTTGATGATGTAGAAAGAGGGGGATTATGGAAAAGAATTGAGGAGGAAGGAATAAACAGAGATATATAAAATGCAATAGAGGAAATATACGAAGAAACAAGGTGTAGAACGAGGGTAGGGAGGAAGCTAGGTAGAGAATTTAGAACGGAAAAAGGACTAAAACAGGGATGTCCGCTAAGCTCAATCTTATTCTCAATATACATTAGTGATCTTGAGGAGGAAATGGAAAAAAATCAAGTAGGAGGAATAGTAGTAGGAAGGAAAAAGATATGGGTTTTAGCTTATGCGGATGACATTGTGGCAATAGCGAGAAATGAAGAAGAGATGAGAGGAGTAGTTAAATTTATGAAGAAATACCTGGAAAAGAAAAAACTAGCAGCAAATGTCGGTAAAACAAAATTATGAAATTTAAAAAAGAAAAAGAAAGACGAAAGGAGGTAAAATGGTGGTGGGGGAAGAGGTAAAGAGAGTAGACAAGTATAGATACTTAGGTTACAACATCAGATATGATAACAAAGATGGAGACCATATAAAAGAGATGAAAATGAAAGGAAATAGAATAGTAGGACAAGTATGGGGGTTAGGGGAAAGGATATTTGGTAAAGATATAGAGAAAAGAAGATGGATGTTTGAAAAGTTGGTAAGAAGTGTGGTACTGTATGGAGCGGAGATTTGGGGTTGGAGGGAATGGCAAGAGCTGGAGAAATACAGGAGAAATACTGGAAGTGGACGTTAGGACTAGAGAAAGAGACACCGGGGTATATAGTGGAAGAAGAGCTAGAAATAGAAAAATAAGGATACAAGCAAGAAGAATTGCAGTAAGGTATGAAGAAAAAATGGGAAGTAGGAAGGACAATGAAATAATTTATGAAGTTTGAAAAGAGATCGAGGCACAGAAGGTAAAATATGGGGAAGAAGAAAGAAGAAAATACTATGAAAGAGTGGGATACGCGAGAGAAGAGATTAAGAGAGAGAGGAGAAAGATGGAAGAGGAAATAATTGCAAGAGATAAAGATACTCAGAAGCAGGAAAGAAGGGTAAAAATAAAGGAAGGAAAATATAACGAGAAATACATAAAAATAATGACAGACAAGACACCAAGGTACATAAGAGAGGGAAAAGGAATGAATGAAATAAGAATGATTGCAAGGTTCAGAATGGGAAATGAAGAAAAGGAATATAAATATTGGATGAGTGATGAGGAGAGAGTATGCAGGTCGTGTGGGGATGAATGGGAAAATATAATACATATAAAAGAGGGTTGCAGGGAAACAAGACATGAGGAAAAGGAATGGAAGTTGCTACTAGGAGTGAAGGGGGGGAACAATGGACGAGGGAAGTGTTGGAGAGGAGGAAAGGGATGGAGGAGTGGAAAAGAAAAATACTGAAAGTTTAGAGAAGAGAGGGATGGAAGGTTGAAGAAGGAAACAGGAATTAGTTGAATTATAATTTAATGAAATATTATGTTGTTTTTGTTTATTTTTTGATATGGTAAAGGAAAAACTGAATCTTTTGTTATAGAAATTTTTAAGACAAAATAAATATTGAATTGAATTGAATATATTTGTGTAATATAGAAATTCGAGGAGAATGCAACATCTTGCAATTCATATATACTTTAAACTGCGATATCTGTTTTAATACGCATACGTTGTTTTGATATGTAATTTGAATTTGAAATAACGTACAATAGGCAAAATGTGCATGTTACAAAAACCGAGCAAAACACCATTTGTGTTTCTGTATGCCTCTTACTTAAACTACTTTTCTTGTGTGTGTGTTCTATTGTGTTTAATCAAAACACTTTTATAGTAACACCTGTAGTCGCATTTATCACAGCTAAAACGTCTCTCTCCTGAATGTTTGCACATATGAGCTTTCAAGTTTTCTGAACGGTTGCAGCAAAAATCACAAACATTACACTTGAATGGTTTTTCTTGAGTATGTGTTCTATTGTGTTGAATCAAAGCACTTTTTTGGTAACACCTGTAGTCGCAACTATCACAGCTGAAAGGCCTATCTCCTGTGTGTTTGTACATGTGGGTTTTCAAGCTACCTGCTTGATTACAGCAAAAATCACAAACATTACACTGAAATGGTTTTTCTTGAGTGTGGGTTCTATTGTGTTTAATCAAAACACTTTTATAGTAACACCTGTAGTTGCATTTATCACAGCTAAAACGTCTCTCTCCTGAATGTTTGCACATATGAGCTTTCAAGTTTTCTAAACGGTTACAGCAAAAATCACAAACATTACACTTGAATGGTTTTTCTTGAGTATGTGTTCTATTGTGTCTAGTCAAATCACTTTTTCTGCAACACCTGTAGTCGCACTTATCACAGCTGAAAGGCAGCTCTCCGAGTGTTTGTACATGTGGGTTTTCAAGTTTCCTAATTGATTACAGCGATAATCACAAATATTGCACTTAAACAGTTTTTCTTGAGTGTGAGTTTTATTGTGCCGAATTAAATTAGTTTTGTTGTGACATTTGAAGTCGCACTTATCACAAATGAAAAGCCATTGTTCAGAGTGCTTACCAAAACGCCTTCTCGAATTTTTAGATTTGTTATGAATACAGTTGCAATTTAACAGGTTCTTATGGTGATATTCATTTTCTTCTGATCTAACATTTAAGTGCAGTTCTTGGTGCCTCCATAATGAAGAATTATCAAATGCTGTATAACTACACAAATTGCATTTCAATAGATGAGTAAATATGTGTTTGGTTAACATTTGTTTATTGCTTGCAGCGTAATCACATTGGTAGCAGTAGTACATCATATCTGATGCTGTAAATTCTTCCACGCACGTTGATATGTCTGTGTTAAATAAGACACATTCTTCTTTAACAATGCCTTCATTTTCATTTTTAATTGCAACTTCAACAAACTCTTCTTTAATTTTATTGAAATAATTTTGTTCATTAACAAGTGAAGACGGGTTTGTCAGAAATGATTGTAGAAGATTTACATTTTCTACAATGTTTTCGTTTTGCATTAATGCTTGGTGTTCTTCATCAATTTTGAGCTTACAATCATTGCACGCAACTGGGTTTTCATCAATGCTCAGTTCCTACAATGAAATTCGAGTGTATACATAATTCAGTATGATATGATACTTACTGCTTTTATGGGAAAGGTCGATAGCATTGAATTGTAGCATAGGGAATCTGGAAGTGCTTCTTCTTTTATTTTTTTAAAACAAATTTGACATGCTAAAGTGATATCTACCATTATTGATGCACTAACTATTTATCTAAGATTGACGCTTATTCAAGTAATCATTCAACTTTGTTTATAATACAGTTCAATGAATACAAATATCATTTCGTAGTGATTGTTGTACCTGCAAATACTGACGTTTATTTATCTGTATATAGGGTGGCTCAGAAAAACTTTACATTCAGACAATGGTTTGCTTTCACTAGGTGAGGTCTATTTACTGTATTCGAATCAAATACGCCATGTTTTCATGAAAAAGAGATTCTACATTGTTTCGGGTTCAATCAATATTGATTAAAAATGGTCAACTGTAGACAGTAGCTAGGTAGCTATCCCAATAAGCAAAGTAAGTAACATAGTTAATGTTGCTGAGTACTTGTAATGTAATGTGTAAGGTTGTTTTATAATTTACAGTTACTTTGAATGAAGCTTTCAGTAATAGCCCTATCTACCACTCAGTAATATTTCAGTTTGTAATATTTCAAAATATTTGATTGTATAACGCCAAATGCTATGTTACATGAAACCATTCAGCAACCTTACAGTAACATTTAATCAATCTACAGCAACATTGCAAATGTTAAGTTGCAGAAAAGTAAAAAAAAATATTAATTGAGTAATCTATATTCAACATTGCATTAAGTAATCCGTAGTATTACTTTATTATATTATAGGTAAGTTACATATGATAGATTTGTGTAATGATACTAGTAGGTATTTAAAGCTCTAAAAATACTCTTTAAAAAAGCTTTTTATAATATATTTGCATAATTGCATACAATAAAAATAAATTCAATAGAATAATACATAGGTAAGTAATTATGTAAAATAAAAATATATATAAAAGTAATACACATACGAAATTTAATCATTTCTTTCCCCTTTCACGCCTTGCTTTAACGAATTGCATCCATTGCATAACACACTTTTAAAATTGTCAACAGACAAATTTGGGAAATTTGATCTTAAAGCCACTAAAACAAATTAGTAATTTTCTTTATGTAGGTATTTTGGGTGTGTCGGGAGGAGCGCACCAAACTCTAGGAGTGTATTATACACGTGAAAATAATGTAAAAAAATGTTCTTATGCGATTCTCATTTGTTTTCAAGTTATGGCGTAATTAAAAATGTTCATCTAGCTTTCCACTTATTATCTGAATTTAAACATTATCAAAGTATGTCATGTTTGAGGCTCAAAGACATTTGATAATTCTGACGTTTTGATGAACTGTCAGTATACAGTGAACAGTAACTGAATTTATGTGATTGTTAGTGTTGCAAAATGCCAGATACTTATTTAAATTTAGAATATGCAAATATGGTGTTTGTTTATGGTTTCTGTAATGGAAATGCTACAGCTGCTGCTGAAGAATATCGTCAACGTTTTCTACACCAAGGACATCTTGGTAAAAACGTATTTATTAGAGTTTTCAACAAATTGTGCGAGACTGGTAAGCTTCCCAGTGCTACATTTACCCGTGATGGCATTAATAATACTCGTAACTATCATGTATTGTCAGACGAAAATCCCCACGCAACAATCGAAAGCAATTTTCAACATCTGTTTTCTGTGAACGTGTGGTGTGGTATTGACAGTTATTTAATTGACCCTTTTATTTTGGAGGATCGTCTCACAGGAGACAACTACCACATTTTTTTACAAAATGAATTACAAGGCCTGCTAGAGGATGTTCCTGTAAATATTAGAATGCAGATGTACTATCAGCACGATGGAGCTTTTGCACATGTTGCTCGTAAGGTCAAGCAACATTTGAACGAAGTGGACACACGGGATGCACTAATTAGACAAATTGAGAATACTGCAGCCCATATTAAAGAAAAAAGAAATGAATCAATTGGGAGAGCAACAAACGCTCTTCGTAGACGAAGCAGAAAATGTTTAGAAGTCAATGGCGGTATTTTTGAACATTTATTGAAAGAAAGCTATGATTAAGAACATTTTTATGTGTATAATTTGTTTATTTGTTAATATGCTATAACTTGAAAACAAATAAAAATCGGATAAGAACATATGAGTTTTTTTACATTATTTTCACTTGTATAATAAACTCCTAGAGTTTGGTGCGCTCCTCTTGACTCACCCAGTATATAAATTAACTTACATTGTAACATTCCCATCACTTTTAAATCTTTAATTTTATAATAGTCTTTCTTGCCCGTCCAACTGCAATACATCGTAAAGATTTTTTCTAAAAATCTGATTATACAATGTTTTTCGTTAGTTTTCCCAGTTAATCTCAAAACCTGAAACTTAAAAATCGTCTAAATTGTGGAAACTTATGAACATAAGTACGAGGCGTGTTTTTTAAGTAAGTACCGTTTTGAGATTCCGTCGCTGCAGCGGTACGGTCGACATTACGCGCATGCTCCTTGTGTACCTGCATCTGTCGGTCACGCGCAGACGTCAGTACAGCATTTTTCGCTAATGTCTACGGTTGTCTGTGACTGTTTAAAATTCCTCCGCCTATTGAAAGTCCCGCTGACTGCTATAACAGTCTGTTATACGTTTTCTTTGTGCCAAACGCCTAAAAGTAATCGATATTCATCGTGAGATTTGTACAGTATACGGAGAAAACATTATGAGTGAAGGAATGGTATAGAAAGTGCGTTTAAAGATGACCGCACTCACTGCTTTCCTCAACTTGGGAAATTGGAGCGGTCATCTTTAACCGCCTAACCCACTTTAGTACTATTCCTTCACTGATAATGTTTTCTCTGTATACTACACAGATCTCACAACAAATATCGATTGTATTTCGGCGTTTGGTACAAAGAAAACGGATAACAGACCGTTATAGAAGTCGGCGAGACTTTCGATAGGCAGAGGCATTTTAAACACTTACAGACAACCGTACGCAGCGGCAAATAATGCCGAACGGCGTCTGCGCGTGGCCGACAGATACAGGTACACAGCCCGCATGCGCGGAAAGCCGACCGTACCGCTGCAGCGGCGGAATCTCAAACCGGTACTTAATTAAAAAACACGCCTCGTACTAACGTATTTATTTTTCAATTGTTCGTCATTAGTGACCAGTTGATCTAACCCTTGAATGTCTAACACCGGTAATGGCAAGCCCTTAGAATCGCACTCCGTCATCTCAATTGACGAATTACATCGTCTTTCAATATTTGAAAGACGGGCGTCAATAATTTTTAACGTTTCGGAAACGTTTAAAATTGCGTTAAATAATGTTTTCATGTCTGAAAAGTATATAATAATAAATTTAATATCGAATATATACAGTCACCGGCAAAGAGTTTACAACAAATGGGAAACATTTTTGTTATTAAGATATCCTCAAATTTCTTTTGGGAAATGAATTCAGCATATCGAATGACAAAAAAACATTTTGACAAATGTCATGTGACCATTATCATGGCGGCAAATTTAAAAAATATTTCTTAAATATGTAAAAAGTAAAGTTAGATGACAAGATATTGAAAAATGCCTAAGAGAAAAGTTGTTCAGAATTAGTTTATAGGTATATAAACAATTTTTTACAATTAAAAAGAAAAAAAAATAGCTTAAAATACAAAAATAATACTACACTGTTCTTAATTTTTTGTATGTTTTTGTATGAGCTTATTATCCAGGCAATATTGTAAAAAATTGTTTAAATTGGGTTTAGAATAGAAGAATTGATCATTTTAGGACTATTTTAAATTAATTCTAAATTTGTAATTTCAACTTTTAGTTTTCTGTAGGCCATTGCAACAAAGTCGTCCTAAAAAAAACAATGTTTTTTAATTTTTACCGTCCATTGGTAGACTGATAAATGAAGTTTATTTGTTGGTTTTATTGTGTTTTATGCAAATTAAACGCAAAAAATTTTGTTTTCTCAATATTTCCGAAAAAAACGCCGGAAAACTGATATTTTTAAAAAGTCGTTATTTTCTTTTAAAAATTTGCACATAGACGTATAATCTAATTCTAAACAACTTTTTTCTTAAGCATTTTTCAATATCTTGTCATCTAACCTCACTTTTTACATATTTAAGACATATTTTTTAAATTTGCCGCCATGACAGTGATCACATGACATTTGTCAAAGTGTTTTTTTTTTGCCATTCGATTTGCTGAATTCATTTGCCAAAAGAAAGTTTCGTATATCTCAATTACAAAATTTTTTCCCATTTGTTGCAAACTCTTTGCCGGTCACTGTATTATATATTTAATATTACCAATTTCTCCGGATGATGATTCTTGGTAGTACGTAGTAGTACTACTGGTACTTCCAATATCATTATTCCTAAATCTGGACCTGTAAAATGTTAATATTTACAGGACTAACATTCCATTCTAGTCACTTGTAATGGCCAAAAACTTTTTATTCTAAGAACACATTTAAATTGCACCGGCTGCAATTCAGGTAAATGCTACAGAGACTCTAAGGGATCATAGGAATGTTTGCTTTTTGGTTTATGCTTTGTTGCTTACCTTTATAGAGATGCTTCTCAACTAAAAACGTAAATAATAACGAATAAATGGGCGCCAGCTTATTTATTAAGGGAAACAAGCAAAACCTTTAAGGGAATAAAAACAAATTTTAACCAAAAATGTAAATATAATAATCAAATAAAATTCAGCATTAAATAATAAACAAAATACGTTGACATACGTCTATCTAGTAATGAATTGAGTTATAAACTACGGTATCAAATGAAAGATTAAATTTCTTTTAATAAACTTAAAACTAGAATCCTTTACACGCGTTCAAAACGTTACCTAACTAAAATAACTTTACAGATATTGAACGCAAAACAAACAACTAGTGCATAACGTAAGGTACACCTACTGCATTTAAGGTATGACAACGAATCTTAATTATTGCGTACCGACTAATGCATAAGACAAAGATAACCCCGACTGCGTTTTCATTGTTAACCGTGTAAGCCGACTTTAGTTTGTCAAAAATTTAACTTCAATGCACGGAAAGTTCGAAGAATTGTTGATATTATTTTAAGCACTTACTTCGAGTTCGTTGTGCTACGAAAGAAACGTTGAATTTTGTCAAAGGTAGAACGGGTAATTGGGCTGACCTTGTGAATGAAGCTGCACTCAGAATGACGTAAGGCATACGGAATTTTCCATGAAACGAATTTTCTTTCTCCCATAAATTAATAACGAAGCGGATAATCGATTCTTCATCGATAGACACGTAGAAACCAAACGTACAAAAGCGTAACAAATTTTCATCAATTTCGGAATGCACGTTGATTCTTCTAAATCAAACTTTTCTTTAACGGAACGTACACAACACCAAAAACGTAGATAGATTTGCTATGAAGCTAATCTATTCATTCAAACTTCGTTTTACTTAAAACGAAACAGATAAGAAGATAAAACGTACTTTAACAACCGGCGTGCTGCTTCTCTTCGGTCGCCATTGTTAGACTTTTTTTCGCGCGGGTAAAGTTGCTGGTTATCATGACATTAAATGCAAACTAGCGGGGGAAATGCGCGCCTTATTTAAATATCAGGTAGCGATAATTTTGGAACGCTACACACTATCGTGTTTTTCATCTGACAGGGTTGAAGGGGAGATACAGAGTCATCCCTATATCTCTTACTCGGTTTTTTTCCTACGAGGTCTATTGCATGATTGTTCTTCTATTTCCGTTTCCTCCACGAAATACTATACGTACTGTATTCATTTAAGATTTATATATTGGAATAGGATAACACGCAAAAATGTTTATGATAAATTATAGGGAATTAATTATTAATACTAAATGAAATAAATACAGTAGAGATGCGAATGTTACTTGCACAAACTAAACACAATGTCTGCCTTGGCGCGAAATGCATACAGTGGACAAACGACAATCAAGAGGAAACAATTTATCACACTTTAACAAGTTTTAACAAAAGACATACAAGATAAAAATGCCCACATTTTATTGCACACTTTCAAGCTGCAGTGACTTACAATTCGACTATCTACTCAAACCGTTTTTTAAAAATTATTTTACAAAATTTATACCTATGTAAATAACAATTTATTACGATTTTTAATTATAATTTGAAAGTTAGAAATGGGAAATTTTTCTCAATTTCTTTGAGGCACATCCCGATTTAGCTAGACGAAGGATATTCACTAACACTGGAAGGGATGTTTATAAATCCCTGTTTAATAACCTAATTTTTCGATTAAATTCTGCAGGATTAGGAGAGAAATCTGTGGATAAATGGCAAAAGGTAAAGTGTTTGGTGTTTTCTTATTTTGTTTTTATGCATAGTGTGATTTTATTACAAACATGGGCTGATTTTAAATGCAATTTGAAGAAAGAAGTTGCAGAAATACAAATAGAAATAGAATTTTTTTCTGTACCAACTAATTATAAATTTATTATTTGTTACTATAAAAATTCACGTTCACTAGCTTTTACTTTTCTAACGTTAAAATTTTTCTGCATACGTGTTACTTTGCTTATTACGGCCCTGTCTACTTTCACTGCGAGAATAATGGGACAAGGTCAACGTCTAAATGCAATTGCGCTCGTTTTACGTTCTTTCTCTTTGTGTTTGACAGGCCACGTAGACAGTCGTTTTTGTAAAAAAAGGAACTGCGAAAGGAAAATCTAAGTGTGATGGATTAATCTGAAGTTGTTATAACCATCCGCCTGTTTTAAACGTAAATTACACCGGATATGTAATAAGAAATAAACCGGAATGTTGTTTAGAATGAACGTTTGCAGGTGAGTATACTGACCTATATTTCACCACGTGGCGAATAGTCGCTGCATTAGGTTTCTCTAATTATTACAGTTTCTTTGTCCAATCGTATTCTCTTGATGTCTGTTGGGATGTGATTACTTCCAGAATTTGTGGGTGTCTTCTGGAACCGTTACTGCCTTATGCTGTTGTAATTGGAAGGATTAACCTCTTGACCCTTACTTGTACTCGAGGAAGTGTTATGTGAAAATAAACCTATGCTGTTAGAAGATGCCAATTACAATTCTGTCACGCAAGATAGCGGAGACCAGCGACTTTGGGATTTCTTAACACCGGAAAGAGTTTTCCTTCAATACTGTTCCGACGACTTAAATCGCCATCAGTGCTTTGCTTTGCAGCTATTTCAATTTTAGCGGGTGTATTAGAACAATCCATTTACCAGTACCAAACCATTTCTTAACTATAACTGGGAACTATTGATGTCGAACGATCCATAAGGACGCCTTAATGAACGATACACGTATGTGATCCTAGTTTAAGTAACTTATCTCCAGGTAACTATATGTTTAATTAATTATATTTCTTTCTTTTGATAGATTATCCTTCTTGGTGGAGAGGTTATTTAAATAACTCTTTCCACCAAGAAGGATAATCTATCAAAAAGAAAGAAATATAATTAATTTAAAAAATTTTTGGAGAAACATTTCAAATTTATATGTTTAATGTTGAAGAACTTTATGGCGCTAGACAAATTACTTGTACTTGACGGTTTCTTATCCTGTTTGTTCGTATTACTATCAAAGTAACCTTGAGGGCTTAGATAAAGTACGTTATAAGTCAAGGTAGCGCTTATAAATAATTTACTCATTGTTAGGTTTGAATCCACACGCTTTGCGTGTTTAGCAGGCTCGAGGAGGATAAGAACCTGTCTCACTCAATAGCAACGGCTATCGAGTTTTATCTATTCCTGTTGCTGTGTCGCTAATTAATTTATATTTATATGTGTGGAATATCCACGAGAGAGCACGATATTCTGTATTGCTACTGATATATCTTTTGTACGTGTTATTATGTGTGTAACCAATTAAACAGCTCTTAAATCAATGCAACTATTTTAATTACCCATTAACCAAAGTTTTTGAAACGTATTTTTAATCTATGTGCTTGAACTTACATCCTGCTTTTATTCCTAGAGGAAATAAGCCTTCCGAGAAAAGATCATTTGCGGAAATGTCAGAAAACGTCATTGTAGACTAAGATTATGTGACCGTAAGATAACCATCACCACAGCCATAGCCTTCCACATTCCGAATTAAAATAACAAGAAAAGAATTCGAAAGATGTATAGGGAAACTATAAATATTTTATACAAAATTGAAAGCACCTTGTATATATCTATTCAAAATATCTTGCCTCACTTGTTGGCCTTAAATAAGTTATTGGCAAGATGTCGGGGTTGCTCTACATTTCTATCATTATGTTCGTTAGTTATTGAACAACTCTGGCACATTGTTTTTAATACATATGTTATGCAAAAGTACGTTCCTTTAAAATACATCTAAACCGCATTTTTAATATTCCGCTATGCATCTTTCCACAAATTAACCAAAATCCTCGTTTACAGCGGTTGTAAATGGTGGCCAAATGCACATTTACACAATTTGTTATTTCATGGATACACCTAACAAGTACAGTTTATTATTTTATGATTATATGCTTACTATCTTAACAAACCTATGGACGATTGTCTGACTTAAACCTAAATAGTAATATTCTCTAATGCTACGTTGAAAAATCTGTCGAGCAAAATGTTTTATGTTACTGCACGCTTGTGATATTCTTTCACAAGTTTGTTAGTGCAAAACGATGTAGAGTTCTGCTCAAAAAGTTTGTTTATATTATATTGCACCAAAAATTAACTTACTATAATGACGTTTAACACATGTTCAACTTATTCTATTTTTGTAATGTTATTTACATGTATAAATAGTCTTTTTATAAACAATGTTGATGTGAATGTAGAACCAATGTTAAAATAAAATGTTAATTTTGTTACTTTTTGCAAATGAACCTTATGTATAACCTCAATTCTATTTGAGCATTTCTGTTTTGTTCTTTCTGTTATTTGGTCAACTGTTGCAAACGTTTAGTATCCACAGAAATACATCATCTCCCTCGAAATGCATAAGGCCCAGATGATTCTATATTTGCATATTAACTTCCCGAAGTTGCCGATAGATGGCGGTACGTGTTACATAATTATAATTTTTTTTCCTGTTATTTGTACACCTAACACTCAATTTAAAATTAAAGATTAATTCAAACAAACTGAATAGTATATCCTAGTAATATTTATACAAATGAAATATTAAAAACTATTTTTAAATTATTGCGTTGTTCCGTCGTGTGGTAACATTATTTCCGGTATTACAGCGCGCAGCCATCTTTGATGAAATAAAATCGATTCTGAATCGATATCCATCACAACACTATATATCGCGATATTCAATCAATGACGAAACTGGAAAGCTAACGCATAACGCCATCTATCGGTGACTGAAGGAAACACTAACACGTATAGAGAATCTACTGCTTGTATCTATGGGACTTTCTACATTTCGGGGGAGATGTTGTATTTCTGGTATTAATACATAAATATAACCAAGTAGAGAAATCAACCACTTTTACTGTTAATTGTAACCTTTTGATCGTATTTAATTTAAAATTATTATACAACTTAAAATTATAATGAACGACAGTATATGCACTATTAATAATTGACAAAAGCGCTTCAAATAAAGTGAAGTTAAAGCGACAAGAAAAACTTTTAAAAGTTTACATCTCGCGTGCTCCTGTGGAGATCAATTTGTGTCCATATCGTCTAGGACTCGTAGTGATTCGAAAGTGAATTAGAATCACTTCCCAGTCGATATCGGATCGACTGTCGGCCGATACTCTAAGTCGATAGTCGATATCAAATTAGATCCCTTCTGAGCGCTCCAAAGCAGCTAAGAAAGGCTCAACCGAACGATTTTAATATCTGAGCGGTACATCGAATTTCGACGTAGCAGTCCGCATGTTTTCATCATTGTTTTTGACTGCTACATTATTTATGCTCGATCGACTGTCCTCATAGCATATCACTTGAAATTTGCAAGGTCGAAGTTGTTTTTCAAATGTGAACAAAGCACATGTTAATCATACGCTTAATCTCTCTTAAGAATTCCATTTTACTCAGTGATAAAACTTGTTTTAAAGAAGATTTGCTAATTCAATAGCTTCCTGAGAAACGTCTTTGAATTAACAGATTAAAATTATAAACAAAATTTTAAATGCTTCAAAGTTGTTAAAGTAGAAATATGTGTAATTCAAAGTTTTGAGATGGAGGTACTTACTGTTATGTTTGTTGTAAATTAAAGTCTACCGGTTCTACTTAAAGCGTTCTATAAGCGTTAATCTTATTGCACGCTTTTTTTTCTGGTTGGTACAATTGGTATGTCAAATAAAATTGTGGATGCTTGCAAACTAACCACATAATTTACATTATTTGAATAAAGTTGTTTTTCAACACCACATATTCTGATATGTTGTTTTTCTGTTGAGTTTTGTAATAACAATAATAATAATGCATAATGTATAAGGATTCGGTTGTATGCGTTCACGAAGAAAGGAAGTGATTTTAATTCGCTCTTGGGATAGAAGTGTAAATTAACTATAAATAATTATAAGTAAGTAATAGACGTTTTAGTTTAGTTTTAATGAGATAGAATCTATCGGGAATTACGATAGGAAATAGACAGCAACGTGTGTGATAGTGATAAGTAGTGATAGGGAATAACTCATAAACAGAAAGTGATAAAGAACTGTATTTAAGTTATCGTTGATTTTAACGTTTAACTTTGTTTAATGGTGTACGAAATAGATATAGTAATTAGTTAAGTGTTCGTTCAATAACAAATAGTCAATTACGGTGAGAAATTCGAAGCAGTTTGAAAAGAAAGGTGTGAATTTTTGTATTTAAAGCGGAGTTTATTAAGTCTAAAAGATATCATTATATAATTTATCAAAATGTCGGAATCGGAAGGGTCGAATACAGACACAAGAAAAAGAAGACAGGAAGAAGAATTGTATAGGTTATTTAGAAGAAGTAAAAAAATAGAAAGATCACCAGGGAAAGAGGAGGAGAAGAGAGAAAATAAGGGAGGGTTTAGAGAAGTAGCAAAAGAAAAGAAGACGATGACGAAATGAAAATGATATGGACAGAAATGTTAAAAGAAATTAAGGAAATGAAATTGGTGCAACAGAAGAATAATGAGGAAATGAAAGAGATAAAAGAGGAATTAAAAAGAATGAGCGAGAAGTTTGAGGTAAAGTGCAAATACTTGGAGGAGAAGTGTGATGGGCTGGAGAAAAGAGTAGAACTCTTGGAAAAAAAGAGAAGAAGAAAAATTTGGTAGTAAAGGGGATGGAAATAAAGGGAGGGAAGAATGAAATAAAACAAGAAATGGAGGAGCTGATAAAGAAGAATCTAGGATTGGAAAAGAAAATTGAAGAAGCCGTGGAGATAAGAAAAGGTATACTGATTATAAAAATGTCGAGTTTGGAGGACAAAATAGAGATACTAAAGAACAAAAGTAGAATGAAAGGTACCACAATATACATAGACGAAGATAGGACAAAGAGGGAGAGGGAAATACAGATGAAGATAAGAATGGAAGCAAAAAATGGAGGAAGAGGGTTTGAGAGTGAAAATGTGATACAGGAAAATGTGGGTGGAGGAAGAAGAAAGAAGATGGGTGGAGAACGAGGGGAGGATAAGAAAATGGACACCAAAAACTAAAAATTGAGAATGGGGGGACAAAGAAAAAAAGGGAGAAAAAGGGTGGGGGTAAAAACAAAGAGAAAAATAAGATCTTATTTTGGAACATTGCGGGGATAAAAAACAAAGGTGTAGATTTTTGGAACTATATAAAGGGTTTTAAAATGGTAGGTTTAGTAGAAACTTGGATGGAGGAAAAGAATGGAGTACATAGAAAGATAAGATGCCGAAAGAATATGTATGGGAAATTCAGTATGCAAATAGAAAAGAGAGGAAGGGAAGGGCGAAAGGAGGACTAAAATAGTGGGGGTAAGAAAAGAATGGGAAATAGAAAAGGAAATAGAAGAAGAAAATGTAGAGGGATGATTCAAATCAGAATAAAGACGGAAAAAGGGGAAAAATATAATATTTTTACGATATATGGAAAGAAAATGGAAACAACGAAAGCAATTATAGAAAAGGCAATAGAAGAAAGGAATGAAGGTAAGTTGATTATAGGAGGAGATTTGAATGCTAGGATAGGAGAGGAGGGAGGAATAATGGTAAATTGAGAGATAAGAAATAGGATATCAATGGATAAGAAAATAAACGGACAAGGAAAAATTTTGATAGAACTATGTGAAGAAAGAGGTTGGACAATAATGAACGGAAATTTGGAAGAAGAAGGAAAAAGGGAATTTACATATGTAGAAGAAAGAGGGCAGTCAGTAATAGATTATGTGATTATAAACGAAAAAAGTAAGGACGACATAGAAACACTAAGAATAGGAGAGGAGATAGAATCGGACCATCAGCCGCTAGAAGTAGTCATGATGGAAGAGGAAGAAAAAGAGTTACAAGAACAAGAAGAGGTATGGAGAGAAAAGAAAGTATGGACTGAAGAGCGTATAAAAAGATATAAAGAGGAAATGGAAGAGGAAGTAAATACTAAAGGAGAGGTGGAGGAAGAAATGGAGAGAATTACAACCACGATGGAAATGGCAACAGAGAAGAGAAAGTATAGATTAAGAAAACAAGAATTAGGGAAAAGAAAAGATTGGTGGAACGGAGAATGCGAGAAGGGGAAAAAGAATTAAGAAAAGGAAGAAAGAAATGGAAAAAAGGAAAGATAGAGATAGATGAATACAAAAGGTTAAAAGAAAATTTTAAGGGAATATGTGTAAAAAATAAAGAAGAACATAAAAAACAAACCGAGATAAAGATTATAGAAATTAAAAATGAAGGACAGGTATGGGAATTCATTAATAAAAAGAGGAAAAAGGAGGAAGGATGGAAGCAAATATAGATGAGGAAAAATGGGAAGAACACTGTAAGAAGTTAGTAGGAGAGAGTGAACAAAAGCAAGAAATGAAGAAGTTGGAAAAAAGGATAAGACACAGAGAGGGTGGAATAGGAAAAGAAGAAATGGAGAGAGCAATAAATAAAGTAAAAAGGAAAAGCAGAAGGGACGGATGGAATACAAAGAGAACAATGGAGGTACATCGGAGAAGGAATGAGAGAAAAGTAAGAGAATTATTCGAGAGAATATGGAAAGGAGAAGGGTTTCCAGAAAATGGAGAGAGGCAATAATATGCCCAATTTACAAGGGGGGAGATAGGAAGAAAGCGAACAACTATAGAGGAGTGAGTATAATGAATGCGGGCTATAAGATATATGCGGAAATAGTTAGAAAAAATTGAAAAAAGAAATAGAAGAAAAGAATATAATACCGGATTGGCAAGCAGGATTTAGGAAAGGAAGAGGAACGATAGACAATACATACATATTAAAGCACATAATCAATAAAGAGTTAGCAAAGAAAGGAGGAAAGATGTACGCAATATTCCTAGACATTAAAGCGGATTTTGATAAAGTGGAAAGAGGGGGATTATGGAAAAGGATGGAGGATGTAGGAATAAACAGAGATATAAAAAATGCAATAGAGGAAATATACGAAGAAACAAGGTGTAGAACGAGGGTAGGGAGGAAGCTAGGTAGAGAATTTAGGACGCATACGCGGATGACATTGTGGAAATAGCGAGAAATGAAGAAGAGATGAGAGGAGTAGTTAAATTTATGAAGAAATACCTGGAAAAGAAAAAACTAGCAGCAAATGTCGGTAAAGCAAAAATTATGGAATTTAAAAAAAGAAAAGGAAGAAGAAAGGAAGTGAAATGGTTGGGGGGGAGGTAGAGAGAGTAGACAAGTATAGATACTTAGGTTACAACATCAGATACGATAACAAAGATGGAGACCATATAAAAGAGATGAAAATGAAAGAAAATAGAATAGTAGGACAAGTATGGGGGTTATGGGAAAGGATATTTGGTAAAGATATAGAGAAAAGGAGATGGATGTTTGAAATGGAGCGGAGATTTGGGGTTGGAGGGAATGGCAAGAGCTGGAGAAGATACAGGAGAAATACTGGAGGTGGACGTTAGGACTAGAGAAGGAGACACCGGGGTATATAGTGGAAGAAGAGCTAGAAATAGAAAAAATAAGGATACAAGCAGGAAGAATTGCAGTAAGGTATGAAGAAAAAATGGGAAGTAGGAAGGAAAATGAAATACTATATGAATGTTGGAAAGAGATCGAGGCACAGAAGGTAAAATATGGGGAAGAAGAAAGAAGAAAATACTATAAAAGAGTGGGATACGCGAGAGAAGAGATAAAGAGATTAAGAGTGGGGGAGAAAGATGGAAGAGGAAATAATTGCAAGAGATAAAGATACTCAGAAGCAGGAAAGAAGGGCAAAAATAAAGAAAAAATATATAACGAGAAATACATATAAATAATGACAGACAAGACACCAAAGTACATAACAGAAGGAAAAGGAATGAATGAAATAAGAATGATTGCAAGGTTCAGAATGGGTAATGAAGAAAATGAAAATAAATATTGGATGAGTGATGAGGAGAGATTATGCAGGTTGTGTGGGGATGAATGGGAAAATATAATACATATAAAAGAGGGATGCAGGGAAACAAGACATGAGGAAAAGGAATGGAAGTTACTACTAGGAGAGAAAGGGGAAGGAAAACAATGGATGAGGGAAGTGTTGGAGAGGAGGAAAGTGATGGAGGAGAGGAAAAGAAAAATACTGAAAGCTTAGAGAAGAGAGGGATGGGAGGTTGAAGAGGGAAACAGGAATTAGTTATTCAAAGAGGTGGACTTTAGGATTAAATAATAAAAGAACAGGATACCTAATGATTCAAACAGGAAATAGAGCATTGAAACTGAAGGAAAAGATGGAAAACAGAAAAGAGAATAAAATACTGTACATATGTTAGAAAGAGATAGAGGAACAAAATAAGGAATAAAATAAGGTAAAGAAGATAGGAAAGCATATTATCAAAGAGGAGGATACGCAAGAAAAAAATAAAAAAAGCTAAGAAGTGAAGGAAGAAAGATGAAAGAAGAGATAGTAAAAAAAAAGACAAACATAACCAGGTGCAGGAGAGAAGAACGAAGATTAGACAAGGAAGATATAACGACAAATACAACGATTTAATAATGGATGGAATCAAATATGGATAAAAAGAAAATGATTGTTAAGGTTTTTTTAGTTAAATTTCGTATTTAGTTTTAAGTTTAAAAAGTTTGTGAAAGAACCGAATCACTCTGTTATTTTAAAAAGACAAATAAATTTGATTTGATTTAAATAATAATGCATAAACAATTTAAAACATTAATGTAACTGTAATCACAACTCTTCTTTCAGTAAAGGAATAAATATTAAATTTTTCGAGTAACAAATCTTGAGGATCATTCAGGGTAACGGTCGTCTAATTTAAGACAAAAAATTTTCGTTGTAAAGTTTTCTAGATTTTGTTTGTGGTAGATGCATCGAGGGGGTCACACAAGAACACAGTATTCTAATTTTGATCGTATTAGCGCAAAATAGAGCGTTTTTATAGTTTTTAAAATTTTAACAGTAACCTATGATTAATCCTAAAATTTTTGTAGATGAAATTGTTACATTTTGAAATGTTCTAAAAACGACAACGTTGATTTAAAGATGACACCTAAATCATTAGTAGAATTGCAACGATGTAGAGAAGTGTTAGGGCGATGACACACACAGCGGTTTGTGTCGACGCATTCGCAGGTATTTTAAAAACGACGCAAAACACACGCCGATACTACCGCCGGGAGCATGGAAAACCGTCTCGACACGCCTTCTATTGGAAGAAACGCGCGCGGTTTTATTACTGACGCGGCGCGTATTTAGATTGTCTTGCATGAGCACTGACACACGTGTCAGTTTATCCGGAGTTTTCTTTTCTCAAACGCATCTACCTAATAAGATTTTCATTAAAATTAAAGATTTTAAATGGGCAAGCGACAGCCGTGTCGACACAAACCGCTGTGTGTCATCGTCCTTATTAATGCTTTATGAGAAATGAATAGGATTTGTTGTTGTTGATGACTTTACATTTATTTATAATTAGTGTAAGATTACATTAAAAGTTGCTAATGCGTTTTATTTGTTTGGCAGGAACATTGCATGTGTTTTATTGTGTTTAGTTAGATCACTTTTTTGGTAACACCTGTATTCGCACTTATCACAGCTGAAAGGCCTCCCTCCTGAGTGTTTGTACATATGAGTTTTTAAGTTTCCGTAACTATTACAGCAAAAATCAGAAACTTTACACTTAAACGGTTTTTCTTACGTGTGTGTTCTATTGTGCTGAACCAAATTACTTTTTTGGTAACACCTGTAGTCGCACTTGTTAGAGCTAAAAGACCTCTCTCCTGAGTGTTGGTACATATGGATTTTCAAGCCTCCTGCTTGACTGCAACAATAATCACAAACATTACACTTGAATGGTTTTTCTAGAGTGTGTGTTCTATTGTGCCGAATCAAATCACTTTTTGGTAACATCTGTAATAGCACTTATTAGAGCCGAAAGGTCTCTTTCCCGAGTGTGGGTTGTCCAAGTTTTCTGAACGACTACAGCAAAAATCACAAACATTACACTTACATGGTTTTTCTTAAGTGTGTGCTTTATTGTGCCGAATCAAATAACTTTTTTGGTAATACTTGCAGTCGCACTTGTCACAGCTGAAAGACCTCTCTCCTGTGTCCTTGTACATGCGGATTTTCAAGTCTCCTGATTGATTACTGATATAATCACAAATACTGCACTTAAACGATTTTATTTTTAGTGTGAATTTTATTGTGCTGAATCAAATGACTTTTTTTACAACATCTGTAGTCACACATATCACAGCTGAAAGGTCTCTCTCCTGTGTGTTTGTACATATGAGTTTTTAAGTTTCCTGAACTATTACAACAAAATCACAAACTTTACACTTAAATGGTTTTTCTTGCGTGTGTGTTCTATTGTGCTGAACCAAATTACTTTTTTGGTAACACCTGTAGTCGCACTTGTCACAGCTAAAAGGCCTCTCTCCTGAGTGTTGGTACATGTGGATTTTCAAGCCTCCCGCTTGACTGCAGCAATAATCACAAACGTTACACTTGAATGGTTTTTCTTGAGTGTGTGTTCTATTATGTTTAGTCAAATCACTTTTTTGGTAACACCTGTAATCGCACTTATCACAGCCGAAAGGTCTCTCTCCTGAGTGTGTGTACATATGGGTTTTCAAGTTTTCTAAACGACTACAGCAAAAATCACAAACATTACACTTAAATGGTTTTTCTTGAGTGTGTGTTTTATTGTGCCGAATCAAATTACTTTTTTGGTAATACTTGCAGTCGCACTTGTCACAGCTGAAAGGCCTCTCTCCTGTGTGCTTGTACATGTGGATTTTCAAGTCTCCTGATTGATTACTGCTGTAATCACAAATACTGCACTTAAACGGTTTTTTTTGAGTGTGAGTTTTATTGTGCTGAATCAAATGACTTTTTTGCAACACCTGTAGTCACACTTATTACAGCTGAAAGGCCTCTCTCCTGTGTGTTTATACATGTGGATTTTCAAACTTCCTGATTGATTACTGCCATAACCACAAATATTGCACTTAAACGGTTTATTTTGAGTGCGACTTTTACTGCGCTGACTTAAATTAATTTTGTTGTGACACTTGTAATCACAGTGTTTACACAAATGCCTTCTAGATTTGTTACTAATACAGTTGCAATCTAAAAGTTTCTTATTGTGACATTCAACTACATTTTCTTCTGACCTAACATTAAAGTGTACCTCTTTGTGCCTCAATAATAAAGGATTATCAAATGTGCTGTAACTGCAGCGATTGCATTTAAATATATGAGAAAATACGTGATTGGTTAATATTTGTTTATCGCTTGTAGTATAATTACAGTGGTAGCAGTAGTACAACATATCTGATGCTGTAAATTCTTCTACGCACATTGACATGTCCGTGCTAAGTAACAAAGATTCTTCTTTAACAATGTTGTCTTCATTTTCATTTTTAAACGCAACTCGACAAACTCTTCTTTGATTTTTGTCAAATAATTTTCTTCATTAACAAGTGAAGAAGAGTTTGTCAGGAACGATGCAGGAAGATTTATATTTTCAAAAATCTTTTCGTTTCTCATTAATGCTTGGTGTTCTTCATCAACTTCGGGCTTGCATTCGTTGCACTCAAGTGGGTTTTCAAGAATTCTCAGTTCCTACAATGTAATGCAAATGTATAAATAGTTCAGTATGAAAGGATACTTACTGATTTTATAGGAAAGTTTGACAAGTTCGAATGTAGCATTGAATCGTAGCATACTGCTTCTTCTTTTATTTTTTCAACAGAAATTTGACTTGATATTGTGGTGTCTGCCATTATCGATATGCTAAATGGAAGTACAGGTTCAAATTCGTTTATAGCTCAATGTATTCTGTGCTGTAATACCATATCTAATACAAATTTCAGTTCGTAGTGATTGTTGTACCTGTAAACCGACACGCTTACTATATAGGATGGTTCAAAAAGTTCATTGAGTCAATTAGGCGTCTGCATGTGACAGCATGCCTTGAAGATCATTTTAGTATGGTGTACAAACAACAGCGGTAATTATAGACAAACCAATGGGTTGTCATTAACAACACACATTTGTAGTGGTTTTTCGTTTTATCGCAGGAAATTACTGATTGGGAAGTATTTTTGGAAACGTTATGGGTGTCTTATTCACTGTCTTCATACATTTGTACATTATATTTAAAGACGTTTCATCGCATTTGTGTTTACGTTTTTGCCATGCAGCCATGTTAAATTTTGCCGTTACCGCGACACATCACCAATCACCTGCTTTAGTCGATTCTATCATCTATCTTTTTTTAACACCCAAAATAAATGAAATAAGCATACACAACTCACTTATTTATTGGTGTAAAAGAAATATGAATTCGATGAATCATAAAGACACCTTTCACAATTACAACTAGGTATATAAGCTTTATGGGACAGTTTCTACAGCCGTTGGGAATACTGCAGTAATACTTGTGACGGTATTATTTACGAACAAACGAAAATTCGTAATTAAATTTTTGATTTGTGGATCCATTTTCACCCTAGAGTATAGACAACTGTGTTTACTCTTCCAATTTTGTGTTATAAATGTTTCTAGTGACTTTTATTATCTTGAGATTGTCGGATCGAAAAAATTTCCCCATTAGGCGGTCGAAAAAACGAAGTCTTTCATTAAAATTTTACACATCTCTGCCTTAAATCAACTACAATTACTATCATTCACAGGATCTGGAGTGTACACTCACTTGTATCCCACCTTAGACTTCTGTTTTCGACTAACTATAGGTCGTCCATCGTAAGCGTGGAAATCTGGTGCAGGTGAAATGTAGCAGTTTATAGAATTTCAAGGCGTGACCAGGCAATAGTACACTCCGGGCAGACTAACAAATAATACAAATTGGTGCAGAATAAATGATAATTACCTATAATTTATTACTTTTCTGATTAATAGGTACACAATATAACAAAAACTCTAGCATATTATTAATAAATTATATGCTTTAACAATAATAATAATTAGGAAAATACAAATAAACAAATAATAAAATAAATACAGAGCCATCTTTTATTTTGGATTTGAATACCTAAACTATAATATATTACGTCAAAGTTCATATTAATTCTGAACTAATAAAAAATAGAAATATTTAATGAAAACTATCAGTCATAATTCCAACATTAATAATGAACAACTCTGTAACGAAATTCATAAAAACTTTGTTTTCGTAATATTCGTCTTCTAGTTTCCTGACGTGAGATGATTTAAGACTTAATTTTTAACCAATCAGAAGGACAAAAGACTTAATTATCGTTTCTACAAGCAACCGTTTGAATCTTCGCGCGCAATATGGTCGCTTTTAGGTTGCCTGTCATTATTTTACGTACCACGTGTGAATTGAATTTTTCAAGGAAAGAGTTTAGACCAACGCTTAGTTTATGTTATTCTTCTGAATTTTGTGCAAACTTTTGCGTGATTTAAATTTTTTTTCGTGCATACATCTTTGAATATTGTAGAAGCCATGAAGCAGAAAGGATATTCACCGGAATGTTTCATCGAATGCCTTTTTAATGATTCCGGATATTTACTGCAGAAACGGCATAAATTGCATTTAAACCGTTTCCCTTCCGAGTGAATTCTTATGTGTCTAACCAACAAAGATTTGTCATGGGTTTTATAATTGCACTTATCACAGCTGAAAGGTTGTTCCCCTGAATGTTTCATCATATGCATTTTAAATAGTGTAGAATAGTTGCAGCCGTAACCGCACAAATTGCATTTAAACCGTTTCTCTTCCGAGTGAATTCTCAAATGTTTCACCAAACAATATTTCAGATTCGTTTGGTAATCGCACTTGTCACAGTTGAAAGGTTGTTCGCCCAAATGTTTCATCAAATGTGTTTTCAAGGAATTCGCATGTTTCCCGCTGAATCCACAGAAATTGCATTTAAACTGTTTCTTTTCTGAATGAATTCTTGTGTGTCTCATCAAATCAGATTTCCCGTTAGTCTTGTAATCGCACTTGTCACAGTTGAAAGGTTGTTCACCGGAATGTTTCATCGTGTGCAATTTTAACGAATTAGAATGTTTAGTACAGAAACCGCACAAATTGCATTTAAACTGTTTGTCTTCCGAATGAATTCTTATGTGTTTTGCCAAAGAAGATTTGTCGTTGGTTTTGTAATCGCACTTGTCACAGCTGAAAGGTTGTTCATCGGAATGTTTCATTAAATGTCTCTTTAAGCATTCAGAATATTTACTGCAGAAACCGCACAAATTGCATTTAAACCGTTTCTCTTCCGAGTGAATTCTTATATGTTTCCCCAATAATTTTTTGTCATTGGTTTTATACATACACTTGTCACAGCTGAAAGGTTGTTCCCCGGAATGTTTCATCATGTGCATTTTTAAGAGCCTAGAATAGTTGCAGCCGTAACTACACAAATTGCAGTTCAACCGTTTCTCTTCCGAGTGAATTCTTATGTGTTTCCCCAAAGAAGTTTTTCTATTAGTTTTGTAATCGCACTTGTCACAGCTGAAAGGTTGTTTGCCGGAATGTTTCATCATATGCGTTTTTAAGTTGTTAGAATGTTTGCTACTGAAACTGCACAAATTGCATTTAAACTTTTTCTCTTCCGAGTGAATTCTTATGTGTCTCGCCAAAGAAGATTTGTTGTTGGTTTTATAATCGCACTTATCACAGTTGAAAGGTTGTTCCCCGGAATGTTTCATCATGTGCATTTTTAAGAGCCTAGAATAGTTGCAGCCGTAACTACACAAATTGCAGTTCAACCGTTTCTCTTCCGAGTGAATTCTTATGTGTTTCCCCAAAGAAGCTTTTCTATTAGTTTTGTAATCGCACTTGTCACAGCTGAAAGGTTGTTCGCCGGAATGTTTCATCATATGCGTTTTTAAGTTGTTAGAATGTTTGCTACTGAAACTGCACAAATTGCATTTAAACTTTTTCTCTTCCGAGTGAATTCTTATGTGTCTCGCCAAAGAAGATTTGTTGTTGGTTTTATAATCGCACTTATCACAGTTGAAAGGTTGTTCCCCGGAATGTTTCATCATGTGCAATTTTAGGGAATTAGAATGTTTAGTAGAGTAACCGCACAAATTGCATTCAAAGCGTTTTTCTTCTGAGTATATTTTTATGTGTGTCGCCAAAGAGGATTTGAAATCGTACTCGCCATATTGGAAAGGTTGTTCAAAGGAATGTTTCATCGTACACTAAAAAAATATTGTAAATACCAAAAATACGTATATTTGTTTGAAAATCTGTTAGTTACAGTAAAGAAGGGCGCCGAACACTAGCAAAACAAATATTAAATAGATAAAAATCTCTTCTGAACCTAATTTTATTGCAGCATACAAATGGTCACAATTTAATAACTTTTGTTCATTAACAGCAAAACAAAACACAAAAACTGCACAAAAGAACTATAATCGTAGACGTGTTTCGATAAGCTAACAGACACTAAATGATCCCCATAGATAGGAAAGAACGTGGAAGGCATGAAAAAAATGAAATGAAAGAATTCTGTATAAGAAAGTGTAACAAAAACAAAGTACCTAAAGGAGAAGATGAGAAAAGATAGCAATACACGAAAGTCGGGGAGAAAAAGAAACTAGAAAAAAGTTTTGAAATAAAGCAAAAGTACTGATTTTTGGAATTATATAAGGGGTTTTAAAGTGGTGGAGTAAAAGAAAAAATTGAAAAGAATGTAAGGGTAAGAGGTCATAAGAGTTTACATGGAGATCACAGTTTGACTTAAGAAATGAGAAAAGAGGTAGGGCAAAAGAGCAACAATTGTGGGAGTTAGAAAGCAGAAAAATAGAAGGAAAACAAGAACATGGCGTAATGAAATCATATGTAAAGACTGAAAAAGAGGAGAAGTATAAAATATTAAGATTTTATGGAAAGTAAATTGAAAGAACTAAGGGAAGCATAGAGGATGCAATTAGAGAAGGAGAGGAAAGAAAAATAATTATTGGATGAGATTTTAATGGCCGAACAGAGGAGGAAGGAGGAATAAAGAATAATAAAACATAGGACTTCAATTGACAAGACAGTAAATAGACAGAACAAAAAATTGTTAAAAATGGGCAAAGAAAGATGGTGGACAATTATGAATAGAAATAACGAGAAAGGGAGTAAAGGAGAATATACACACATATATCGGAGGAAGCATAAGTATATAATGGATGAACATTTTTACAGTAGAGGACGAAGAATCGGAAAAAAGAAGAAATATGGAAATGGAAGAAAAAGTAAAGAAATAAAGTATAGAGAGAACATGAAAGGAAAAGAAATGATTGGTAGAATAGCAAATGCGAAAAATAAAAAAGAAATAAGAACAAAATATTGAGACAAATGAAGAAAAAAATAAACAAGTAGATTTGGTCGAAGCAATCAAAGAAATATACAAATTATTTTGTTAAATGTATATAAAACAGAATAAATAAGATACACTCACAAAACGATACGATATGGTGGCAAATTCATCAAGTTAAAAGTACGGAACAATGATGTTGAATTTGACAATTGTTGGATTGTACCATGTTTCCCGTTACTCTCAAAGACATTTTAAAAACATTGCAGTGATCGCAAGGTCGTTTGTAACCATGTATATTGTACAGTATTAGGATAAACTCGTGTATTGTATAGTATGAAGATAAATCGATATTAGGTGTACGTACTAAAACAAAGTGAAAGTAGGGACGATTACTTTTGAGCAGCGAACAATGAAAGGTATAAAGATGGTGCATCAAACAATAAATGTGTTAAAAATTATCCTTAACCTTTTTAAAAATACGGTTTTATACCAAAAAAAGTCCATTAAAACCGCGCATCGTAGTCAGCCTAGGTATTGTAGTCAGCATGCGCATCGTAGAAATGAAATTAATAAAAAATAAAACTAATGGACAATCATAAATTAAGTGCATCACGAAGTAATGAATGAATGAAGCATTATTGGAAAGTAAATATGAAAGGTATGGAAAGTAATCATCATGGTTATCAACAAACAAAGAACCTTGGTCATAGATGTCATCGTTCAAAGTCGCAGAAGGTTGCACCCATTACGTCAAAAGTAAATGTAATAAAGTTAGTGTATTAAGATTATAATAAAAAATTTTGTATACAAAAAGAAAGATTGTAGCGAAATTATTATTTAGTCTCAAACCACGTACTTTAATAGTCAAAAATTCTGAGATAAAATTATAATTAAAAATTTAATACAGTCCCATGTTTATTATAATTTATTTTGTTAAATACCGTATTGTAATCACCGCAATCTGTCGGGTCGCTATTATTAATACTAAGTTAACTATAGCTAAAGTTAACGCGACATTCATTAACTATTAGGCGGTACGACGTTCGTCGAGTCTGCTAGTTGACAATATAAAATACAAAATTAAAATTATTAATTTATTAAGAGTTTTGCCAACAGATGGTGTAAGCAGTACTAAAAACGATCCTTTGATTTATTTTTTGAATAAATAAAGAAAAATGATGTTTAAACAAGAAATGAAAGAATAAAAATTTGGATTGAGAGTTTACATTTAAATAAGAAAGAAAATTAAATTTAATTTGTAGTTAAAAGTTTTCTAAAAAACAATCTATATTTTATAAACCATAATTAATTACTACTACTACTGTACATAAAAGATTAATTTCTGTTTAATTAAAGAAACAAAAATAATAACTAAGTTTTGTGTATGGATAATACGATGAACGCTTGTAAAAAGTGTATCAAAATTGGTTTCCGTGATAAAAATAACTGTGCGTGAAAAATATAACGAAACAGTTTGAATGCTGCAGGGTTAAAGAGTGCGACGAGACATTTTTTATATGGAAGTAGAAGTGAGGAAAAACATTTAAAAACTAACATTCGAAGTGAGGAAAGTGAAAGAAGGGTAATTCAAGTCCCAACGCAAAGAGAGTATTCGTACTTCGAGAATCGAAGAAGCAACACTTAACTCAAAACCGTCAACGGTTAAATAAAATAAAATATTTTATTGCTTGGAAAATGATATTAAAAAGTGTTACAACAATTCATTACTCAACCGGTACAACAAAATTAATTGGCGCACCAAACGATTAGAAGACAATGAAGATTGACACGAAGGTGTCGAATTTCTCATCAATACAAGGTCAGTTATACGAACTTATTTCTTTTGTTATTTTGAATTGAACTCTTTATGCATGTGTCGTATGACCAATAAAATCAATTTGTAAAAACTATTGTAAAAGTCTTTGTGTAAAGTTAATTAAATTCCATGTATATAACTACTTATTTTATTTTGGGAACGGACTCATAAACCTGGGATTATAATTAAATAAACAAGATGTCTCACAGCTAAAATATATTTTTGTTTATATGGGAGGTTGGTAGTCCACCGCAATATATTATCGTTATTTATAAAAATATTAGATTTCGTAAAAACAAATACGGTAAACCCGTCTGCGCATGCGTAATGACGTATCCGCAAAAGTCACGTGATGTTAGCGTTTACAGTATTTGTTTATACGATATCCAAAAACTCCCTATTCTAAAAATATAATTCTATTTGACTGTATCGAATTCTCTAAATACAAAAGTTTAGTTAAATTCGAAGATGTAGTGTTTAAAGATACCGTATTCACGGGTGGATTGTTTTTGCATTTTACGATTAAAATTATTTTGTGCATCTTCCATTGTCTCTTCAGTTACTATTATGATTCTTTTTTCTATTATTTTCATACATATACTCATTATTGTTAATCCTCTATAGTTATCACACTTTTTCACATCTTTGTGCATTGGTAATAGTTATTTACATTCGCATGCAAAAATTAAATTTATTAAGCCCTGTAAAATAATTTAACCTATAAGATTTGTATTAAATTTTTTGACCGACGATTTCTAAATGGTAAAAATCTAAAATTAACAAATATTTTGCTGTCAATAGTCAATATCGATCATAAAGTGAACTGTAATTCAAAATACACAAGATGGCGCTAATCATTTACATGAAACTAAAAATATTTCAAATCAATTTATTTTTTACCATTTAACAGTAAAAAAGTTGTGTAATTGTTGATTTTTGTTCTATAAAAAGATTTTTATTGCCAAATGTACCTTAAGGACAGACGATCTGTAATTTTTACGCACCCTGTGCGTGCACTGTACCAGAAATACATCATCTCCCCCGGAATGTAGAACGTCCCATAGATACAAGCAGTAGATTTTCTATACGTGTTAGTGTTTCCTTCAGTCACCGATAGATGGCGTTATGCGTTGGCTTTCCGGTTTCGTCATTGATTGAATATCGCGAAATAATGTTACCACACGACGGAACAACGTAATAATTTAAAAATAGATTTTTTAAAGTTTGTAATATGTATGATTGTTAAGTTTTAATGTGTATCTTTACACTTGACTTTGACTGAGTTTTAGAGTATTTGTGTAAAAAATGAGTCGGCGTCTTAAATCGTACTTATAGATTGTTCACCTTGATGTTGCAACAAATGCAATCTTAACCGCACATATTACATTTAAACGGTTTCTCTTCCGAATGAATTCTTACGTGTCTCACCAAAACATATTTCTGATTCGTTTTGTAATTGCACATATGACAGCTGAAAGATTGAACACCGGAATGTTTCATTAAATGTCACTTTAAGGAATTAGGATGTTTACTCCTGAAGTCGCACAAATTGAATCTAAACCGTTTCTCTTCAGAGTGAATTCTTATGTGTCTCACCAAATTAGATTTGGCGTAGGTTTTAAAATCGCACTTGTCACAGCCGAAAGGTTGTTCCCCGGAATGTTTCAGCATGTGCATTTTAAAGAGTGTGAAATAGTTGCAGCCGTATTCACACAAGTTGCAATTAAACTGTTTCTCTTGCGAGTGAGTTTTCATGTGTTTTGCCAAAACACATTTTCGATTTGTTGTGTAATCGCACATGTCACAGCTGAACGATTGTTCACCGAAATGTTTCATTAAATGTCCTTAAACAATTAGAATGTTTACTACTAAAATCGCACAAATTGCATTTAAACTGCTTTTCTTCTGAGTGAATTCTTATGTGTCTCGCCAAAGTAGATTTGTTGACGGTTTTGTAATCACACCTGTCACATCTGAAAGGTTGTTCCCAGAATGTATCATCATGTGCATTTTTAAAGAATTTGAATGTTTACTGCTGAATCGATACAAATGGCATTTAAACCGTTTCTCTAACGAGTGAATTTTTAAGTGTGACACCAAATTAGAATTGTCGTCGGTTTTGTAATGGCACTGATCACAGATGAAAGGTTGTTCGCTGGAATGTTTCATCACATGTCTTTTAATAGAATGAGTATATTTAGTGCTGAAATCGCACGAATCGCATTTAAATGGTTTTTCTTCTGAGTGAATTTTTATATGCGTCACTAAAGAAAATTTGTTGACGGTTTTGTAATCGCACATATCACAGATAAAAGGTTGCTCTCCGGAATGCTTCATCATGTGCAGTTTAAAGGATGTATAATAGTTAAAGCCGAAACCGCACAAATTACATTTAAACAGTTTCTCTTCCGAGTGAATTCTTATGTGTAAAACCAAATTAGAATTGTTGTTGGTTTTGTAACGGCACTTGTCGCAACTGAATTTCATCAAGGGCTGAAAAAAAGATTGACTGTAAATACCCAACAAAGTTAGAATCATAAAAACTTTAGAAATGAATATATGGAAAAGTGAAGAGTATTATTACACTACTAGAGGTACGAGAATGAGTAAGAATGATCGGAGAATTCGGAACTTTCGTATTCTTGATTGTTCGAAAATATTGTGGCTTCTAACAGTTGTGAGTTGTCACTTCATGCGAGTTGATATTAATTACAACGTGTAATATTAATACATTCTGAATAGTCTAATAAGATCCTTGCCATTATTCAACTCGCGATTGTGAACGCGAAAAAAACTATAGCATTTGTAACATTGTATAAAGTGGGATATTTTTCAAATTCAATCGGTTATTAGTGCGAAGGAAACTTATTAAGATTTGTGAGAATCAAGAGCACCTTACTCCTTATAATAAATAAATAATTTGAACTTGTTAAAATCTATTCGACCATGGTTTCGAAGCTATTACTTCATTATCAAGAATCAGCTTAAATCAAAACTTTTTGTTTGTATCTATTTTACACTTACGAGTGCAAGTGTTGAATTACCGTTTAAAAACTTACTTGTCATTATTAAGTGGACAAGTAATAAGTGCGTGAATTTTAGACTGATGGTTCTAAATTAAATGCGTGTGCAAGTCAATAGTTATATAAACTCTTTTATTTTATGCCGCTACCGCGTCTGTAAACCAGCATCATGGATTCGAAGATATTCGAAAATTTGGGAGCATTGAGAAATGGCCAAGAAGAAGTGAAAGACAAGAAACAGAAATTATAAGAAAATGCAAAATCAATGAAAGAAACAATTAAATAAAAAATAGAAACAATGGAAGAGAAAATAAAAGAGAACGAAAATAGCCGAGTTGTTGCGATAAAAATTCACGTTTAATAGCTTTTACTTTTCTAACGTTAAAATTTTTGTGCATACGTGTTCCTTTGCTTATTACGGCCCTGTCTACTTTCACTGCAAGTTTAATAGAACAAGGTCAACATCTAAATCCAGTTGCGCTCGTTTTACGTTCTTTCTCTATGTGTTGAACTAGCAACGAGGACAGTTGTGTTTGTAAAAAAAAAGAACTGCGAAAGGAAATTCTAAACACGAGTGATGGATTAATCTGAAGTTGTTATAACCACCCGCCTGTTGTGAAATGTAAAGTACACCGGATATGTAATGAGAAATTAAGCGGAATGTTGTTTAGAATGAACGTTTGCAAGTGAGCTTACTGACCTATATTTCACCACGTGGCGAATATTTAGATTTCTCTAATTATTACAATTTCTTTGTCCGATCGTATTTTTTGGCATTACCTTGCTTGATGTCTGTTGGGAGGTGATTACGTTCAGAATTTGTGGATTGTCTTCTGGAACCGTTACTGCCTTATGCTGTTGTAATTGGAAGGATTAACCTCTCGACCCTTACTTATACTCGAAAAAGTGGTATGCGGAAATAAACCTATGCTGTTAGTAGGTGCGGAAATAAACCTATGCTGTTAGGAGGTGCGGGTTAGAATTCAGTCACGCAAGACAGCGGAGACCAGCGACGTTGGGTGTCTCGTGTTAACACCGGAAAGGGCTTTCCTTCAAGAATGTGCCGCCGACCTAATTCGCCACCACTGCTTTGCTTTACAGCTATCTCAATTTTGGCGCGTGCCAAACCTATAACTGGGAACTATTGATGTTGAACGCTCCAAAAGGACGCTTTAATGACTGATACACGTATGTGATCCTAGTTTAAGTATCTTATCTCAAGGTATATGTTTAATGTTGAAGAACTTTATGTCGCTAGACAAATTACTTGTACTCGACCGTTTCTTATCCTGTTTGTTCGTATTGTTATCAAAGTAACCTTGACTACTTTGATGAATTACGTTATAAGTCAAGGTAGCGCTTATAAATAATTTACTCCTTGTTACATTTGAATCCGCACGCTCTATGTGCTTAGCTAGCAGGATAAGTTCGTCGCTCAAGGAGAATAAGGACCCATCTCACTCGATAGCAACGACTATCTAGGTTAGTCTATTACCTGTTTGCTGTGTCGCTAATTAATTTATATTTATATGTGAGAAATATCAACGAGAGAGCACGATATTCTGTATTGCTACTGATATATCTTTTTTTTTATGTATGTCGTATTATGTGTGTAACCGATTAAACAGCTCTTAAACCGAAGCAACTATTTTAATTGCCCATTAACCAAAGCGAACCGATACTAAAATAAAAATACCGTGATCACGGTCCATTAAGATTTTCGGAATTATTCAAGATTATATAAGAATCAATGAAGTGTAACGATGCGTTACACGCAGATAGTATATATAAGCTTCCTATTGTATCGGTTCGCTGATGATGATAGCTTAGCTATTAAAACACGTGTCCGAGTAAAGTTTGTTGGTGTTTTCCCGTTCGTTAAAATAATAATAATAAATGTGCATGTTTACAACTATTTTAATACTTCATTCTAAAATTTCAAGTATCTGATTAAAATAGTACCTGAGATAGGAATTGTTTACAGGCGACTAAAAATTTTGAAAAAATTGAATAACGCAAAACCAGTTAGGCTTGAAATAGGCAAATATGGTATCATCGTTCACGAAATTCTATAATGAGTATAATATTTAAATAAAATATAAGGAGTCCGTTAAAAAACGAAGTGAAAATCCACTTCCGGTATAACCGGAAGTTGTACAATGATCATTATACATCATTTATTATTCCTCCTTGAAGAATTTTAAAAGGAATTCCTCTCCTAAATATGTATTTAAGAAACAGAATCAAGCTGAAGAAACCCGCTGAAGAATACTGGTTCAAGAAAGTCAGCATGAAGTATAGTAGTGCGCTAAAAGTTTGCAGCCATCGCTGCCTTATGACACCCGAAGCGCTATCTGCCGTCTCAAAAAAAAAAACCGTTACCTTAGGATATCCGGTGCCATAGGTCGCAAAACAATCGTTCGTAATAGTTATTTACCTAACGACTTCGGGAAAGCAACTGTAGTAATAATTCATAAATAAATAAATTCACCGCTGCTTAGTTTTTTGTGTTTAGAAGAAATTTGAGTTGGTAGCACTGTCCCGCCGATTGCTTGACAATTTGCTTTGCGTTGTCAACTAATACCAACCTAAAAAAAATTTCCCTATTCCCAGGGAAACTAAAAAACACCGAGGTGCGGGAAAATAAACTTCCCGTGCATCGAGAATAACCGGGAAATCAGGCTATGAGTACAAAATATATCTTCACTTCGACTAAAAACAGAACTCGAAATATTTTTTTTGTACTCGCCGCTTGGAAAATAACATTTGATATAAGTGTCTAGCCAATCAGGAAGCTATTTTTCCCGAATCAGTTCCGGAAAAATTACAAAAAACACTGGCATTCACAGACATTGAAATAATAACATCGTAATCCAAATATGATATTTAGTTGTTAAAAATCATTTTCCCAATGATTTTTGTTAATAAAAACAAGAATTAACCTTAAAAATCTACACTAAGTTATTAAAAATTTATAGTGCCGTCTATCCAGTATGTATATTACTACAACTAAAAACGTCAACTCATAGCACTCTGCTAACTATATTAAAATTAGACATTAATGTAAAATAGTTGCTAATATTTATTAACGGAATATTTGCTCAATACAAAAATATTGTACAAACCACTTGCGGGAAGATTATTTTAGCATTCGCGCTATTGAAGCACTCGCTCACTTCGTTCGCTCTATGCTTTAAATGCGCTCATGTAAGACTTAAAAAATTCAATTTATTGTCATTTATATCAGAAAATCATGTATCCGAAACTTTTCCTGAAACAGTAAAATTGGTAAATATAATTTTAACAAGTCCGATGACAACAGCATAATCGGAGCATTGCTTTTAACTGATTAAAACGTAAATCAATGAAAGTTTATGCAGGATTTTGACAATGAAGTACTGTAACCTTTTGTTTCTATCAACGACTGTACAGCTAATTTTAATTTTAAGTAGTAATTACGATGAAGCAAAATAAACAGTTTAAATTTGTGGGTAGTGTGTGCGAATAGTTTGTAGTTTTAGTTTTAAAAACTTTCTTATACATACTAGATATTTTGCAAATCTTTTTACTGCAAAAACTGGACTACCCCAAACTAAAAAAAGTATTCGAACATTGGTTCAACAATATTAAATTAGCCTTGGTTGTCATCGCGGTTACAAATGTCATGCAAATAATATTTCTATCTTAAAATATTTAATTCAAAGCTTTGATTGTGCGGAAAGTATATTCTGGTACACGGTAAGAATGAAACCTTCGTGATTCCTCAAGTTCGCCTCAGGCTCACGCTGAGAACCTTGTTCTATTTTAGTTTGTTAAAATTTGAACTTCGAGGTTTTGTACCAAGGGCTTCAATTACAAATATACATTTTTTTTGTTAGTGCGACCCAATCGCATTGGTTGTAGTAATAAAAAATGTTTACCTGAATATTTTTTCAATACAGATGTCAGAGTTAAATTGCACACAATCGTCTTGGATAATTTCTTCAGTCTTAATTTCATCTTCAATACATTCCTGTTGGATTTCTTCTTTAACGACAGATAAGATATGAGGATGTAATTGACTAGATGTTTTGTAGTCATCCTCAACCTTCTCCTTGCATTTGTTACATGCAACTGGGTTATCGGTAATATTCAGGTCCTTCAATTACAATACAGAATGTACATGAAACAACGTCTTAAGATACTTACTTGTTCCAAAGGAAATTCCAACTTCAAATCTTGCTTACTTTCATTTAAACAAATTGAGCAGAACATTGTTCTAACTTTATTTTCAGCTGCCATCGAACATTAGGTTATCGTAAAGCAACATCTGTGACCATGTAAAAATTCAGATAATTCCAAAGTTTAACAGTGAAGTAGGGCGTGTATCAAATTCAAAACGTTGTTGATTAAAAGACTTTTCAATGATGGAATTAGTAGGTTTGATTCGCTAAAAATGGGCGGCAGATGGCGCTATATGTCCGATGTGACTCGATTAAATACTTTCAAGACGATGCTGCATGAGAACCAGAGATTCCCAACATCATATATTTTGTGGGAAAAAAATTATCATCCAAAAAAATATTATTATGCAATAAGTATTAATTATAACTTCATGTTATGCACTGAGCAATATTTAGCCATATATTTAGCCCGATAACGTCTTTTTGTTTGCAAATGAGAACATGTTTCCTGCCACTGATCTGCTATAAAAAACTTTGAGTGGGGAGTTTTCATTTCATTTTTCCGGTAATCACGCGGCACACATGAAAAGAAAAGGCATCGACACATTCCCTCCCTCTGTTTCTTTGGCATATATGAATTGAACACCCGTTGGCCGTTGCTTTTATTATAATATTTACAGTATTCGGGTGGTGTTTTGTAGACTCGGACACAATGATTCATAAACAACTGACCTACGCGCATATACCAGCTGTTAAGCAGTGGCGTAGTAATTTCTTAACAGATCTGGGTGTACATTACTAAAAATGATTTATTATACCTCAATAATTAAAACAACTCATACTTACTGTTAACACGTGTATGCATTGAAAGACGAAATAAACTAAGGAGACTTACACTAGGAATCGACGCTATTGACTGAGATTGTAAACAGATAAGTAAACTCCCCTACAACGATTAAAATAGATTCGTCCGACCAAAACTCGTTTCTGCGCATTCTGTACTTCTTAGACTTAGAACCTGTGTTATTATTTTTTGGTTTGCGTGTATCATAAGTGCCTTTGTTTTTGACAGTTTAAAGGGTACAATGCAGTTGTAGGAGGGTTTTGTTCTTAAGGAATATAGAAAGAGAAAACAATGAAACAAATAAATATAAATTCGGGAACGGCCGATGTATTCATTTACGAATCATATTATGCAAAATTATAATATTGATTAGATCATGATCAAAAACCAGTTGAAGTACTAAATAAAGGTGTTTTTTTATTTCAAAGGGTGTTCACAAATTAGTTATATCATTGGGATATCTGCACAGTTTGCGGCGAGGAGAATTTCGCCTTAGAATTTAGTGTACAAGGTTTGGAATTTGGTGGAATTTTTTGGAATTATTTTGAATTATTAGAATTTAATTAGAATTTTTAAAATTATTGGGAATTATTTTAAATACTATGTTATTTGTAAGCTTTGGCCGCACTCTAGACTTAACCTAACATTTTAGCTTTACAATAATTATTGACGTTGCCTCGCAGGTGGTATATAATAAAGCTAATTTATGGGATTGCTACGCAATTTTTTGAGTATTGTTAAGTGAATTTTGTACACGTGTATTAGCTACTAAGTTAGCTATTAATCTGGAGGATGGTAAGTGTCATTATAGAGATATAGTTAAACACAGAACAACATAGCCTTACAAAACTTTTGTAACTAACTTTTCTCACTTCATATTTTAATGGAACATCAATCATTAGACTCCACTCTTAAGAAGAAGCTAGGCCTACTAGGAAGAGCTAAAAAATATTTGTTTGATTATATAGCTTCCATATTATACAATGTTTATACAATTCTCATTGCAAACGGTATTATGAGCTTCTCTACATGAGTCTGTTCGACCCATTTTCGTTAAACTTTCACCAAAAATTGATTCCAAGATTCCCCTTTGCTTAGTAAAATCTATTGGCAACTGCAGGTTGTCACAATGGAAATCAGTGAGAAAAAATTTATTTAACATTGAAAATTTTGCAAAAAATGAGCTGCATACATTGATTCCAGCTAGAAGAACTAGAACTAGAAGAAAAACTTAATGGATGTCAAGTTTGACAACTTTATATTCGACACTTGGAGGACAGTTAACAAACTGAAGGGTAAGATTAAGTGCTTCTGCAGAGAGCTGATAAGTATTGCACAGTTTACTAGAACAGGGGTAAACAAAAATGGATATATTTTAATTTCCATACACACTTCAACGATAAACATTTAAACAAGGATGCTTTAACAAAACTTCCTCGAGGTGTGGATTCAGCGCAACCATCGATACCTAATTATTTCAAAAATAATAATAGAGCCTAATACAGAAACGAGTACAAAAATCCGAAAAGGAGAAAATACCAAAATTAGTAGTAGTAACAAAGTACCTGAGTTCAAATGTGATAATATTTTAAAGTTAGGAGAAACTTCGGCAGAAACTGAAGGATAAATTTTAATGACAATGACGACCGAAATAAAGACTAAGTGGTCAATACTAAAATATAGTCGAAGGGGAGGAAGAAAAGACTGATCGAGAAACCGAGTTCAAATCAGAAACTGATTATTGATTTTTTGCCCATTATTAAAAATATTAATGCGATTATGGAGTTACATACGGAGGTTAGAAATAAGTTTAAAAATGCGTGTACCAGCTCGGATATCAATTTGAAATCACAAACTCATAGTTTAAGCAGACTTCTTCAAATTCATTGCGAGATAGCTGTTTAAAATTCTATTTCGAAAAATAATACATTTTATGAAGATTTCAAGAAATTCTGTCTATACCATTTTACTTGGGAGGAAAACAACTTTATGGAACATTGCAGTTAAACCAAAAAAACACACTACCTTCAAGTAATGCAATGGGATTTGTAATGCCAGTTTTTAATGGTTATCGGATACAAATGCTTTCTTAGCTACTTCTGCACAGAAAATTGAAAAAAAATCTGCGTGGTGCTGATTTCTAGAAGAAAGCAAGGGTAGAGTGAGTACCGATAGAGAATTCGAGAGAAAACTATAACTAGGACTAGAAAGAAAAGAAAAAAAATGAAGGTTTAGGGAATACAACGACAGAGGATTATAGTGACTGTGATGATGAACTACCTCGTGAACTACTTAATGACGATTCAAGTGATTATAGTTTCACTAATGACCAGTCTTCCATGATGAAAATTATTTTACTGGAAGAAAATAAGATAAAAGTAAAATTTTTAAACGAACATTTGAATGTAATTTACTGGCCAAAACGAGAAGATGTTCAAACTATCGATAAACGGTTTATATTTTATGGCTCCTTGGGTCTGATAGGAGCTCATCCATTTAGTATCAAGAGAAGCTATTTTGGAATTTTAGTGTGCAAAATTCTGTGGTGATTTTCCCTTGGGTTCTTGGTTATTATTCAGGGTGATTGGCCGATGACCAGTAAAACCCGAGGCCATAGATGATTTGTGTCAAGGTACAAAGCATAAGTTGTCTTTTTGTTAGGCTAGTTTAGTGCCGGTGTAGAAACGACTTCACGTCCAGGTATGGGTGTTTTTGGTGACGGGCGAATGATGATATCTGTCTTTTTGACTTCCGTTACATATAATGAACTAGATCAAATAAAAGACAATTCCTTTTGCTTACCCATAAAGACAGAGTAAGTGAATGTTGTCGCTAGCATACCGCATCACAGAGGCGAAATATCCTGGCTGAAGCGGAGAGATTTTGGGCTAAATTTACTGATTTGGGCGAAGTGACTGTTATGGTAGGCTCCTATACCAAACGTCTACACGCTGGGACATTCTGACGCATTGAATGATTATGTTTGATATTTGATATGTGGGTGTTACGAATGGTGTGTGCAAATGATAGGTTTTCTTTCTTGTTTAGGTCGTTTACAGTTTGTCAGAAGCAAAGAGACTGGGTGTCTGCTGTACTGCTCACGGTGCTCAGACAGCCGATTTGTTAAATTGTTCAGTTCATGCCACACTGTTTGTTTAAGCTTACAGTAATTTGCAATACGTTACGTGACAATGAAAGTCATTTGTCACGGTGTAGGTACACATATTTGTAATCATGTACGACAACGACGAATACCAATTTTCATTTCCTTGTATATTTGTCGGAGAAGCGCGGCGTCGCGCCGAGCGTGGAACTGGAGACAAGTATTGACAACATGACCTTATATATTCGTCGGGGAAGCGCGGCTTTGTGCCGAGCGTGGAATCGAGGTGAGTATTACGACCAAGTTTTTCTATCTATTCGTCGGGGAAGCGCGGCTTCGAGCCGAGCATGGAACCGAGGCGAGTAGTTTAGATGACCGGATGCCCTTTCTTATTTGTTGATTGTGTGTTACATCACTATACAGTGCCCAGATAACACAAGTACGTCAACAAGTCGTACAACGGGCTTTGTTTGCCGTACATTTAAACGTCTGTAGAATGTTCGACAAAAACTATAGGACATCCTAAAGACGTCCATAAATCGTCCATTTGTCACAACTTTGGACTAAAGGGGGACGTCCATTTTTGACGTCCATAAAACGTCGGTAACGGACGTCTGTAAATAAGTCTTTGTAGAAACTCTAGCTACCAATCTTTTATCTCAAAAAATGATTGTATAGAAAATGTTGTTGGAGAATAACACCAAAATCATTCATAAAAATTTTATATTGAACAAAAGTATAATTTAAATTTATGTCTAATATACTCATCATACATATTCATTTTTCATGTTTGGACCTCTCAATTACTCTATTCAGCCATTTATGAACAGTAATTTCCATCGATTTTGGTCAAAATTTAAAACTAATCTGGAATCTAAAAACAAAATAAATATCATAATTTATGATAATTACTATTTTTTACTAACCTGGCTAGATACAAATTAATGGATTCGTTGTTGGGTATTTGAAGTGAACGGGCGTGGTTTCAAGTGATATAAAGTGTTTACAAAAGTATTGAAGTTTATCAGGACAGTCGTGTGATTAAATAAACGTGAAAATACAAAGAATTTAGTGTATTTCATTTATACGGATAAATTAAAATCTAAACATAACGATAATTCGGTAACCGCAAAGTGGATAAGGGTGGAAAGTGAAGGGAAAAAAAGTGCTGTTAAGACCGCAAATAATAGCAGTTGCAAAATCCTTATCGGACAAGACAGACTAGTAATAAAAAAATAACTGAACTTTACATTGAGGGAAACAATTATAACGAAAATATGTCGGAATCAGAAGGAACGTCGTCGGAAAGAAAAAGAAAAGGTCAAGAGACACTAGAAGAAGTATGGAGAAAAAGTGCAAGAGTTAAAAGATCGCCAAGAAAAGAAGTAGGAGAAAGGGCGGAAGAGGGCGTGAGAGAATTATGTGTAGAAATGCTGAAAGAAATAAGAATGATGAAGATCAAGAAAAATGAATACAAAAATGGTGGAAATGAATGAGATATTTAATAAAGAGATGAAAGAAATGAGAAAGGAAAAGCACAAGTTAGAGGTAAAGGTAAATAAATGGAAAATCATATACAATGGATGGAAAAAGAATGGAGGAGATTGAAAGAGAAAAGAGAAGGAACAACTTTGTGATAAAAGGAATTGATATGGAAGAAAAAGAAGAAAAGTAATAGGCAAGATGGAGAAGTTTATTAAAGAAAAATTTGGGGTGGAGAAGAAGGTGAAGGAAGCGAAGAGGATAACACAGGGGATTATAATAGTTAGGATGAGATCACACGAAGACAAAATGGAGATAATTAAGAAGAAGGGGCTGCTTGAAGGGACAAATATTTATATGGCCGACGACCTGACAAAGAAGGAGAAAGAAGTACAAAAGAAGCTGAGAGAAGAAGCAAGAAAATACAGAGAACAAGGGAAAATGGTAACAATAGGTATAAAAAGCTAGTAGTGGATGGCCAAAGTTGGAAGTGGAATGAGATAATAGGAAAAACAGAGAACAACGGCACAAAAACTAGTAGGTTGGGGGAGGTCAAACCAAATCAAGACAGAAAGGCAAAGATAAAGGACAAAGAAATTAAAAAGTGAAGCAACGAGAGTTAATGTTTTAGAATGTGGCGGGAATTAAAAACAAAGGGGTTGAATTTTGGAAGTACATAGAGAAGTTCGATATGGTAGGGTTAACGGAAATATGGTTAGAAGAGAGAAATGGGAGGAATGGAAAGAGAAGTTACCAGAAGAGCACATTTGGAAAATACAATTTGCGACAAGAAAAGAAAAAAGGGAAGAACCAGAGGTGGAATTCTAACAGGAGTTAAAAAGACTAGTCAACACAAGAGGTAGACGAGAAAGTGCAGAAGAAAAGAATCATGGTAAATTACATAGAAGGAAAAGCAAAGGAAAAGTATAAAGTGATAACGGTATATGGACAGAATATGAAGCAGATGGAATATTAGTAAACGGAATAGAGAGGAGAAGAGAGCATGGATAAGAAGATGAACAAAAAAGGGAAGGAGTTGTTGGATCTTTGTGAGGAAAAAGATGGACAATACTGAATGGTAATATAGAGGAAGGGAGTAGAGGTCAATACACATATATAGGAGAAATGGGACAAACAATCATAGATTGCGTGATAGTAAATGAAGAGGGGCTAAGGAAATAAACAGTTTCAAAGTTGAAGATAGAAATGAGTCGGACCAGTAGAAGTGAAACTAAAGGAGGAAACTTGGGTGAAGGAAATAAAAGAAAATAAATGGATAGAAAGAAACATATAGACAGAGGAGAGTACGAGGAAATATTTCCAAAACATGGAAGAGGTACAATGGAAGAAGGAAGGAGTGGAGGAAGGGTTGAGAGATAAAAGAGAAAATGCAAAGAATAACGGAGACAAAAAGATACCGACAGATAGATGGTAAAGGAAAAGAAAGAGAGAAATGGTGGAATAAACAATGCAAAATGAAGAAAAGATAGATGAGGAGTGGAAGGAGGAAATTAAGAAGAGGGAGATAGAGATAGAAGAGTATAAGGAACTAAAAAGAGCATACAAAAGGAATGTGAAGAAGGAAAAATCAAATATATGTAAGAGTTGGGAGAAAAAATAAGGTTAATAAAGAGTGAGGAGGAGGTCTGGAAGATAGTGAATAAGGAAAGGAAGAAAGATGTAAAGAGAAAGGGTGAACTAAAGTTGAAAGAATGGAAAGAACAATGTATGAAATTGTTAGAAGGAAAAGAGGCAGAAAGAAGAGAGGAAATGGAACGGAATGAAGAAAGAAGATAAATGAAAGGAGAAATTACAAACGTGGAAATGGAGGAAGCGATAACTAAGGTAAAGATAGGAAAAGCAACGGGCCAGGATGGAATACAAGGAGAACAATGGAAATTTACGGGTAAAAGAGCAAGAGAAAATATGAGAAGGATATTAAACAAGATTTGAAAAGGGAGAAGGGTCCCCACAAGAATGGCGGGTAGCATTAATATGTCCAGCATACAAGGGGAGAGAAAAAGACAAAAGCAACTATAGAGGACTGAGCATATTGAACGCAGGTTACAAACTATATGCAACTATTTTAAAGAAAAAGTAAAGGAAATAGAAAATAAAGAAATCATCGGAGACTGGCAAGCGGGATTCAGAAAGGAAGGAGGACAATAGATAATATATACATATTAACGCAATTAGTAAATAATGAGATAGGGAAAGAAAGGGAAAGGTATTTGCGCTGTTTATAAACATCAAAGCTGCCTTTGACAATGTAGACAGAAAGAAATTGTGGGAAGTGCTAAGGAAAAATGAGGTGGAAAAAGACATGGTATGGAAACTAGAAGAAATATACAAAGAAACTAGATTTAGGGCAAAAGCAGACGGAGAAGTAAGCGAGATATTTATATCGGAAAAGGATTAAGACAAGGGTGTCCGCTCAGCCCGCTGTTATTCGCGACATATATAGCAGATTTGGAGAAAGAGGTGGAAAGAAAACAAAATGGAGGAATTGTAATAGGAGGAGTAAAGGTGTGGGTGTATACGCGGACGATATGGTGATGATGGCGAAAGGAAAGAAGGAGATGAAAACAATAAAGAATTACTTAGACAAGAAGAAGTTACAAGTAAATGTGAAAAAACTAAAATGGTTGTGTTTCAAAAGGAAGAGGGGGAAGAAGAAATGAAGATTGGAAATGAGGGAGAGAGGATAGAAAGTGTGAAGGAAATAAAATATTTGGGATACACGCTAATGTATAACAATAAGGATGAGGCACATATAAACGGGCTGGCGAGAAAGGAGAAAAATACTAGGGCAGGTGTGGGGGTTAGGAGAAAAGGTATTTGGGAAATATATAGAAAAAGAAGGTAGATATTTGATAGGCTGATAAAGAGTGTAATGATGTACGGATCAGAATTATGGGGGTGGAAAGAATTGAGTAAGCTAGAAAAAATACAAGATAAATATTGGAGATGGGTATTAGGATTGGACAGGAAACACCGGGGTATATTGTGGAAAATCAGTGCAAGATTGAGAAGATAAGAGAAGACAAGCAGGAAAAAGGAAGGAGGTGAAAGAATGGAAAATAAAATATGAACAAAACGACAGGAAGTCGTATTATGAAAGAGTGGGGTATGCGACTGAGGAAGTAGAGAGAAAGAAGACGGCAGGGTGGAATATAGAAAAGGAAATGGTAGAAAGGGATAAGGATACTCAAAAACAAGAAATAATGACAACAATAAGGAAATTATGACAGAAGGGATGCCCAAATATTTAAAGGAAGACAGGAAGTTGAAAGAAAAAAGATGATAGCAAGATTTAGATGTGGGAATGAAGAGTGGAAAACAAATACTGGTGGGAGGACAGTAGAACAATGTGTAGGCTATGTGTGGAGGAGTGGGAAAATGTGGAACACATGAGTTTGAGGTGCTCTGAATTGAGAGAAGAGATGAGAGAAAGAAGGGTGATATTGTCAGAGAAAAAGAGAAGGAACGAAGTGGATGGAGCAGATACTGCAAAGAAGAAGGAAGGTGAAAGGAGAGTAAAAAAAGAAGGAAAAAAAAGTTGGTTTTATTTTTATTTTTGGTTTTTATTATGTAAAGTGGGGTTAAGGTATAAATACGAATCATTGATAACATAAAAAAGCAAATAAATACATACTACTACTACAAATTAAAAATACAATATTCTTTAAACACTGAGCTTCTTGAAAAACACGTAAAATAACCCACAAAAACATGATTGTGTTGACAACAAAAAACGCAGAATTGCCAACTTCAATTATAAATTAGTAATTTTTCTGCTCTCAACTTAAACTAGATTAATCGGCAGTTTCAAATTTTATGATGTAATTAATTTGTCATTGTCGTTTTGTAAATTGAGAAAATTGCAAAAGAACCTAAACATAAAAAAATTATCATTGCGCAATTTTAAATATATTTATGTTAAGATGGATATAAACAAGACCTACGATTTGTTTGAAAGGTACTTGGAGGACGTTTAAAAACATCTATAATTGGATGTTATAAAAAACATTTTCAATTGGACGTTCTCAAAACGTCCATGTTATGACAATAGCCGTTCGGACCTTTTATGGACTATAAATGAACGTCCATAAGACGTTATGTGTTATGTGGGTGATTGCATCCTCTTGTGACCAAGACTACTTTATTATTATGCTCACCATAGAATGAGAAGTTTCAGCGTGTTTGCATTCAGGGTTTGCATAAGGTGATGTATTTTACCAGCAGTAAATTATTGAATTGATGGCCGGACCATATACGTGCAAAACTCAAACTAAGATGAAACAGGTGTACTCTAGTATTATATCCACTGCAACCAAACTCTAAGCTCTTATGTGTTTGCCCACTATACATCTTGTAATGACATGTTGTGTTTTGTGTCTGTGGATGTTTACATGACCAACGTCTACATGATTTACATTCTTTATCATTTACATGTTTGATTTATGTGTATTCGTGAGTAAACCATTTTCTGAACAGAGAAAGAGTCAAACCCAGTGGCATAACGATATAAACGTTTGTTTCTTTTCTTAGGTATGAGGTGTTTGCTGATTTCTGACAGATCAGTTCAGATCTATTGTGTTTGGACCTGTCGTTTTCCCCAAAAATAACTAGTCAATTTACCATCCTTTAAATGACATAAATGAAATACGTTTTATATCATTTGTCTGTTTTTTGAATATTTTCGGTGTGGGTCACGACAACATGATTTGGCTTAACGTAAATTACTAAGGGTTTTGCGAGGTTTTCCCCTCTTAATTTTCTAAATGTGACTCCCCTCCCCGGTTAGTAATGATAAAAAAATAAAGTAATTATTTTTCTAGTCTTTTTATTCAGTATAAGATGCTAACTTTGTTTTCCTATTCCCTATGATAAGCTATGTAGATGTCGTTAAGATTTTAGTGTCCACAACAGGAAGGCGCTCTAGGTCAATACCGACGCAGATCTATACAAGTTGAGAGTATTTTAGCGGTAAATTTAAATTTTGATGGTTTAGATACAACAGTTAACAAGCGTAATTTGGGTTGCATATATTTAGGAGTAGTAGAGGTATTACACCTATTTCTTTACTTTTTCCGATGAATTGGAGTTACATAGTACGTTTATAGTGGAGCAAAGAAAAATTGAAAAAAAAAGAAAATTGAACAGACGGCTGGGAGATTTCAAAGACACCAAGAGTTCGATTTTTATGAAACTTTGCATGAGTTTTATTTATAACAGTACAGATCCAATTCGATTTTGGGCATAATTTGCAAAAATATCTATCCTCAATTTAATTTTTGTAATTTAGTTATACACAGCTTTTGCATAAACTATTTTTTGATTCGCTAAGCAATAACTGAGACATGACAACCACGTGACATAATTGTTTTAACAATATCTCCAAGAACATAAATTATACAAAAACCGTCCTGAAGGGAAATTTGTTGGTTTTCTGCACCGTTTCTCTGAAATGTAATACTGTAATGTCGTACTAATAATGTTTAATACATGTTCAATTTATTATATTTTTGTAATGTTATTTCCATGTTCAAATATTCTTTTTATAAACAATGTTGATGTGATGTAGAACCAATGTTAAAATGAAATGTTAAGTTTGTTACTTTGTTCAAATGTTACAAAACATTGTTTTAATATTTCTTGTTTATAGTGGGTCTGGTGCTGTACAAACATTTCGACATAAAGTCAGCTTTTTTTATGTTACAAGGAGGTTCATTTGAAGTTGTTCGAAAAGGAATAAAAAAGTGATTATATGAAATCTGTAGGTTTGTTGTATCGCAGGTGCATTTGAAGTATTGAACATAATCAGTGTTTATTTTGAATAATATGGGACGTAAACCATATTCTATTTCTAAATGTTCACGCCCATTTTAAAAAGACAAAGTATCAAAGAAAATTCGTGCGGCAAGAGTATCGCGGATAATGCAATTACTTCTGCATCAAACGTAGATACAAAAAATGCACGCAGAAACAGCGGATGTGTTCTGTAATCTTCATCTACATCCGGGACAAATTTCAATATGTGCGTGAATGAAACTGACCTGTCGCGGGACGGAGATTTAAGATTGTAAGAATTACGTAGTGACTAAAAAAAAAAACATTTTTTTAATTAAATAATTTTAACAAACGAAATAACTCTTGAACAGAATAAATATCCGAAATGGAAATTGAAGTAGAACAAAGTAAGTAAAACCAAGTGAAACTTCTATTGCCGACAATATTGTTGGCTGCCGTTTTGTAGATATAGCCTATTTTGTATAAGTTACTAAAATCACTTCAACAGTAGGGTTTTGGTTGTTCTTTTTTCAATATGGATATTGTTGGTGAAAAAGATTAAGATTTGCATCTCTGTTTACTGTGAAATGTTTAATGTGTCATAAAGTCGATACGGTATGTACGCTGAGGATTTAAAAAGATAAAAGCAAAATGAATGTAAAATCTTGTAGCGCTAGTTTGTGCACATTACAATAGGTGCAGGATGCCATAAACAACTGTCGGAATTTACTTCAGCTATGGATATGGACAATGGCAAAAGCAGCACACGAGGATGCAAAATTGGCAAAGGATATGAAGAAATAATTTTTGCGTTCTATATCCGTAATTAAATATGACAATAACTTCATATTTTTTATTTTTTTGTCAAAGTCATTGAAAATGTTCGTTTCTATAGTAAATTTATGTGGCGAGAGAATCTGCATAGCCGTTTGAATGGCGCATACTTGCACACGTGAAAACTAAAGAAAACTTAAAATACGATAATGAAGCACCTATCAATTATTGCGGAAGCCTCAAATCATCTAAATTTTCTACTGGAGTAGCATAAATTAGTGACTTTAAATGTCCACCTAGCAAGCCATAAGTGAGGCCAATCCAGCGACCTTCAAATCTTGTTAATATTGATTCCATCATGCATAAACCACATTGAAATTCATAGTTGCCAATGGCACTTCAAAGTCTTCCTGGTGGAAATACGGTCCCAATAAGCCAGTATCCAACAATTTCAATCCAGGTGTTGAAACCGATCTTCTCGTACCGCATGAGGGTTCTTTTTAACCCAAACATGGTTATAATGGAAATTTCTTATCGTAGTTTTGGAGAAACTAGCTTCATCGGTAAAAATAATCAGCAATAATATTTGAGAAATTTGAATTGTTGTTTGCAAAAACCATGGACAAAAGACAATACGGCGGCCAAAATCGGCAGGTGTAAGTTCTTGAACGCGTTGAATACTGGTATGGACACAATACTCTCCAAACAGTCACATAATCTACATTTAAAACATTTTCAATTGACTGGCGTCAATTATCTATGTTCTGGGATACGCGACATAAAACTGGCCTTAGTCTCCCTAAAACTTTATTTAATTTATTTTCAGTTTGGCTTGACAAAGACAATGTTAGTGTGTAGGTCTATACGTTAACATGAATAAGATACACCACAAATTAAAAAAGTAATACAGATGGTCATATTCAATTAAATAAAGCGCTCTCTCTATTTTGACAGTGAAAGCAAAAATACATTAAAAAAAAGGTATCTACTTCATTCTATTCTGTGACTGGCCTTGCCAACTGATACCAGTGTTTCTATTGATGAAATTGGCAAAATTGCAGAATATTTCAAAACTGCAAATCTTTGGAATAAACTACATTACATGAAGTCACTGTTATTTTTTATGATAAACAAAGAAAGATTATAAAAATAGGGCGTTTCGCATTTAAAAAAAATCGATTTTTGACAAATTTCTTCAATAAAATTTTTACCTTCAGTGTTTGACCACCCTGTATTAATATTTATCATAATCGCATGAAGAATCTGTTAAAGTAATTTCTTCCTCTACTTAGAAGTCACCTCAAATTAAATAATACGAGTTCCCGTGTAGGAAAATTGCTGATACTCTGTTTTGGCCTGCAAATGTCATTTTTGACATAAAATCTTGAATAAGTCAGAAACGGCTAGATTTCAGGAATAGAACATTATACATCGAAAATGTTCAAAATTTGTAAGTAGAATCTAAAAATGTATGAATATATAGAGGTCTTCTATTTAAAATAACTAAGTTGACAGTTACCTCAGGTATAATGGGAAGTTCCACCATCTTGAAAATATTTTAAGTTGAGCTGGCCCTGTTGACATTAGCATATGACAAAGTTTTCAGAAATGATCAGACGTCTAGTTTCCGAGAAATCGATCTGGTGGTTATTCATGTCGAGACACCCTGTATTGATACTAAAATAGTAAGTAAATTAAATCACTATGTCCAATAATAGTAATATTATACACCAAGGTTTAGAAGTCTGCCTATTGCCCCTTAGCACCAGTTTATTTTGCGAGGGGCGGTAGCGAAATTAGATGCGAAACAAGATGCGTAGGCAATAATGGACTTCACATCATGGTGTATATAATATTTTTCACTACTAGCTATCAAACACAGTCATATTAACCTTCATGCGGTTGCCTGAAGTTGAACTTTTAAGCTACGAGTCAATACAAAATTTTATTAACCTAGGTCAATAATAAAACAAATTTGGTAGTCCAAAGCCGACTCTGCGTTCTCAGTTAGTTGATAAACATAACCTCACAACTTCAGCTACACAAAAATTCAAACAATTAAACACATTTTAATTTATGAATACAAATAACGTTAGAAAAGTTCAAACACATTAGGTAAGTTAGAAACAATGGCATTACTATCTATTTATAATAGTATTATCAAACAATTATTATAGGTCACATTAATTCCCGAAGAACTAGTGATCGAAGAAGTATTAGCTACATTTTTGCATTGAAGGTGCAGTGTTGCACTTTCAACGACACTTTCAACTGCTGTTGATGTTGATGCAGAATTAGACGTGGTGGCACTAATGTACGAAGAAGACTGATTAGGATTTGAAACGAAGGTTCTTTGTAGCATTGACGCAATCCGTTTCTTGTCAGTAAGAGATTGTTCAACATATCCCTCTGCTACCGTAGAGCTTTTCCAGCCTCCTAGGCGTTTCAACGATAAGATATCGCCACCGCTTTCTACTAACATGGTCGCAGAGGTACGTCTTAAGGAATGACCAGAATAACAATCTGCATCTTCTAATTTTAGATATTTGGCAACAACTTTTGGGCACATTACTGATAGTATTATGACCTATATTTTGCTTGGTTGGTTTACCACCATGAAATCTTATAAAAATCTTTGCATATCTGAAGTTGGTCGAGTGCCCTGCATATTTTAACACTACTTTAAGCCACAGTGAATCAAGTTATGACAAAAGTTCCGGCTAGTGTCATTTTTACTATTTGGAATGGTTACTACGACAAGATCATTTCCTCGTACATCAACATCTCTGAACATCATTTTCACAAGTTCATCTGTTCTACAAGCCCCTGCTATTCCAACGACCAGAATTGCCTATAGAAAACTAGATTATTCTGTAAATTCTTAACAAAAATTTACTACATTTACCTTTAGAAGAAAAAAAAAGTCATCAGGAAGCTCAGTCAAGAGTTTTATAATTTGTTCTCTGGAAAAACAGGTGCTTTTTTTGCTTTGTATGATCTGTTTTGCCTTTTTAAAAAGATATAAGTTTTGGGATACTTTCCGCAATCAATATTCTCTGAATTGCAAGGGTAGATTTTAACATTGAAAATGTTGACCATAAAGTAGATGCCTTTTTACATTTGCGTGCTCCTGAAAATATACCAACAGCACGTTTTCTGTTACAGTAGTAACATTTTTTGTGTGACACCAATCCTTGAAATCCTTGTTACTTTTAAATATAAATGTTTTGATTTTTCTGGAAGCAATTTATTGTATACTTGTTTTGCAGCTTCATGCAATTCTGGAGGAGTACACCCTTCACTTTCATCACTAGACATGATAAAAATATTCGTAAATGAAAATAGTAATTGCAAGTTTGAAATTACACTTTTCAAAATGTCTGATATAAACAAATGAATAGTGATTTCTATTCAAATCAAGACTAACATATTTTTCATAGTTCTACAAAAATTCAAAATTAAAATACTTTCAATTAAGTTTAGTAGCTAGTAGTGAAAAAAATAGTATATAAACTGGGCTTGTAGTGAAGGTCACATTGCCCTATCGCTGAACTTCAGCGGTCGGGCAACAATGACTTACTTCACTACCTAGGTTTATAATATACTATTTTCTACTACTAGCCAAATTTAAGCAAAAAATAAAAAATAAACATTTTTCTTGTAAAATCAAGTAGCACAGGAATGCAAATAAATCAAAAAGCATTAAAAGTTACATACGTTGATAAACCAACTGCAACTGATTCACTAAACACTTGTGTGGTATATTCCAACCTTCATTTTCTGAAAATTATTCGGAGTAATATGTAAATTAGTTGATTTAGGAGCCAATCGCAGCGGTTTAGATTTGTCTGACATGTAGAAATTTTTAATGTCTTTCCAAGATGCTTTTGTTATTAAAGATTATATCGTACTTAATCAAGTTATTTTGCACCGACTTCAATAAATAATAGATTTTTTATCGTTTACGAGAAGGTATGGTTTTTCCGGTGATACATCCATTCTTTTAATTAGGTTTCGAAAATTTACTACTGCCCTAACATTGGCAACCGCATTGTAGTTGTAGCTTTTCTATGCAGTCTAATAGGGGGAGACCGGGGCAGGTTGTCACAAAATTTGCTTTTTATTTTTGAGAGGCTGAGTTAACATTTACTGTTTTTGTCAATAGCCTATCTTTTAGTTTATTTATCCTTTACTTTGTTTTTCCAAGTTTTAAGACTATAACTTTAAAGGGTTCTTTACAACAACAAAAACTGTCTGAGCCGATTTTTGTGACAACCTACCCCGACCCTAGGTTGGTTGTCACATGACTCGGGGTTATTGGCACGGAGTTATTTAAATGGATAAAAATGACATTTTAAATTTTTCAAAAATTGTAGATACGACCTATTAAGAACGAAAAATGTCAAAAAATTTGTCAATACATACTACTTTAATCAAGGTAGGCTACAAAAGGAATAAAAATGTACGTATTGAAAACAGTAAGGTAAATTAAGTAAAGAAACACTTAAGTGAATATTTAAGAGTCAAAAATTCATCAGTCACTTTCGCCTGCACTTTCACAGTTATGACAAGTATAAAACACATCCCGGGGGTACATAATTCATGAGCCCAATTTCTGCATTCTACACACTGGATCCACTTTTCCCTTGATTTGCTGTTAGAAAACGCCTCTAAACAAACTATACAAAACAGTCTTCATCATCGTCTTCGCTGCTCAAATCTTGATTGTCTTTCTTCTTTGTGATTCGCTTCTTGTTTTTCTGCATGTCATTTCTTTCTGCAGTAGGCCTACCTTTAAAAAGACTTTTCTTCATTTTTTTGCTTTGCTTTTTCAGCCTGTTCTTCCAGTTTTCTTTTGACCGGCGTATCTGTTAAAATTACTGTTTCTCTTTTTCGGCTGTTGTTTCTGTTGGTGACTTTTCTAGCTCCAGCTGGCAAAGGTCTCACTTCAATCGGTGACTTACGTGGTTTGCTAGGCCCGGGTTGAGGCTCCTCTGGAAGCTGGTTGTTGAGGCTGCTCTGGAAGCTGGTTTTCAAGCTGCTCTGGAAGCTGGTTTTCATGCTGCTCTGGAAACCGGTTTGAAGGCAGCTCTCTGTCAGTGACATTGCTTGGTGCAAAATCGAAATCAGTAAAAATGTCACGATTGATTGGGCATATTCCCGTGCACCGGAATCCTGATGTGATATTGGATGGAGTCATTGCAAGTGGATATGCGCGACCAATGAGTTGTGGAATCTCATAGATTGTCATAGTTTTCCAGGGTTGTTCAGCATCCAATCGTCACAAGCTGAGTTAAAATATTTCTTAAGTGGTCCGAAAACAGTACGATCGAGGGGCTGCAGTTTGTGCGAACAGTGTGGGGAAAGGTTAGCATAACGATTCCATTACTTTTAGCAAAGTTGAGCCCTTCTACGCTGAGGTGGGAACCATGATTATCAAGAAGAAGCAGACATGGTCTCTCAGGTGTGCTGTTCACGTGCTTATGAAAATGTTGTAAAATAGGTAGAAATCGCCTTCCTGCATCCACCCAGATTTATTTGCAGTTCCATCAGAACCTGGAGGCGCACGATCTATGAAATGTTTATGAAATTTGACTCTTGGAAAAACAAAGAATGGTGGGATATGATTTCCAGTCGCAGAGACAGCTGAAGCCAAAGTTACGAGCGTACCCTTTCAGCAGAAACTAATGCACCAATTTGTTTGATTCCTTTACGAGCAACAATCCTATCAGGTCTTTGAACCGAAGTAGCCCCACTTTCGTCCATGTTCCAAATTTGATGAGGTTCAAAATTATGTCTTCCGAGCACCGTTGCCAAATTTGTGAAAAAGATTTCACATTCGTTCGGTTGAAGCTTGTCGCTCTTAAGCTAAACTGGTTGCTTCAGGTTTTCTTAGGGAAAGAGTATTGTGCCTCTTCATAAAATCAGCAAACCAATCGTCACCAGCGCACTTATTTTCGGTCCAAGATTTAGGACTTGGAATGGAATTGGCAATGCAAAGACTGTAAGCGAGAGTTTTGATTTCCTTTGGCGTTAAACCATAGTAAGCCTCCGAAGCTTGGACTATATAATCAGCTAATTTCGTCTCGTCTTCATCAGAAAAAATTTTTCTGTTTGGATAGTAACCCACGTGGATGGAAGGAAGAACTCTATTCGCATCTTCAATTTTGTCTTGAGAAATTTTTTTGCAATATCTAGCCAAAGTTCGATAGTTGATATTATTTTCACGAGCAGCTTCACGAATTGAAAGTCCTGCCCTTTAACTCTTCTTACTGCCGCAAGCATAACGGCTGCAGGAGTTTCCCTCGTTCTGTCTTTTTTTTTAAAGTTTCTGACCATCCTTTATCTGAAACAAACGAGAAAAGAACTTGAACAAATTGCTGGGGTTGGTTGTCACATGTGACAACCATCCCGCATTTTTTGTGACAACCTACCCCGAACTGTTATTTTAGACAAAACTTAATTTGGCGGGAATAGGATAGCCTACACCTAACCTAACCTCAAATTTTATATCTAGTAACATCATGCAAAGTTATTGAATCAATGAGAAATATTTGAAACACTGATAAAAATTAATGAAACGAGAAATAAACAGAGTTTAAAAGTAATACTTACGACATCAAAATCACAAAAATGTCAATAAAATCTAGAGGATTGTAAAAGGACACGTTTAAAGAATTACACACACGCGTATTGATTTGAACAATGGCTGGCATTCGTCACGGGTGCCAGGTGGCAACAGCGGCTGAGCATTGACCTTGTGACAACCAACCCGTGTGACAACCTGCCCCGGTTTCCCTACTATCGACTTTAATTTGTCACCTTTACATATCGTATTTGTAAAGATGTAGCACAAGGGTTGTTTAAATTTTTTATATATAACTCTAACCATGATCACGTAGCAGTTTGAGCTGGCAAAAAATTTAAAACCTACTTTAAAATTAACATTTTGGGGCTAGTAAAATATAATTTTAGTGCAAATTGTTTGTATTCCTCTGTATATCTCCTGCTTCTTAGTGGTTTATTTTTTAATTCTACTTGGGCTGTCACAATTTGTGCTCTGCTTTGGAAGTAATCGTTGGGAGATGTTAACTTTAATTGAAGTGCTTTCTTTTCACGTTGCAATTTAAAAATGTTCCTCCGTAATTTTCTTTACCTAAGAGTATTTGAGCTGCAAGCCTGAGTAGTTTTGGTATAGCTAGAGATGTTAACGGGCATTTATTGCTTCGCCAATATATCTTGCATCATTTTAATATTAGGTTTCAGAAATTGACACATGTAATTCATTTAGGAATGGCAAGTGTTCGCCACATACTCGTTAAGTTTTTTAGAGTCGACATTTTTATGCAACAGATTGGACCTTCCAGATTCTGTTAACCATTCAAAACACCTACAACAAAATGTTTGTAATTTACTTAAAATTCTTCATGTAACTTAACTTGCCTGGTTAAATCTCCTTTGGGAAACCTGAAAAATCTGATTCTACCATCATATTTAATAAATAAATAAATTCAGGTTATGTATTTGCGGTTATGGGATAGGGGCGCAAATTTTAAACTAATGGCATTTTTTTATTCAAATAATTTTATCGTGTTAGGTAATTTTAAGCAGCAAATACGTTAAAGATAATCTCCTGGATATACAAAATTATGTTTCACTCGTTTTTGTTAAACAACTATTCTTAGATTCTCAAAAAATTTGTATTTGTCCATTATTAACCTAGGTCAACAATAGAAAAAATTATTAACCACTAATAGAAAAATTCAACTTCTCAGTTGGCTAGGAGACGCAATAATTGTCCACTTCACAGCTAGTAGTGGAAAAAAAGAATATTAATCACTACACACTGTACTACTATAAATTTAACAATACCCAAGATAATGCAAAGTACTTATAAAAACCAATTTTTTAAACACTAGCGTAACTGCACTATGAAGTAAAACACGAACAATAAATTATTTTTAGCCTCCTGAACTGTAAGCACATTTTTCAGTTCATACTGAAATGGCTCGATTTAAATTTAAATTTTACGCGGTAGTTTTTTTGTTTTGTGTATTTTACTTTACACCATTCTGTATAGTTATTAGTTTGAATTTCAGGCGCACGGTTTAGAGGGAAGCACTAGAATGGGAAGGGATGGTTAGGGGTTGAACGCGGCATCTTGCTCCCGTTTTTAGTGATGCTAACAGCGTTTTTTTTGTGACGAATTCTAGGTGTGTATTAAATCATTTTTAAACAAAGTTATTAAATTGTGGGGTGATCTCTTAGTAATGTAACATTAGTAACAAGTTTTTTTCTTTGCTTCCTATTTTTGTGTAATTAATCATATACAGATTATGATGCATAGTTTGACCACGTGTTTAGGATAGCTATTTTTGTCTTTGTGTAAGTAGTAAGGATCCCGGGTAGCGGTGTAAATAACTTGCAATAATTGCAGAATAAGATCGTACACGAATGTAAACGTTAATCACTCTTTTTATCTTTGGAGTATTTTGTTTGAGTTGGGAATAATGAGAATCAGTTGTGAGAGTCGGCCTTGTTGAATTACTAATATTTTATAACCTAAGGGATGAAGATCAGAGAGAGGATACAACAGCCATTGCCCCTTGACCTTTGCTCATTTGATTTTTGTGTATGTGAAACTGAATCTTTATAAGTATAATTACAATGGCTGAAATTTGTACTTCTCATTCTGATGCTTCCCAAGTTCTTAAGAACATTCGCAGTGTGAACCCGAAAAATAGGGCCACTGTGACCAACCTTGCAAACCAACAGGTTTCATACTATAACGTTCTTCAGTTTTAATCGCATTGTGTGTGAAAATGGGCTGGATTACATTATTCCTGATTAACGACACCCCTGTGTTTTTGGTTTTATATTTGTGTACGAGGACCTCTAATTTTTCAAATCGGTCAATCAATGATCTCGAACCCGATGGACCCTTACTGGTATGATTTTTTTTGTTTGTGTTATGTCAGACTTAACCCGAGGTTTTTTACCTCTCTTTCCTCGGGTTGTCTAGGCAGAGAGGAACCCCCCTTTTGTTTTATTTTGCTTCGACTTACATATTCACTCCAAATTTATTTTTGTTACCATTCTAATAAATTCATTAATCCCCACATTTGCGTTTTATTTAATTTGTGTGTCTACTACAACATGATCATCGGATAAACTAGCGGAAAGTGTTATGTTCTAAATTAAATGTCGTAGGAACTTTTCACTTGCGACCGGCCAAGCGCGCTTTGTGTTCTGGCGGGCTATTTAAATCTTGCTTTTGCAAGTACCTGGGTTACATTACAATACTGTCTTGAAACTTGATTATTACACACAATGCGGTAAAGTATTGCTACTATGCGGTAAAGTAGTAGCTTATTTATCTGCTATTTGGGAAAGTTTTAAAAATAAACTAAGTATAAAATCCGATAAATTGATTTTAAAAATTTACTTTTCAGCTTACTTGACACGATAATGTACATAATAAGGGCGCATTTAATTTTTTCATTGATGATGATATTGATGGCGCCATCTATACGTTAATTAAACAAATGAACTGACACATGTTAAGTGGTGTATGTCAAAATGATTAAACAGCCAGGCCTACTTAAAATCAGTAGAAATAATTTTGTTCTTTTTTACTTTTGGATGATAATCGTCGGCCAAAAAATATTATACAAATTTTGTGTGTAACGTGATTTTCCACATTCTAATGAAAAACAACTATTTAGGAATTATCTGATACACGAGAAGCACTCACTGTTAAGTTTTTTCTTTACAGCGCCACATCTTATTTAACAGCAAAACATTTAGCTTAGACAAAAACCTTATAGTTTGATTTATTAATGAAATACACAATGCGCGCCTCATGATTTAGTGATTTAAAACTCTCATGTTGGCACTGCTGCCACTACTATTAGCTCTTACTATGAAACGAAATTGATACAAAATCATAGAAACATAACCGGGGGTTATAGAATAGAATCTGTATAGTAAAATAGTGAACGTTAAAGTCCCAATCTGTATCATCAACAACAGCGACATCTCTGGCTAGAAGAAACACCACATTTATGGTTTGACATGCTCCATATAAGTTTTCCAACCATGTACAAAAATACTGATTTAAGGTTAGGTTTTGTTTTCACATGAGTAACTTCGTTGTCGCCCTCCAACATCAGCAGGTGAACGACCAACACCAACACAGCTGTACCAACATGCGAATTCAGCTCAGGTAAAATTGAGTGGTGGATTAGATGACTAGTTTCGACTCGATAAATTATGACAATCATCTCCAGATTTCTTCTTCTTAACTCCGATTTAAATTCTAAACCGCTAAAAATAGTGTAGAATCAATGTGTTCTTATTAGTATATTACAGTACTGGTGAAGAAAGTACGAAATTCTTATTTCCATTCCACCCTCGGCTAGCGCCTCGTGTGTAAACTGGCCCATGCGTGAGCGAATTCGTTTCTTCACGAGTGCTGTATAGCGTTTTGTTTAACACTGCGATTGAAACGTTACTAAATTTTATTAATAAAAATTATTAATTTAATATAAATATGTAAATCAAGGTAGATAGTATATATTGCGTTGCTATGGTTTGTGTAAACAAAAATAAAAATTAATTAATTTGTAAAAGTTAAAATAATTTTTGAAGTTGCACTTTGACATTTCCCGACTATTACAGTAAGCGCAGAAGTTCAAGTAACAGTTTTTATTGAGTTCTTACGTGCTAAATAAATAAAATTTTGAACACTGAATGATCACTCCTAAAAAGCCACTCGGTTTCTGAATGTTTCCTATTTAAACAGTTTGGGTGTGTGTTCTAATGTGTTTAGTCAAAGCACTTTTTGGTAACACCTGAAGTCGCACTTATCACACCTGAAAGGTGCCTCCTGAGTGTTTGTACATGTGGGTTTTCAAGTTTCCTGCTTGATTACAGCAAAATCACAAACATTACACTTAAAGGGTTTTTCTTGACTGTGTGTTCTATTGTGTTTAGTCAAATCACTTTTTTGGTAACACCCAAAGTCGCACTTGTCACACCTGAAAGGTCTTTCCCCTGAGTGTTTGTACATGTGAGTTTTTAAGCCACCTGCGTAATTACAACAAAAATCACAAACATTACACTTAAACGGTGTTTCTCCAGTGTGTTTTCTATTGTGCTGAATCAAATTACTTTTGTGTAACACCTGAAGTCGCACTTATCGCAGCTGAAAGGTCTTTCTCCTAAGTGTTTGTACATGTGAGTTTTCAAGCTACCTGCTTGATTACAGCCAAAATCACAAACATTACACTTAAACGGTTTATTTTGTGTGTGTATTCTATTATGTACGATCAAATTATTTTTGTTGTAACACCTGTAGTCGCACGTATCACATCTGAAAGGCCACTCTCCTGTGTGTTTGTACATATGGTTTTTCAAGATTGCTGCTTGACTAGTGCAAAAATTACAAACATTGCACTTAAACGGTTTTTCTTGAGTGTGCTTTGTATTGTGTTGAATCAAGTTACATTTGTGGGAAGTCTTGTATTCGCACTTATCACAGTTGAAAAGCTAACTTTCCTGAGTGTTTGTACATGTGAGTTTTCAAACTTCCTGCACTATTACAGCAAAAATTACAAACACTACACTTGAATGGTTTTTCTTGAGTGTGTGATCTATTGTGTCTAGTCAAATTACTTTTATAGTAACACCTGTAGTCGCACTTATCACAGCAGAACAGTCTTTCTCCTGAGTGTTTGTTCATGTGGGTTTTCAAATTTCCTGCACTATTACAGCAAAAATTACAAACAGTACATTTGAATGGTTTTTCTTGAGTGTGTGTTCTATTGTGACTAGTCAATGTACTTTTATAATAACACCTGTAGTCGCACTTATCGCAGCTAAAAGGCAGCTCTCCTGACCGTTTGTACACGTGGGTTTTTAAGTTTCCTATTTCATTAGTGCGACAATCACTAGTATTGCATTTAAACGGTTTTTCTTGTGCGTGAGTTTTATTGTGCTGAATCAAAATTAGTTTTGTTGCGACACTTGAAGTTGCACATATTACAGCTGGAAAGACTTTTCTTCAGAGTGTTTCCTACAAACGCCTTCTCGAATTTTTTCGTTTTGTTACTAATACTATTGCAATTTAACAGTTTCTTATGGGTTAACACATGAAACTCCAAAGTTGTCTTGCTTTAGACTGATAACCGCAATCATGACATTCAAACACATTTCTTCTGATGTATCATTAAAGGTACCTCTTCATGAGTTTGTAATGAGGAATTATCAAATGTAATATAACTACACAGATTGCATTTAAATAGATGAGTAAATATGTGATTGGTTAATATTTGTTTATCGCTTGTAGAATAATTACATTGGTAGCAGTAATACAACATATCTAATGCTGTAAATTCTTCCACGCACATGGACATGTCTGTGTTAAATAAAACACATTCTTCTTTAATAATATCTTCGTGTTCATTTTTAATCGTCAACTTCAACAAACTCTTCTTTGATTTTTTCAAATAATTTTCATCATTAACAAATAAAGAAGAGTTACTCAGAAATGATTGTGGAAGATTTACATTTTCTAAATTTTGTCGCTTTTGCATTAATGCTTGGTGTTCTTTCATCAATTTTGAGCTTGCATGCATTACACAAGTGGGTTTCATCAATGCTCACTTCCTACAATGTATTTCAAGTGTATAAATAATTCAGTAGGATTGATACTTACTGCTTTTATGGGAGGAGGTTGACCACTTGAAATGTAGCATTGAATCGCTGCATAAGGACTGTAGTTGTGCTTCTTCTTTTATTTTCTTAAAACAAATTTGACATGCTATTGTGGTGTCTGCAATTATCGATAAGGCCAATGGAAGTAGACGGAAATGGATTCTGGGGTCACAAATTTTGTTCTGTAATACGTAAATAAAAATTTCATTTCGTAGTGATTCGTGTATCGGGCAAATGTACGCTTATTTATCGGCATATATAGGTGGTTCAGAAAGAAGTTTACATTGGCAGCCGTTGGGTGTATTTTTGTACTTGAACGTACTGTTTAATACTTGCATTTAAGCCTTAAAAATAGTATATTAAAGAACTAGTTTGAGAAGACGCATTTTATAAGACGAGTAAGCCAGGTATTAATTTGAAAAACTGAAAAACAGGTAATTTATTTGATCATAAAATTCTACAAACTTAATTATTTATGGTACAATTAAAATATAAATTGCAATTTTGGTACACAGTAGGAGTATTGTAATTTTTGGGGTGACAACAACCGTCAAGTTTTGGAAGGGGGTAAACCTCGAAAAAAACTGCTGGACAGCTGCTGTCATACAGTTTTTCCATCTAGAAACAATTTGTAATTTAAAATTACGCGTGTCTGATAGGTGGTACTAAGACGAAGGAAATAGTCATGTTAATACACCTTTTTTAATTTCCAAAATTGAGGGGGGAATGTTGTGGGCAACAATTTTGTAATCTCCCTTTGTATAAAAAGCGCGACCGGCAACGTTGTTACATGACATGCGTAAATAGAGTATAAGAGCCAGTCAATGGGTGTGCACATGTACGATTTCCCTTAAGGAATAAAACGTGTTGTTAATAAACGTTCTGTATTGCTTCGAGTCCGATACATATTTGAACAAATATTGCCACCCTAGCAATTATACTTCAAAATTCCCTAAATTTAAAAACTCGCAAAATTTTATGTAAAATCAATCTGAAAGTCCAAAATGTAAAAATAGTATAAAGAATTCGTTTCAGAAAGGCAATTTAGCAACTCGTACTTTTAAAAGTAATGTTGGAAAAGTGTTCGCAAAATTACTATAAATATTCACAACTAGACAAAGCCAGCATGCGACGCATGCGTTAAGTCACCAAATGAATTAGCTTCGGCAAAGTACAGACAGTCATGAACAATAATTAGCACTACATTAACATTCATCAGCTGGAGTAATCAATATGAATGTAAAGTATTTACTCCATGTGAATTGGTCAAATGAATCGAGAGTATTCGGGGTGCGCTCGCAACGAATCGAAAGTAGGTGAGGACGCACAAACGACATAACATATTAATATAGAAGATATAGATGTAGTACGAATCGAAATTATTTATTAAAAAATATTTAGAACCGAATTTATTGGCTCGGACCGCTTTAACGTAATACAACAAAGTCTATTTAGGTGAGATTGGACTGTTTAGTTCGCATAACACTCGCAGTTACGCGTGTGTGAAGTCATCAAGTTCGTGCATACGAAAATTTTTTTGGGTTAAATTGAATCCTCTACAGTTAAACCATTTAAAAAATTTGCAAAATTAACGAATATTTCGATCTTTTATTTGTCCTTTTACGTAATATGGTTCCGTAGTTATAAAAATTACAGTATTCGTATAACAATGTAAAATTGCTTGGAAATTTTTTTTTAAAAAATGATAAATTTTATTAAACATTATGTGATAGGGTTTATAAAAAGGAATGCTTTTTTTAAATAGTTTTTTTTATCTGTTATAATTTAGAAATTATAGCCGTTTTAGTTTTGCAGAAATGAAATTTTGTTGTGAAACGTTTTTCGCTTATAACTTTTAAAACACGCGAGGTTATACAAAACTGAAACGGCCAAAAATTTTTATTTTTATCCGCGTATGATGCTTTTTGAATTTTAAAATCGGTCCGTAAATAAGCGAGTTGTGGTCAACTTATGACTCAATTTGTTTGAAATTTTTTTGACAAAATTTAACATTTTTTAAACTTCAAAGATGCCCTCGTACAAAAAATCTGGAATCAAAAATAAAGACATCTTTCGTAAACTCGAAACTTTTATTCTAATGTGAGACGACTGGAAAAAGGTCGATTTTCGCATGTACCCATGTGAATTGTAAAATGAATCGAGAGTATTCGGTAAAACGAAGATGAGGATGCACAAACGACATAACATATGAATATAGATAATCATTAATATGTATTATATGTAGAATTTTATCTATCTACTTACATTTTTGTTATGTTCTGTTTTGATTTAATTATTATTTATTTATTTAATTTAATCGTATGGTACATTTTAAATATTGTATTGTGATGTGGGTGTTATGTATAGTGCCCTAGAAGATCAGTGATGAACCTGTACAGTGTGGTGAAAAAACCGTGTGCAATTGTGGATTGGTTCGTTGCGGCAAAAGCATTTGCTTCAAGGTTTTGAAAAACCACTAAAACCTAAACATTCCAACCCTTACCCACTTTATTCACTGTCCTAATATTCATTATATTGTGCCATGTGATTGTGTTTTGTGAAATTGTGTTGTACATTTTTTCCTAATAATTATGCGGGAGGGCTTGATGACCAGGTTCGAAAATCAGAAGTGATGATTCTCAAGAACAACATGTTTTTCTTGTCGACCATAAAGTACGGTAAGGTACTGATTACCTTCCATATTTTATATTTGCACCAAAAAACCCCTAAACACACATTAATGAAAAAAATCTAAAGAAAATTACGTACATTTTAACATCTCATTGATTCAGGTGAAATACAAACAACAAACAAAAAAAAAAATAATTATGAATGTTACAGTTAAAATGATAATAAAATTCTGAATTTTGTCTTTCTTTTAATGTAACTATTTACTTATTTTCAACCAGTAAAAGTCATCGCTAATAACGCGACAATTAACATTATTTTTAACTTATTTTCAACCTGCCCAGAATGTCCCTTAATATAGTTAATTTATTTAGTGACTAAATTTATTAGAGTAATGTTTTTGGTTGGTTACTCATGCAGAGCAAGATTTCAAAAAAGAAAAATATTTTTAATGCCTAGGCATTGTGCAAGTCATTTTTACTGTCCTGAGGCAGTAAAAAAGTGTTACTCTATGATCGATAAATGTCACTAAAACTGACGTTTTATGTCAATCAAAGAAAATATATTTTTATTAATGGCACTCCTACATATCACCAAATAATAATACTTTGGAATTTTACAAAAACAACAAATTTTCGGTAAAATACTATTGACTTTTCTTTCAGCACATTGGAAGTACCTATTGTAAAATGTTTAATTGAAATAAAATCTCAATCATCTATCATGATGATTTAAATATTTTCATGATAAGTTAAATTGTTCACCAATTTTATTGCCTTACTTAACACATATAATTAATGAAGGTATTGTGATTTCCATTTCCTAGTAAGGCATTTGACACTATTATCATAAACTGTTGTTATCTATACTGAGTTATATTGGGCTGTCTCGATCCGATATCTTGGGTTTTTTGAAATCGTACCTCGTTGGCAGAGAACAATGTGTTAAATTAAATAACTTAATTCAAATTTCAATGTTGTAAATAAAGGTGTACCACAGGGTTCATAATTCTTAGGTCCCCTACTTTTCATGTCATATATACAAGTTGCATGGGCAAATGGTTATAGTAATATTCAAACTTATGCAGACGACACACAACTCTATTGTTCATTTAACCATCATCAATCACAATTGATTTTGCGAGCATTTGTCATTATTATGACGGCTTCAAAAAGTTGACGAGTTAGCTATACTACTATGCTATATCAACTTAAAGGATTTTAATTCGTTCATCAGACTTTCAGAATAATATTCAGGGTGTCTCCATTTAAAAAATAATGCTTTTGACTTTTATTGTATGTCACGTCAAAATCATTAAAAATCAAACCACCCTGTATAAGATAAAATAAATTTATTAAGTCGTTGTTAAATACAAGGCTTTAGCTAACTGCATCTAAAATTTCAGCTTTATAAGGGTTCAAATAGCAGCTAAAATTAAAAATGGTGGGATCATATTTTGATAAAAAATAAACTAAAATAATTATTATCTCTGAAAACCGGTCTAGATAGGTAGAGAACTATTGTTACTATATTAAACAATAAAAAAATCCTACTCTGATATACTTTCAAATCTAAAGTCCCTCAAAGTGCCGTAATACTTACTGCGGAACTTTGGAGACATGGTCCTCAGACTACCGGGTGGAAGTTCGAGGACCAAATCCTCGAAATTCGCAATTTATACCGAAGGAGTTCGAGGACTGTCCTCAAAGTTCTAAACGTCCTCGAAGTGCCGTATTGTAGACGGATTTCGTCCCTCGAATAGCCTTATTTGTATATATATACAGGGTGGTGTTCCAGACAAAGTGGCCTATTAGACGTTTATGGAGAACTAATCGTTTTTGTAAATTTTGGGAAAATTTGTGATAATATATTATTTATACTGAACTTTAATTGTAAAATAAGTTTGCGGCTTTATATTCCACTTCCGGTTATACTGAAGTCGACATCACCTTCTTTCCTTTAAATGAAATGATATGTTTTTGTAAGGATATTTTGATTTTAGCTCCTAATTTAAAACAACTTTCAATAAGGTTTGTAATCATCTTCTTCTCATACTTTTGAAATATAGTTAAATTTAAAAAAAATATTGGTTTGTAGGATATTTTTAAAATTCATATTTTTGAACTTTTTTATTAAGATAAAAAAAATTATATTTGGTTTTCTTATGACTAAAGCTTTGTTTTATTCATTACTGTGATCAAAATATGTTCAGTGTATTCAGGACGTCCACCATTGATTCTCAAAGTAAACAAACTTCAAATAGCAAACAAATCATTTTTTTTTTTAAATGGATCATACTAAATAAACAGGGGGGACGATTGATATTAGCGTTGTAAGACCAAATCTATCAGTAGGAGGTACAATGCATTATTGGTAATATTTTAATTCCTGTAAAATGGCTTATAATTACCTAATAGTGATATAGTAAATTTGTTTTATATCCATGGTGAGTGTGAAAGAATAATCAGCAGAACAGATCAGTATAAATAATATATATACACAAATATTCAGAAAATTTAAAGACGTTTAGTTCTTCATAAACGTCTAATAGGCCACTTTGTTTGACCACCCTGTATATAAACGATAAGTTTATCGACATCTAGTGTCGACTCGTAAAGCGTTCACGTACGTAAATGTAAGCAACTTTGCCGACAGGTATGTAAAGCAGTTACATAGTCGATTCTTCAATAATTATAGCCAACATAACAGTGGCAAGTATAAAAATATCGAATCGCCTGCTGTAAAAGTACGCGCAAGAGGTTATACAACAGCAAACAAACACAGAGAATCACCTGACAGCTGTTTCGTCCTTTTGGGACTTTTCAGGAGTGAGAGAACTCGAGTGTAAGTTCACTATTGTACAAACGCGTGCTGTCGATTATATTCTCTACTGGAGGGATCACAATATTTAAACGATAAGTTTTTCGGGATGATTTAGTGTCGAGCGTGATATATATATATATATATATATACAGGGTGATTCAGGCCAACTGTTCACAGGAAATTTTATGGATTCCTGCCGAAATAATATTTGTTTTGGAAAATTTGGAATAGAAGATTGTTCGAAAAGTTCTATTTAATTAAAAATATTTCTAGTGCTTGGCAGCAACCCTCCGGTTAGATCGAAGTGGCTACCAACTTTCTTATTTAAAATGGAATGATATTTTTTGCATATTTGGATTTTACGCTAAAATCTGACTTATTTTTATGTTGCACAACCTATATTAAAAAAACTAGTTTTGAGATATTCTAATTTTTTTGAGAAAATTGGTTACGTAGTATTGTTTTCAAACGCTTGTCAATGATTAAAAAAGAAAGTTATAGCATTAATTATAAAGTTACTAAAGATGCACAACGCATATGGGGAAAATATAACCGACAATTTCGTCGATTTGTAGATGGCTCCACTGACAATTTTCAGCGAAATATTTTTAGTTGCTTTCTAGTGCGCGTTGAATTAACGTCACCGTCCGTTCTGAGTTTATACGTGTCGGAAGTGATTTGTTATGACAATGACTAAAATGCGAGTATGTGAACTGCAAAAACAATACGAAGAATAACAGAGACCAGCGAGTGGCAAAAAAATTCAGGGAACATTGTTATTATCCTTGTAAAAATATTGATGATTTAGGAAATAAGTTAATTGTGACGAACATTTCTAAGGTCGACATAATTATAAACAATAAAGAAAACAATTACATAAAATGCAGTGCCGGTAGAATTCGAGAAAGAAGGTATGTACACTTATAAAATTTTAACTTGGACACTACAATTTCTGTAAATGAAAAGTTTGCACATTGTGAAGCGGGGCTTAAGGGTATCATTTACGACCCTAACAGCAGGTACCCTGGGGGGTGGTATCTTATAGAAGGACTGTAGATTGAATCATTACACTAAGCACGTTTTAGATAATAGGTAATTTACGTTGCTTACTTAATTTTCTTCTTTAATGAATATATTTGAAGGTATCGCTAATTAAACACCATAGCTCGATTAATTATCGAATCAAAATTTTGTTTAGGAAATGTTTACAAAATAAAATTAGAAATAATTTTGATTTTTAAAAACGTCTACAAGCAATAACTTTTAAATTAAATCAAAAACTAAACATGGTTATTTGGGTTGACTGATTATTACTTATTTTAAATAAATCTAAACCTACTAATTATTGTAAGTTATTAAAAAAATCATTAAACTCTATTCATAATATTTAGTCCTTACAAAAATGTATATTTTATGACGTTTCATTTTTTTCTGTAGTTAATATAAAAGTGAAAATAAAAACTAAGGCAATTCTTATTGTCAACGTATATATTTAGTTTTTGACAAGAATTTATTACATAATTATAATTAAGATACCAAGTTATAGTTTAAAATTAAATGAAAACTTTTTTTTAAATAAAGGTATTACTATATAAAATAAATATAAGAAATCAATAATGGGTGTGACCTTCATTATTATTGATACATTCTTAGAGGCGTCTGCTCATTGACGCTATCAAGGTATCAATATAATTAATATTAATCGTTTCCCATGCGGTATCAATGGCTGCAATTAGTGCATTACGGTTTACTGGTATAAAATTTGGCCCTTGTTGTCTTCGGATAACAGCAAGTATTCGAGCCCAAACATTTTCGATAACGTTAAAATCTGGGCTTGCTGGCCAGGGTAACAGCTCCAAGTTATTTTCCTTGTGCCCCCCTTTTGGGGTTTTTTTTTTTTTTTGTCCGTTTTTTTTTTGGTGTTTTTTTTGGTTTTGTTGTATTTCCTTGGCCCGTTGGGGGTTGTTTTGTTTGCCCTTTTGGTTGGGGGTTGACTGAAGGTTCCATAATGTCTCCGGAATTATACGCAGCAGAATCAAGACGTCCATCGGGCCCAACAAACTTTTTGCTGGCCAGGGTACAGTCCAAGACTGTATCCCATTGGCGCACCCCTGCGAACATAGGGTCATCATATCCCGGATAGTTAATTATCGAATGTTCCTAAAAATATGTGTAAATAGTAAATGGAATCTAATAACGTAACGTTAAGTCGTTAATTATAGTTACATAACTTTCTTTCATAAGATATAGTTCATATTAATATGCTTATTGTAAAGCTTCGTAATACCTGAACAACAAACCGAGGAACAAACAGAACAACGAACCGACGGCAATCGGAACATTAATTTGGACGGTGTACGTACGAATTTGGTAGAACAGATTCGTAAGTCCTGGATTGTTCCACGAACGGTTTGCGGCGTTCCCGCACTTGTCGGTTTTTTCTCCGACATCAAAGAAAATGCGCGCGAATGCGTTGCAGGTTTGGACGAATCTGAACAAAACGGCGAACAAACTTATGCGGGAGAATTAAATTATTTATTTTTGTCCTCCCTTTTGTGGGTTTGTTGTGTTTTAGGTAATATTATGGAGTTGACAGAAGAAAATGTTTTAAATTAATCAGTGTTTAAGAATGCAAGAAAAAATGATGTCCCTATTAGCATCATTTGGGCGGGAAATTTCCAAAATAAAAAAAGCGAAGTAAATTATAATTTTTTACTCTTCTTTGTGCGTAAAAATTTGGTTGGCACTATCTTCTTGTTTTCCGCAATTTTCTCTTCTCAATAATAAATATATATGAACTGAAAACTACTGAAAATAATTATGGAACAGCACAAACGTTCCGTTTGTTGTTCGGATTGTGGAAATCATAAAAGATCGTTTGTCGTTCTGTTTGACTTTCGGTTCGTTGTTATGTTTGTTGCTCGGTTTGTTGTTCAGGTGTGTACGAAGCTTTACAACTTAAGCAACAATTTTTGGCGAATAAAGATTAGTTTGTGATGTAATATTAGAAACACAAATTTATATCATATCAAATTTATGACAACTTAAAACCAAGAACGTATGTTATTGCTAAGAAATTATTAAGGAAAAAGCGCAATTGCAGTGTAAATATTTATAATTAGATATTTTCGAAAGTTTATAAGTCCTCTATTGTAATCTTAATACTTAAAAGAAAATCCTGTCCATTAGCATTATAAGGAAATGGCTTTTACTTTATGAATAAGTTTTAATAACAATAGAATATCCTTGCTTGTTTAATTTACTTCCTTTGAGTCATATTGCTCTAAGGGTTGTTACATTGGTCATTAGAAGTATGTAATAAATAAACAATTACCTACTGTTTGAGAAGGGGTAGTGTGAACCAATAAATAAAGTAAGAAATGTAAATTCCATTTTAGTTTAAAATTTCAAGTGTTAGTGAAAATGCCACCTCATCTCGGTGCTGATTTGGAAAGCGCGGATTGTTTCGGAATTAGCGGCGGGCCGTAGCGTGCGTGAAATTTCACGTATGTTAGATATACCAAAAAGCACCGTAGGGCATTACCGAGTAAAATGGAATCTTGAACACACTTTGGAAAGAGCCATCGGAAGTGGTAGACCTAAAGTATCTACACGTGCTCAAGATCTCGAGTTGTTTCATTACGTAACAGAACAACCATTTGCTACATACTCCAGGGCTATAGCAGATACACATTTTCCCGGATGCCGTAACTGCACAAAAAAGATTAAAGGAGATGGGAATAAAGAAGTATAATGCTGCTGCGAAAGAAGTCCTCAGTGACGAAAATATGAGACGTCGTCTGGAATTTGCAAGGCGATATGTGAACGAACCTTTGGAATTTTGGAATCGAGTGATTTTTAGCGACGAAAAACGTTCAATAGCCGCAACGATGGACCACTAAAAGTTTTTAGAATGGAAGGAACACGTTACGAAAATAATCACATATGTCCTAAAAAACGAAGTGGTTATTTTTCTGTGAATGTGTGGGGTTAGGTTAGCGCGCGGGATCCAGGAGTTTGTTGAGCTATCGATGGACGTCTTGATTCTGCTGCGTATTTAGATATTTTGGAAACTATTATGAAACCTTTAATCGAAGTGTTTTATCCAGATGAAGATTATTATATTATATGACAATAAGAATTGCCTTAGTTTTTATTTTCACTTTTTATATTAACTACAGAAAAAAATGAAACGTCATAAAATATACACATTTTGTAAGGACTAAATATTATGAACAGAGAGTTTAATGATTTTTTTTTTAATAACTTACAATAATTAGTAGGTTAGATTTATTTAAAAATAAGTAATAATCAGTCAACCCAAATAACTATGTTTAGTTTTTTGATTTAATTTAAAAGTTATTGCTTGTAGACGTTTTTTAAATCAAAATTATTTCTAATTTTATTTTGTAAACATTTCCTAAAGAAAATTTTGATTCGGGATAATTAATCGAGCTATGGTGTTTAATTAGCGATACCTTTCAAATATATTCTTTAAAGAAAAAATTAAGTAAGCAACGTAAATTACCTATTTTCTAAAACGTGCTTAGTGTAATGATTCATTCTACAGTCCTTCTATAAGATAATCCCTGCTGAGACTACATGCTGTTAAAATTGTAAATGATACCTCTTAGTCCGCTTCACAATGTGTGCAAACTTTTGTTTACAGTAATTGTGGTGACCAAGTTTTAAATTTCATGAGTGTACTTACAAAGCAAATTAATATTATTTTTTATTTACCTACTGGAAATAGTTTTGTGTATGAACTGATCTTTCTATAGTTTTTTTTTTTAATTTCAAATTGATAAGATAAATAATTATGCCCGCTTTTGGAAGTGAATTGCATACATTCTTCGCGTGTTTTATTAACTTCCGTTTGAAAATTGATCGCTTAAATTTCTGATTTTTTAATTTATCCAACTGTAAGTTTTTGCTCAAAACAAAAATACAAAATAAATTTAACAGCCCATTAAGAACTTAATTGTTGTTTGATTACAATGTACTAAAAGTTATGTGTAATTAATGAGAATTAAAATTTTTAAAATAATAGTAGTTGATGCGATGCCGATCCTGGACCACATTGGAAGTGGCCCAGATCGGCATCATGGTTTTCTCTGGGAAGATCGGGGCCGATCGTGGGGCAGATCGTGTGGTCTAGAATCGGCATCATGGTTTCGGGGAAGATCGAAGGGAAACATCAAGAAATTCCGTTGTTCTAATTCTGTTTGGTCTAAAAGCGGCATAACAAGTCAGGTATGATCTGAGTAACGAGTGGCTAAGTGGGGGACGTGGTTAATGAAAAGGTGGCATTTTAAAAGATATAATATTAGTTTCATATTGATATCAATTTGTTAAAACGTAAATTTTAAGATAAGTGTTAATTTGAAATGGCATTTTCGCTGACTTAAAACACATCAACTCATTTATTGCCTTATGTAAGTGCAAGAAGCTACCAATAGGAGAAAATTAAAGTAAAATCTTTTAGTAAAATTGATTTAAATTTGGTGAACAAGTGCTTGCAGAATGGGATTTTAAGACACCTCTTCTCAACGATTTACTTCAAAGTTTTCTGCTGAAGACATCAACAGGATTAACAGGCAAATACAATTATCGAAAAACTATCTACCTCGTTAGTAAAGGAGCTGTTGGTCCAACAACAAGCATTGAATTTGTTGAAGAATGAACAAAGAGAAAAGCAATTAAGAAAAATTTTATAAGTTACGATTTCAGGTTATATATAAAATCATTAAAGAAATTATCACATGAAATTAACATGTATCAGGTTTATAAAGCTTTAAATAATGTCAAATTAGGAGTAAAAATATACTTATTAAAAAAATAATTATTGTTTTCAATTTCCTTAACCACTTTTATTTTATTTTATAAAATATATGTAACATTTAATATTATTTAAATAATCTTTGATAGTCGTATGGTTAAGATGCCAGTATCAATAAAATTTCCGTGTCCAAATTGTAAAGGAGAAACTGACTTAGAAAATCAAATGTGCCCTATGTGTTCTCTGCAAGATATTATCAAATCTCAAGGTGGAAAAAACATTTGACATCATATTTTTAAAAAAGACGCAAAAAATAAACAAATTTATGAATAAAACTATTACAAAGAAGTGTGCAGTCTGTAACTATGACCGAATATAAACACACAATGAAAAGTATTGTGAAAAGTTAAGTGACAAACTTTAACATCATACTTTTTAAAGAAGCACGTTAAAATATAAAAACAATTTGAGAACGACATTTATTAGAAAAAACCTGCACAGTCAGTTATAACGGTTAAGAAATTATAAACAGTGCGATTTAGAAAGGAAAAGTTATTATATATTATTTGAATGACACACAAGAATACAGACGGAATTATGATTTAGTAGACAAATGTGATTTCAGAACAGAATTAAGACAACTGAACAATTACTTACTTCTGTTTTAATAAATAAAATTAGCAAAATAAAAACCTTTGTAAAGAAAAAAAATTTTGTCAATAAATTGAACATTTTTATTTATCAATGTGTTTTTTTTAAATGAACTTTAAAGTTAACGTCTAAAATAGACTCATTTATCATTGAAAAATTTTATACTAGTTTGATATTGCATCATATTAAACAAATTATGCTTGTTTTGTAGAGAAAAGATGATCACTTATCAAATTAGTCAAGATAAATTATTTTTCAAGATGTTAAATTCAGCTGTTATTAATTTAATAATTGTTATATAAAATTGGAACCTTTAACTATCAAAACAAGCATATGTAAGTTTTAAATGGTATAATACTTACTATTGAGGGTCAATACAAATTCTTAAAAAGTTTGAAGTCGGAGTCATGCGTATCTATAAAACTGGGTTTAAAGAAATTGTATTTTATAGTTTTTTCTTTAGGTACTGGAATGTTTAAAACTGAAAATTTAAAAACCACCACCCCAACAAAATCATCGTCACTGTCGCCCGGGCTCAGCTTCCATCACGTCTTGTTTATTAATTTTCGGAGATCTTTCCTCCCCTTTTCCCGACTGCTGGAAATACTGATGCAAAGGGATTTCAACTCCTCCATCTCTGGTTGTGAGTAGCTAATGATTGATGAGATATCATCCCAATCACTGACTGTAATAATAACAATAAACAAAAAAATAAATAATCTATTTACAATTTCTTAATAAAATGAATGAACAAAATTAATAAGCATACGATTTACCTGTTCACGATTTATTTGCGGATCTCGGCCCGGTGTTACTTCACATCGGGGGTCCGGGAATTACTTTGATTATATAAAATAAATTGTTAAAAAATAATAAATATAACAAAAAATACTTAGTTTTATACCCAGCGGGAATAGATATTAGGTGGTGGTTGAGTTGGTGCTAAATCCATCCTTGGCTGTAAAAAAGCTTAGTTGTTAAACAATGATAAGTAAATTATAAATCATTAAAAAATTTTATAATTAAATTATTCAATACAAGAAAGAATTAACAAATAAAGTACTTGGTACATTGAGCACACAACGTTATCCAACACATTAATTTTTGCGAATTTTTTTTTAAACTTAATAAACTTCTGTTGACATCTTTTTACGATTAAGAACGTTCCACGAATGATAATAAACTTCCTATTATGTAAAAAAAAGCTTTAAGAAAGGAAATGATTCATCATTTTTTGCAATCAGTGCCGTTTGCAGTTTCCATAGAAAAAGCTGTGCTGCTTATTTAGCATTCTAGAAAAAGGTTGAATACTTAATGAAATTTGCCATTTGTCATTTCAAAATTTAAATTTGACTTTCCCCTAAAATTTTAAAAAGCACTTTAAAATGCAGGAAATGGGTTGTAATTCTGGACACCTTAACCCCAAAAGTGGGTTGGTTTTACTTGTTCTCGGGGCAAGTAAACTATATACGTTGTTTATATTATGGATAGCCTGTTTTGTACAACCCATCTGGTGTATTGCTATCTGATATTTATGATTGATTAACCTTTATGTCAATTTGCAATACTTAATTTTAATTTTGATTAAAGCATACAAAATATATCCTTATTTAATCGTTTCATTTTTCAACTTATTTGTATGTTTAGGGTAATTAAAACAAAAACATAATTTTGAAAGGTTTTTATTAATTTCTTCCGAATATAAAACCATTTTTATTTAAAATTAAATTTTTTTGTAGCTGCGGCACAAACGGCTGACATGGCTCTTCGTCGTCCCAATATTCTTCAATCTCCGGAAGAGGTGCATTCTGTTGTTTTTGTGTTGAATGGGAGGCCGTTGCTCTTCTTGCCTTTCCCATTCTTCTAGTTTTTTTAAATTCGGTTTCTTGTTTGGCCGGGTCTCTTCCGGATGGCATTTATATAGATGTTTGGCCAGCCGGTGCCGCAGCATTACGTGAAATGGATGATACGGACATACCACCATATCTACAACAAAGATATAAATGTAATCTACAACTAGTAAACATTTTTTTTTTATATTACCTTGTCCTAGTTGGTTGTTGTTGTTGTAATAGTTAGTAGCTGACATATTTAATAATTTATAAGATAAGTTATTAAATGTTAATGGTTTTTTGTGAGAGATTGTTCAAATATATTCAAGTTTCCCTTCCAATTTTATCCCTACTACATTTTGTTTTCTTAGTTCGTATATACGCGCTGATTGGGGATATTACTAGTTCGTGTTATTTCGGAACAATAATTTACTTTGGTGTTTTGATATAATACATTTATTATTTTGTACAATGACTGAATCTCTAAGCAATACGTGCAAACAATACTTGGTAGTGTTACGAAAATACATAGAAAACATAAAATCTGTGAATGAAGTAAATAAACTTAAACGTCATATTAATCATACTATAAATACACTTCGCAAAGCTATTAAAAATGAAATACATAAAAAAAATATTTTTGAATCTTCTTCTTCTATAGAAGCAAGTTTATCATATTTAAAATGTTACCGTTTGAAACTTAATGAACTAAAAAAAAATTGCTAATAAAATCCGGTAATGGTTTAATAAATGTTAACCCTAAAAAGTGTAATGTGAGTTGGGAAGATGTAGAATCATGTTTCAACAATAGAATTCGTACAGGATTTATATCAAGTATTAACATAAAAGATCCTTTAACTTTTTTAAAAAAATCTTTCAAATGCTTTAATTTGAAAATTAAACAAGCAGTTAAAGAATCAATGTTAAAAGTAAATGTCATTTTGAGTGCTAATTTTATTAAACCTCAAACGGGAGAAATAAGTTTAAAAGACGTTTTGTACTAAGAATAATGTCATAGATCCTACAACCAATTTGAAACAATGGTATCAGGAATATGTGTTTGATAAGCTTTCTGCAAAATTAGAAGAATTTTCTGAAAAAGATAGCGGATTGGCTTTGTATGAGCTTTTGGGATTAAAAGTAAATATTAATAAACACGATCCTCTTAAAATAGGTTATTCAACATATGTATCGGTTCCAGATTATATAAACAAAAACGTGCTGTTATAAACATTAACAACAACGATCCTTATTGCTTTCTTTGGTCTATCGTATCCGCTTTGTATCCGGTTAACGCACATTCCGATAGAAAGTCTTCGTACCCACATTTTCATGATGTTTTAAATTGTGATGGTATAACTTTTCCCATAACAATAAAAGATATAAGAACTTTTGAGAAGCTTAACAATTTGTCTATTAATTTGTTCAGTATTGAAAATAATAAAATTTTACCTTGTTCGCTTAGTCCTGTTAATAAAAGTAATGTTAAAATTATAAATCTCCTTATGCTTCCCTTAAGCGAAGCAAGTGTAAATGAGTTATCTGACTTACACCTTTGCTTCCATTTTACTTGGATTAAAAATTTATCTGCTCTTTTGTCGAACCAAGTGTCATCTCATAAGCATAAGATTTTTATTTGTGAACGATGTTTAAATTATTTTACAACTCAGGATATTCTCGAAAACATAAAAAGTATTGTATTAATTCAAACGAGTGTTCCATTACGTTACCAAAACAAAAGGATAAATTCTTATCATTTAAAAATTATCGTTTTCAAGAGAAGGTACCGTTTGTTATTTATGCTGATTTAGAATGTATTTTAGAGAAATGTAATGTTAACGAAGCTGAAAATAAAAAGTACACCATACCAAAAACATATACCATTTAGTATAGCTTATTATTTAAAATGCTCTTATGATGACTCTTTTTCCAAGTTTAATATGCACCGAGGAATTGATTGCATCGATTGGTTTGTATGGGAATTAAAAGACATAAGTCACATGTGCCATGAACAACTTAAAACGATTGTTCCAATGGAAAATCTCAATCCACAACAAAATCAACAATTTTAACTTCTGATGTGTGTCATATTTGTAAAGAACCGTTTAAAGATAAGCAAATTAAGGTTCGAGATCACAATCATCAAAATGGAAAACTTAGAGGAGTTGCTCATCAAGGGTGTAACTTAAATTTTAAAGATGAGCATTGTATTCCGGTAGTATTTCACAATTTAAGTGGCTATGATGCACATTTCATTATTAGAAAGTTATCTACATTGTTTGAAGGAAGCATTAAATTATTACCAATAAATAAAGAAAAGTATATTTCATTTAGCAAGTCTATACCTAATATTAGTATTTCGCTTAGGTTTATAGATTCATTTCGTTTTATGTCACAAAGTTTAGATAAACTTTCTTCTAATTTACAAAATGATCGTAAAAACATTGTTAAAGCTTATTGTAAAAGTTTAGAAGAATTTAATTTATTAAATAAAAAAGGTGTGTTCCCTTATGACTATATAGATTCATGGGCAAAACTAGAAGAAAATTATTTACCACCTAAAGAAGAATTTTATTCTCAATTGCTTGATGAAAACATAAGTAATGAAGATTATAATCATGCTGTAAATGTTTGGAAAAACTTTTGGAATCCAAAATCTAGGTGAATATTCTGATTTATATTTAAAAACTGATGTACTTCTACTAGCTGATGTATTTGAAGCTTTTCGAGAAACGTGTTTAAACACGTATACCTTAGACCCTTTACATTATTATACTGCACCGGGATTAACTTTTGATGCTATGCTAAAGACTACAAAAGTTTCGTTAGAACTTCTTACTGATGTCGATACCGTTATGTTTATTGAGAAAGAATTCGAGGAGGTGTTTCACAATGTTCTAATAGGTATGCAAAAGCAAATAATAAATACATGCAAGAGAAATTTGATATGAATAAAGATAGTACATATTTAATGTATTTTGATGTTAATAACTTATATGGAGCAGCCATGTCTCAATACCTTCCTTATGGAAATTTTGATATTTATGAATAACTTTAATATTCAAGACATTTTAAATACCCCAGATGATTTTGCTTTTGGATATATATTAGAATGTGATTTAGAGTATCCGATACAATTACATAATTTACATAGTGATTTACCACTAGCTCCGGAACATATGATCCCTCCAAACTCAAAAACTAAGATAAAAAGTTATTATTAACCTTATTTCCAAAAAAAACAATATATCCTTCACTACAGGAACTTAAAAATGTATTTAAGACTAGGAATGCAACTTACAAAAGTTCATAGAGTACTTAAATTTAGTCAGTCTCCATGGTTAAAGGAATACATAGATTTGAATACAAAATTGCGACAACAATCTAAAAATGACTTTGAAAAGGATTTCTTTAAGTTAATGATAAATGCTATATATGGAAAATGTATGGAAAATGTTAGAAAAACATAGAGATATCCGTTTAGTAACGAAATGGGATGGACAAGGGGTGCGGTCTCTTATTTCAAAACCAAATTTTCACTAGCTCGGTTGTATTTGATGAAGATATGTTAATTGTTGAAATGAATAAATTGGAAATTTGTATCAACAAACCCATTTATGTGGGATTTAGCATATTAGATGTTTCAAAAATTTTTCTTTATGAATTTCATTACGACTATATTTTAAAAAACGTTTGGGCAAAACACAAAATTATTATATACGGATACTGACAGTTTAATTTATAGTTTTAAAAAATATAGACATTTATAAATATATTAAACAAGACAGTTATCGTTTTGATACTTCGACTATGATACTAACAATGTTTATCAAATAGAACAAAAAACAAAAACAACCGGGATTAATGAAAGATGAAAATAATGGAAAACTAATGCTCGAATTTGTAGGACTTAGATCAAAGATGTATTCTTATATTATTGAAGAGGGAACTACTACAAAGTTAATAAAAAATCAAAGGGTTGTAAAAATCATCTATCAAATCCATAACTTTCGAGGATTACAAAAAATGTTTGTTTAATAAAAACTTTTTGAAACTCTTCAACGTCTTATTAAATCTAAACAACACAACGTGTTTTCAATTAAACAAAACAAAAATTGTTCTTAGTCCTTATGATGATAAACGTGTACTCATTTTCAATAGCAGCGATACAAGACCATGGGGATATCTATATCATGAATGCAAATAATGTGTTTGGTGGGGGCACAATTATAAAATCATAGCGCGTATGTTATGATGTGTATTATAATTCTAGAGTGTACATTGTAATCAAAACAATAGATACAATGTTTAAAATTGAGTTAGAAGCACAAGAAGCAAAAGAAAAAAATTATGAAGAACATCTTAAGAATGCAGTCCGCTCCAGTATCACAAATTCTGCAAAGAAAGCTTTTGTGTATTTAATAAACAAAGAAGACTTTGTTGTTCCAAAACGATATCATGTATTTTACAGCATCACATGGAAGACACTTAACTATTTCAAACATATGTTTACTTTTAGATAAGAGGAGAAGTTTAGATAATTATGTTAACAATATTATAAATATTTGCAAAACAGAGCAGTATGAGTGGATAAATTTAAAGAAACTTGATGAAATTTTGGAATTTCATAGTTTGGAACGCAATATGTCACACAAATTTATATTATGAAGCTACTATCTGGATTTAATATTAATAATGTTTGTATGACAGACTACCAATTAATAATATTATTAGAAACCATAAAGATATTAAATCATGCATAAATGAATTTATTTGTAAGTCGGCGTATTTGGCCGACAGTAAGATTTAAATAGTATATTAAGTATGGAGAACGGTAAGGGTTTTATACCGATCGAAGACAATTGTTTGGAGGAGGAGCGGAGCGACGACTCCAATTATTGTCTGAGATCGGTTATCCTTAACGTTCGACATGCTTATAACGTTTTTTGCACGATTGATACCATTATAAATTATAAAATTAAACATTTTCGTCATATTGACTAGTTTCATTCATTTTATCAAGATAGACACTTTGGTTGTTAGGTAGTAACTAGGGTGCATAACAACAATGGAGAATTGAGTTTTTATTTAGTTGTCAATAATTTTAAGTACAATTTTGATTATCATAAATTAAAATATGAGCGAAAGTGAATTTGAAGAAATTGAACGGGCTTGGGAAGAAGGGTGTTCCGCAATTATTCCCGAAAAATCTAAAATCCGTTATCAAAATACCTACCAAAGTTTTAAAAAATGGTGCGCAAGGCAAGAATTTAAGAATCGATGAAAAGACTCTATTGGCATATTTCGTTCAAAGACATATGCAGTTGAAAGCTCCTGGAAGCCTCTGGGCAGAATATTCAATGATTAAATTCGTTAGTTTCCTTTATTCTTTCAAAAACAAATTAAAATTAAGAGATTTTAACTCGACGGTAAGTGAATTACTTACCGTCGAGTTGATTACTTAATGTCGAGTTGATTACTTACCGTCGAGTTGTTAGTAAATGTCACCTACTGACGTAAAATCTGTCACGGTAAACAGTCAAAATGATCAATCGTGCAAAAAAAATTATTACAGCACTTATCTGTAAAAACATACCCTTTAAATTCAATTCTCTAGAAAATCAAGAACATTCTGATATATTGTTATGGATACAAGAAAACATCGAGAAAGGAAAACAAATTCCCGAAGCGATATTGGGTTGGACTTGTGGTCCGGATTCTGGAAGATGGCCTTCCTCGGTCATGAAGGATTATGAGGAGACTTTATCATTATTAATGTTAATTTCAAGTAAATAAAAATAAAGAAATTTGGTTATTTTGTTTTATTTTAAACCCTAGAATACTATACAACAAATACAAAATTTAACATATGCACAGTTACTATACTAATGATATAACATTTCTTATGGAACATATTTAACAATTCGTCATGAAGTATTAAACAATATGCTGTTGTTTTATCAGGTATATTTACATTTGTTTCAAATTCAACTTTTATATCCACAGGACCTTTTTGAGTTCTTCTTTTGTTTAGAACAATCTATAACTACAATAGAGCATATGTTTTAAATTCCTCTGGTGTAAATATAGGTTCGCTTGTTTTGTAAAGAAATGAAGGTTGAAATCCCGCAAACATTTCATATAACAGTGCGTACTGACTTTTCCCAAAATTTAAATTAAGATTATCATAAGGATATGCGTATCATTGAGAAAAACCTTAATATTAGTTAAGTTACAATGATCGAAGCGACTGCAATCTTTAGTGGTATTATTTTTCTATCAGTTTGAAAACCAAAAATTATACATTGAGGTTTTCTACAGAAGTCTTAATAGCCCAGGTATGGTTTTGTGTCTGTGGCAATACAGGATATTCATGTAATTCTCTACTTCTAAATGGAATATATAAACTCTAGCGCTTTTAACAATATCTAACAATTTTAATTGTTCTTTAATAGAGACAGATACATGTGGAACGCGCCATATTATCTTATGTAGTTGAACTTTAACTGATTTTGTTTTATCATCTAATACTAAAGCATTATTGTCTGTACTACTGCGAAGCATTACCAATTCTTGTCTGCAGTTAATTACTATTCTTTAAAATCTTCACATAATCCTAAAATCATATGAAGAGGTACAACAGCTTCAAAACTACCAGTTGCTCTGTCCATTAATGTTGAATTACCTTTTGAAACCAACCACCGTTTTCAAGAGCTCTGCTTTCCCCTTGATTGTAAGACGCGTAGCCTTTTAAACAGACACAATTCCAGGATTTCTAACACGGTCTATAATTTCTCCAGCAACTTCTAGACGAATTTCATCAAACAGGAATAAAATGCCCATATTAACAAAATTAATTAGAGGTGTTTCAATTTTTTCATTTTTATCGTTATATCCTTCTACTTTTCCTTGAATATGTAAAGAACTATACCAAGGTACCGTGTATATGTCTTGTTGTTGTACAGGGATTCTGATTTCATCATTATTATTGAAGGAACTTGAAGCATAAGGTGGATGACTTCGTTTTCGGCGTAGACAATTGTATTATCAAAAGTGGTGTTTCATTTACGTTTATAGTTTCAAAATTCATTTCTGCTTTCTTACTCGAACTCCTATTGATTCCAAAAATTTTTATTTTGCAGTGTTAATTGATTGATTCTAGTAGACCGACTGATAAATTTAGATTTATTTGTTGGGCTTTATATAACTGTTTAGTGTATTTGGAATATTTGTATGTTTACTCCCGTTTTGTTTTCATTAAAACAATTCCCATCACACTGATTTATTATAGTTTCGAAGATGCAGTCTCACCGTTATCACTTCCCTCTAAAATTGACTAAATTTTGATCTTGATCAGTTATTTTTATAGTAATCTCATCTATTTGTTTAGTGTTAATTGGTAAATAAATCACGTTTGAAGGAGTTTCAATAATTTTATATCCAGGTGGGACCGATGGAAAAAATTCATGAATCACATGCACTGGCTCACCGTTTCTGAATGAACTGGAGACAATATTGCATTCTACGCACAGTGCATTTAATTTGAAAATTTTACAAGGAAAATCTGATATGTTTCTTATGTTTGCTTTTAAAATTCTAGATTTAAAACCTAATAAATCCCGTATTGAACCTTCTTTGGAAAAATCGATATCCAACGTGCATTTAATTTCGGATCGTAAAGTATTGTTATTTCCTTTTATTAATATTACTGGCAAAGGTAAGGGTTCATCTATATTCATATTTTCCGATATTACATACTTTGTAAGACTCTTGTTTAAATAATTATTAATATCATCAATCTCTTAAGAACCTTCAGGAATTTCGATACAAGACATTGTACCATTCTGAAGTACAAAATAAAATTTGTTATTAGTGTTGTCTACGTTGGGAATTGTATTGAACGTTTCTAAGTTTATCAAACTCAAACCGTAATTGTCATCTCTAATCTAATGTGATCGGTGGATAATACACTGGAAAGAACAGAATTTGTTCCCGTCAGAGTAAATGTGGAATACATGCTACTTGTAACTAAGTGTTGCTTAACCTAACTTCTAAGTGAAATTTGATTAGAATATATAATAATCAAAACGTTCTTAAGTTTAATTTGTCCTACTAGGTGGAGTTCAAGTTTTAATACCAAATTTTGAATTTTATTGGTATAGAGATTTGAACCCGAGTCTTCTCGGTTGCAAAGCCATCACCTATCTATGTGATCTACCGAGAAGCTCGTTGTTATTATAATTGTACAAAAACTTTAAACATAAATGTCCACAATTATAACTATCATACGATTGAAAATTCTTATGATTATAAGTTATGCTGCAAGGACCACCACTTTTTAAGTATTCATTTAATTCTAATGGAGGTTAGCAAATTTCCAAAGCTATCAAAGTACACTGCACGTTTGCCAATTTTTATAAGCTGTCCAATGTGTTCCATCTCCTTTTTGATTATCGAAATTTAAAATAACACATTTATTTACTTTCACTAATTTTGGTAATCCATCTTTCATAAAACTCCCCGAAAGTATTTTATGTTCAACTTTTTGCATACTTGAAAAGATCTATATTAGTCAAAGATCGTGTTGGAAGATTTATCCAATTTTGTTTATGTAGATTTCGTGGTTCTAAAAAAGACCAAATCCTTTTTTATATGGTTGCAAAAGTATAAACCACTTCCAGATTTATTTAAATGCTATAGATTCCATAGTTTGAAAATGTCTCTGGTTTTCCTTAAGTTTCTTCTTTGGCACTATAACGCATTGTACTGCTTTTGCGATAGCTGCTGTTCCTCTACTTAACGATCCTAATGCACCAGAGAGCAAAATTGGAAATTAACGGTAAAATCCGCCAATCTTTGGCACCGGAATTATACGAGCGGGTTTTATTTTTTCGATTTTTTGAAATTTTGGATCATTTACTGCAGTTTTAGTAGCATCTATAACATTTACAATTTTTTTCTTTTAATGCAGATCGTGCAATTCACTAATTAGATCATTAAATTTTAATCCCTTTCCAGATGTCTTCTTAATTTTTTTTTTTTACAATAACCAATTCTTACTAGGTAAACAACCCAAACCTAGTTTTATTTTTGCTTTCATGGCAGATATTACACCTAAAGCTGTTACTTTCTCTTTTAACATGTTGACGGATTTTGGCGGTCCGTACGGACCGATCGCGACATTGCCAAATAGGAATTGACGGTCGACGGACCGCCAGATTACTACTTACTAAAAATATTTGCCTTGGCTCTGGGACCGCTTATATATGCAGTTTCATCATGGTAACGGACCGCTACGACAGTGTATGTCCTCATACAACATCGACATTTCTTATTGACAATTCCTAACTCGTTAAAATTGCTATATTATAAATAAACAATTTTTATTCGTATAACGTATAATAAGAGAACTACAAACAATGTAAAAGCATAAATAGAAACTATATTCATGTATATTCACAAAAATAATGTAAAAAAACAACTCGTAACATGTAAGTAACTGAAGTATAGAAACTAAATATACATTATTGGTATAATAGATGTACCTAAGTAACATTTACAACCGGTGATCTCTTGAAAAACATTCCAAACAATAATGGGGTTCCCCATCGCAGTCTTTGCAATACGTAGTTACCTTGCGAACTTGGTTTTGGTAATTAGCCCCTTCTTCTTCTTGTTGTAACATCCTATACAAATTTTGCGAACCTTATGGGCTCCTCCTTCTTTTTTCGTAAAGAAATGTGTATTGGTCCGTTTTCTTCTATTTGAAGGACCAGGATTGTTTTCCTCTGTAGGATTCTTATCGTTAACGAAAAGAAGAGACTCGATTATATCTTCTCTAAATTCGCTAATATGAATAGAACTTTCCTTTATTTGTTTGTATAGAAAGTGTGCATTAACGAGTGATGTCCCCACAGAAACTCTATTGCGAGCTTTCTATACCACTTTTATGGTCTTTCGTAAAGAAGTATTATAACTGGCCATTTGGTCACTGAGATCGATCGAGCTCTTACCATCATTGTAATCTATTATTGCACGAGGTTTTGGATTTCACCAGTTCTTCTTTTTACAACGACAGTTTCATCCGTATGGTTTGTAGAGAGAACTAACACATCACGCTTATCTCGCCATTTCATACGCATATACCTCGTTCGTTCTCTTTGACCACTTCGCCTAATTTTAATTTTTTAGTTACTGTTGGATTACCCTTCTGTTACATCTCAATGTTCCAAGAAGGTGTGTTTTATTATCGAGTAGAATGTTAGCTAATTCCTAAGCTGGTATAGTAGTTGTCCGTTATGATTATTCTACATCCTAGGAACCGTTCAGAAAGAGCAGTTACAATTTTAGTAGGTAAAGATAAAGTGCAATCCCTGTCTCTCTCCTTTGCCAGCATAAATTCTTATGTTCCACGTGTAACCTCGGTTGCAACAAAGCTGAAGAGCTTGATGCCGTATTTGTGTCTTTTTGTTGGCATATACTTCTTAGTATCAGTCTCCCAACGAAACGGTATTACACTTTCATCAACACAAATTACTTTTTGCAGGGGTATAAACCTCTTGATATGTTTTGATGAGTAAATCGAGCAGTGGCGAAATTTTATAGATTCTATGCCCTCTGGACATTCATTATTATTACTGAAGTGCCAAACTCGTAGCAACAGTTCGAATCGTGCACTGTCATAATTCCAGGAAGTATTGGTGCTGAACAACTTTGGATTTTGACCAATAATGCCGTAAACTTGGCAGTTTCACAAGCCCCATGTAACCGATAATTCCTAAGAATTTTTTCATCTCATTTGAATTAGTTGGTTCATGTATGCAGTCTTGGGCCAGGCCTACGTTCTGCTGTAGTTATAAGCTGAGTAGCGTAAAGGTTCGACTGATCTACCATCAATTAATTACATCGTTATTTATGAATAACAAAAAGAAATCAATGGGTTTTGTAATCGATTAAGGCCGCAGCGATTTCTGGCTTGATTCCCGGGCTTGGTCAAATGAAAACTGCAAATGGTTTCCTATGGGTAGTATTCCAGAAATTCTCTTGAGACGTTGCAGCAGGTTCTGTTGTACGTCTACGCTAGACGATGATTGATAGTTCATCTGTAACTTTGTTACTTGCTTTTATTTGTTGTTTGTTGACTTGTGATTTCTTTAGAAGTTGAGGGTTGGCAATGTCGTCTTGAATCTAACTTTGCTGATTCTGAAAATGGGGAACTACATGCTTTTCCTTTTGCGTCTGTTTTTGTGGTGGTACTATGCAGTCGTCTTCGGAAGAAGTAGCGGAATCACTTATTGTAAGTCAAAATCACTGCCATCACTGCTGAATAAGGCTTCTGGTTGCGGACTCGGAAAGCCCAACATCTAGGACAAATGGAAAGTAATGTATTTACTGTACATTATTTTTCATATGTTTGAATGTAGCAAGAGTTTTGAATTAGTTGTATTATGTATATAACAATATAGTTACTTACCGGAAGAACATAGTTTAGCTAAAATTATTATTTATGTTCGTTTACTCATGTTACATACGCATTTTGGAGACGAATTGACATAAACTAAATGCAGTGATACGTAACAATACGAAATGCGGATGTATGTATTCATGTTTCGACAAGAATGACGTGGAATGCTGCGCGGACCGCTGGACTCCTCCAGCAAATATGTCCAATATGAATGGGCGGTCCCTAGGACCGCCAATTTTTGTCACAATAACCAAAAATTACGATCGTAATTTGGTTTTAGTACATGTAAAGAGTTAGTTACTTAATAGTGCAAGAGAATAGAAGAAAAGACAATTCAA
>JALBCR010004351.1:0-32419 GCA_030710515.1 Abscondita cerata
TATATTAGCAACTTTGCCGACAGGTATGTAAAAGCAGTTACATAGTCGATTCTTCAATAATTATAGCCAACATAACAGTTGGCAAGTATAAAAATTTCAGATCGCCTGCAGTAAAGTACGCAAGAGGTTGTACAATAACAAACAAACACTGAGAATCACCCGACAGCTGTTTCGTCCTTTTGGGACTCATCGGGAGTGAGAGAACTCGAGTGTAAGTTCACTATTGTACAAACGCGCTGTCGACTATATGCCCTACTGGAGGGATCACAATATTTAAATGATAAGTTTTTCGACATCTAGTGTCGACTCGTGAAAACGTTCACGTACGAAAATGTTAAGCAACTTTGCCGACAGGTATGTAAAGCAGTTACATAGTCGATTCTTCAATAATTATAGCCAACCTAACAGTTGGCAAGTATAAAAATTTCGAATCGCCTGCAGTAAAGTACGCAAGAGGTTGTACAATAGCAAACAAACACTGAGAATCACCCGACAGCTGTTTCGTCCTTTTGGGACTCATCGGGAGTGAGAGAACTCGAGTGTAAGTTCACTATTGTACAAACGCGCGCTGTCGACTATATGCCCTACTGGAGGGATCACAATATTTAAATGATAAGTTTTTCGACATCTAGTGTCGACTCGTGAAAGCGTTCACGTACGAAAATGTTAGCAACTTTGCCGACAGGTATGTAAAGCAGTTACATAGTCGATTCTTCAATAATTATAGCCAACCTAACAGTTGGCAAGTATAAAATTTCGAATCGCCTGCAGTAAAGTACGCAAGAGGTTGTACAATAGCAAACAAACACTGAGAATCACCCGACAGCTGTTTCGTCCTTTTGGGACTCATCGGGAGTGAGAGAACTCGAGTGTAAGTTCACTATTGTACAAACGCGCGCTGTCGACTATATGCCCTACTGGAGGGATCACAATATTTAAATGATAAGTTTTTCGACATCTAGTGTCGACTCGTGAAAGCGTTCACGTACGAAAATGTTAGCAACTTTGCCGACAGGTATGTAAAGCAGTTACATAGTCGATTCTTCAATAATTATAGCCAACCTAACAGTTGGCAAGTATAAAAATTTCGAATCGCCTGCAGTAAAGTACGCAAGAGGTTGTACAATAGCAAACAAACACTGAGAATCACCCGACAGCTGTTTCGTCCTTTTGGGACTCATCGGGAGTGAGAGAACTCGAGTGTAAGTTCACTATTGTACAAACGCGCTGTCGACTATATGCCCTACTGGAGGGATCACAATATTTAAATGATAAGTTTTTCGACATCTAGTGTCGACTCGTGAAAGCGTTCACGTACGAAAATGTTAGCAACTTTGCCGACAGGTATGTAAAGCAGTTACATAGTCGATTCTTCAATAATTATAGCCAACCTAACAGTTGGCAAGTATAAAAATTTCGAATCGCCTGCAGTAAAGTACGCAAGAGGTTGTACAATAGCAAACAAACACTGAGAATCACCCGACAGCTGTTTCGTCCTTTTGGGACTCATCGGGAGTGAGAGAACTCGAGTGTAAGTTCACTATTGTACAAACGCGCGCTGTCGACTATATGCCCTACTGGAGGGATCACAATATTTAAATGATAAGTTTTTCGACATCTAGTGTCGACTCGTGAAAGCGTTCACGTACGAAAATGTTAGCAACTTTGCCGACAGGTATGTAAAGCAGTTACATAGTCGATTCTTCAATAATTATAGCCAACCTAACAGTTGGCAAGTATAAAATTTCGAATCGCCTGCAGTAAAGTACGCAAGAGGTTGTACAATAGCAAACAAACACTGAGAATCACCCGACAGCTGTTTCCGTCCTTTGGGACTCATCGGGAGTGAGAGAACTCGAGTGTAAGTTCACTATTGTACAAACGCGCGCTGTCGACTATATGCCCTACTGGAGGGATCACAATATTTAAATGATAAGTTTTCGACATCTAGTGTCGACTCGTGAAAGCGTTCACGTACGAAAATGTTAGCAACTTTGCCGACAGGTATGTAAAGCAGTTACATAGTCGATTCTTCAATAATTATAGCCAACCTAACAGTTGGCAAGTATAAAAATTTCGAATCGCCTGCAGTAAAGTACGCAAGAGGTTGTACAATAGCAAACAAACACTGAGAATCACCCGACAGCTGTTTCGTCCTTTTGGGACTCATCGGGAGTGAGAGAACTCGAGTGTAAGTTCACTATTGTACAAACGCGCTGTCGACTATATGCCCTACTGGAGGGATCACAATATTTAAATGATAAGTTTTCGACATCTAGTGTCGACTCGTGAACGTTCACGTACGAAAATGTTAGCAACTTTGCCGACAGGTATGTAAAGCAGTTACATAGTCGATTCTTCAATAATTATAGCCAACCTAACAGTTGGCAAGTATAAAAATTTCGAATCGCCTGCAGTAAAGTACGCAAGAGGTTGTACAATAGCAAACAAACACTGAGAATCACCCGACAGCTGTTTCGTCCTTTTGGGACTCATCGGGAGTGAGAGAACTCGAGTGTAAGTTCACTATTGTACAAACGCGCGCTGTCGACTATATGCCCTACTGGAGGATCACAATATTTAAATGATAAGTTTTCGACATCTAGTGTCGACTCGTGAAAGCGTTCTCGAAATGTTAGCAACTTTGCCGACAGGTATGTAAAGCAGTTACATAGTCGATTCTTCAATAATTATAGCCAACCTAACAGTTGGCAAGTATAAAATTTGAATCGCCTGCAGTAAAGTACGCAAGAGGTTGTACAATAGCAAACAAACACTGAGAATCACCCGACAGCTGTTTCGTCCTTTTGGGACTCATCGGAGTGAGAGAACTCAGTGTAAGTTCACTATTGTACAAACGCGTGTCGACTTATGCCCTACTGGAGGGATCACAAATTTAAATGATAAGTTTTTCGACATCTAGTGTCGACTCGAGAAAGCGTTCACGTACGAAATGTTAGCAACTTTGCCGACAGGTATGTAAAGCATTTACATAGTCGATTCTTTAATAATTATAGCCAACCTAACGGTTGGCAAGTTTGTACAATAGTGAACTTACACTCGAGTTCTCTCACTCCGATGAGTCCCAAAAGGACAGAAACAGCTGTCGGGTGATTCTCAGTGTTTGTTTGCTATTGTACAACCTCTTGCGTACTTTACTGCAGGCGATTCGAAATTTTATACTTGCCAACTGTTAGGTTGGCTATAATTATTGAAGAATCGACTATGTAACTGCTTTACATACCTGTCGGCAAAGTTGCTAACATTTTCGTACGTGAACGCTTTCACGAGTCGACACTAGATGTCGAAAAACTTATCATTTAAATATTGTGATCCTCCAGTAGGGCATATAGTCGACAGCGCGCGTTTAAAATTATTTGTACAATAGTGAACTTACACTCGAGTTCCTCACTCCCGATGAGTCCCAAAAGGACGAAACAGCTGTCGGGTGATTCTCAGTGTTTGTTTGCTATTGTACAACCTCTTGCGTACTTTACTGCAGGCGATTCGAAATTTTTGTACTGCCAACTGTTAGGTTGGCTATAATTATTGAAGAATCGACTATGTAACTGCTTTACATACCTGTCGGCAAAGTTGCTAACATTTTCGTACGTGAACGCTTTCACGAGTCGACACTAGATGTCGAAAAACTTATCATTTAAATATTGTGATCCCTCCAGTAGGGCATATAGTCGACAAGCGCGCGTTTGTAACAATAGTGAACTTACACTCGAGTTCTCTCACTCCCGATGAGTCCCAAAAGGACAAAAACAGCTGTCGGGTGATTCTCAGTGTTTGTTTGCTATTGTACAACCTCTTGCGTACTTTACTGCAGGCGATTCGAAATTTTTATACTTGCCAACTGTTAGGTTGGCTATAATTAATGAAGAATCGACTATGTAACTGCTTTTTACATACCTGTCGGCAAAGTTGCTATACATTTTCGTACGTGAACGCTTTCACGAGTCGACACTAGATGTCAAAAAAAACTTATCATTTAAATCATTGTGATCCCTCCAGTAGGGCATATATAGTCGACCAGCGCGCGTTTGTACAATAGTGAACTTACACTCGAGTTCTCTCACTCCGATGAGTCCCAAAGGACGAAACAGCTGTCAGGTGATTCTCAGTGTTTGTTTGCTATTGTACAATCTCTTCTGGTAAACCATTTTTACTGCAGGCGATTCGAAATTTTTATACTTGCCAACTGTTAGGTTGGCTATACTATTGAAGAATCGACTGTGTAACTGTTTTACATACCTGTCGGCAAAGTTGTTAACATTTTCGTACGTGAACGCTTTTCACGAGTCGACACTAGATGTCGAAAAACTTATCATTTAAATATATATATATATATATATATATATATATATATATATATATATATATATATATAAATATATAAGAAGTAGGCTAGTAATTCGATAAATAGTTAAGTAATAAGCGTATGTCTAGTTGCTTACATGATGAAATTCAAACAATACTTTTCAATTAAAGTTGAACTAATCAAAAGTTTAATAAAAGAGAAAATAAGTAAAACTAAAGTGGAATTGCTGAAACAGAATGAAATTACACAGAGTAAAGACGTTTTTTAATATTATAAAAGGATTGGGAAACAATATCTAACCAATTACAATTAAAAAAAATGATTAAAAAAATTCAAAATCACAAAGAAAACATTCTATGTTTGGAATAAACACCAATTCATACTTTTAATAAAAAAATGATAATGTTTTCAACGCAAAATTTTCAAATCTTATGAAAAAATTGAAGCATTGAAAATGATAATATGGATAAATTTGAAGATCAAAATATTTTTAATAGAAATTTGTGCCAACTACAGACCTAAAAAATGATCAAGAAGAAAATTTTTATTTCAGAATCAATAAATGTTGGTGGATAACTACGATTTGATGATTTAATTCAACATTCAGTTGAAAAAGAAAACAAAATTTTATAAGAAATTTTCGATACTAACGTTTATGATGAATACTTAGCAACAAGATGAACTGCCTAGACAATATATAGACGCTATGATTCACGATAAAAAACGACAATTTGATCATAGAACCGGTATAATGACATGATAGCTTTCAAGAAAGTTTTATATAGGAACATCTGTAGTAGAATTTGTTGGATCTGATATAAAAGTAAATGACCATTTTTATAAAAATGTCGTCAGGGTTGTATGAATTATTGTTTAAAAATAACCTACAGCTTATACTCAAGACGATTTGTATAAATATAAAGAAATTCTAGATATTAGTAATGCTGCAGAAGTAATTTTGATTCTAATGGTAAAATACTAGGAACAAGATCAGAAAATATAATTCCATCATTGGTCCTTTGTATTTTAATTCAACCGAGCTATTTTTGAAACACCAAAGAGATTAAAAAGACTTTAGTAAAGGATTGTTTAAAGAAGTAAACAATCATCATATTGATTATATTTACTGGGATGATGTAAATGAATTAGTTGATAGATTGGGGAGATTGTTAGTAGCGTCTCAAACGGCAGGCCATACAAGTCACACAAACGGGAAATAGTTTTATCCTAGAAGAAATTACGAGAAGCGAATATAATTTATTAAGAAAATGACTTTAGACAAATTTGGTCGTCATATAATAAAACATACTCAAACATCGATTGACAATATGCAAAGTGATTTCATAAGGTTTTTTATAACATGATTTTTATAGTCATATTAAATATAAATGGTAATCTTATACAAGGGGTGAAGGCTATTAATTGCTCACTTAAAATAGGAGATGTTATATCTTTTGGGAGCTAAACAACCAGCAAAAATGATTTAATAAATTATTTGCTGAAATAGTAGTTAAGTGTCCAATCAACATTGAAACCAAGTCATTATAAAAATATGGTTCGGAAAGAAGTCAACAAAAATATATTCCATCTCTGTTAAAAGCAGATATAGTGTCAGAATTACAATAAACCAGCAAGAATCAATTTTAAAAAGAGGCGAGTTATAATAAAAAGGTATTAATGAAACATTACAAGCTGATCTAGTAGATATGGTTTCGTATGCAAAACAAAACAACCAGTTTAATTATATTTCGTTGTAATTGACTGTTTTCTTAAAATATGTTTGGACGGTTCCGTTAAAATTAAAAATGCAAAACATGTAACAATTGCAATGGAAAAAAATTTATATTTAAAGTATACACCAAAAAACTTACAAACTGATGAAGGATTGAATTTACAATAATGCATTTCAAAATTTAATGAAAAGTATAAAATTAATCATTATAGTACATTCAGCACCAAAAAGCATCTATAGTTGAACGTGTTAATCGCACTTTGAAAAACACCATGTGGAAACAGTTTAGCTTACATGGTAATTATAAATGGATAAACATATTGGATGATATTACGAAGCAATATAATAACACTTTTCATCGAACTATTCGAATGAAACCATCAATGGTTAACAAAACGAATGAAAAGGATTTTAAAATCTGTATACTCACACGTAAAAATAGCAAGTAAACATAACAAATTTTCAGTTGGAGATCATGTTAGAATTAGCAAACATAGAAAAGAATTTGAAAGGCTATACACCTAATTGGTCTAATGAAATTTTATAATTAGAAAATTAAATTAACTAACCCACATATTTATTAAAAGACATAAAAAATGAAAATATTTTAGGAGGATTTTTGTAAATGGAACTCCAAAAGGTTAAACACAGAGATATTTACTTAGTTGAAAAAGTTTTAAGAAGAAGAGGGACTAAATTGTTTGTAAAATGGCTAGGTTTTGATTCAACGCACTTTAGCTGGATAAATAATAACAATATTGCATAAATACAAAAACGATATTATAGGAAGTTCAATCTATGTATATACTCTAAGTAAATGTAAAACAAGAATTTAAATTATTTTTTCCTCAGCGTTAGACAAACGATATTTACACATTTAGCACAAAACACATTTATATACAAAAATAAACGCAAATCTCTGATTACTAAACTCCGAAACACAAGCTTCGAGTTTTTCCTTCCGATCAATACCCGACATTAGCTGCCGCTTTTAGACCAAACAAATTTGAACAACTCAATTTCTTGATGTTTCCCTTCGATCTTCCCCGGAAACCATGATGCCGATTCTAGACCATACGATCTGCCCCCACGATCGGCCCTGATCTGTTCCCGAAACCATGATGCCGATCCTAAGACCACGCCAATGTGGTCCAGGATCGGCATCATCTAACTACTAACCATATTTTAATTTAAATACAATTGACCCCTCACTTGTTATCAGTAAATTGACGTCAATTTTTTTTTCTCAGAATCAACTTTCGCCTAGATTTATTGCTGGTCCGAGCGGAGTACTGAGTTCTACAGCAAAACGTACCTTACCTTCGTTAGATTCGGATAATCCTGCACCGCATAAATTTAGAACATCATCAACAAATGATTCATGTGATTCTGATATTAGCAGTAGGATTTAGATATGCCTTCACCAAAACCGAGGAATACAGTTAACAGTTAAGTGTAAAAGAAGATAAAGCGAAATTACTTCTGCATAAATAAAACTAAAGGCCAAGAATATCTAAAAATATGAGATTAAAAATTAAATGTATACCCGTATTGCCCTTTTTTCTTGTCTGTATCCTTATTTTTTCCAGTTTACATTCTTCTTCGACTATATAACCTGGTGTTTTCTTCTCCAAACCTGATGTCCACTTCCCATAGCTTTCCTGTATTTTCTTCAGTTTTCTCCCATTCTCTTCATCCCCACACCTTTTGCTCCATCCATCAAACACACACATTTTAGTATTATCTCAAATATCCATTTTCTTTTTTCCAAGTCTTCTTACAAATATTCTTTCGCCCTATACCCCATACCTCTCTTATTATTTTATTTCCTTTTTTCTCGTGGTTCCTTAATCTGGTCTTTGTCTTTTGTTGTCGTATTTATACTTGTCTACCATCTTTACCTTTTCCTCTCTCCACTTCCATTTCCTCCTTTTTATTCTACCTTTTTCTTCTTAAAACTCCATAATTTTTTTATGTATACGTAAAAGCATGGCAGACATTCTATTGTTTGTGTGTACTTTAAATATGTATGTTTAATATATAAAATGTATTGTAAAATCTAATAATTATGTCTCTGTGTAACTGTTATATATGTATTTATATTTTATTATGCATACTGATGAAGCATATTAAAAAAAAAGCAGAAACATTTATAGTAATTAATAAATTATTTTTCAAAAATTTGGTTGAAATATTTCGTAACCTTAATAAATTGTTTTTTCTACATTTAATTCTAATTTCTTTTTTTCCAAATATCTATTTATCACTTTTGTCATTCCTTTCATTTCCTCCTCTGTTTTTGCCAAAACCACCTATATCATCTGCGTAGGCTAGAACCCACACTTTCCCTTCTTCCCACCACTATCCCTCATATGTCTTCGTTCTTCTTCTGCTAAAGAAAATAAACCAAGGCTCAGTCGACATCCCTGTTTCAACCTTTTCTCTATCCCAAACTCTCTTTCCAGCTTTTCCCCTACTCTTGTACTTGTACTCTCTGCACCTTGTTTCTTTGTATATTTCTTCTATTGCATCTATTAAATGCTTGCTTATTCCAGACTCTTTCAAGTTTTCTCACAACAATCCCTTTTCCACCTTATCAAAAGTTAACCTTATTAAAAGTTAACCAATTATTTTTCTTGCTCAATTATTATTTTATCTATTAATACTCTTTTCTTTACCCGTCCATTTACCATCATACCTTCTTCCTCTCCTATCCTTGCATTGAAATTAAGCTTCCTAATATTAGTTTTTTTTTCATCTCTCTTTTTCATTACTTTATCTATTTTTTCTATTTCTTTTCCATAAATTGTTATTACTTCATACCTTTCTTCTTCTTCTGTTTCTATATTACTTTCATCACTCCCATTATTCTCCCTCTCTCCCCTCTTTTCTTTTTCCATTCTTTTCTCACCCCTATTATTATTCCTCCCTTGCTCTTCCCATCTTCTCTGTTTTTTCGCTAGCTGTATCTTCCATATAAATTCAGGCATCTTGTCTTTCCACTCTTCCCAATCTTTCTCTACCATCAGGTTTCCACCTGCCCCATATTTTCAAATCCCTAATATAATTCCAAAATTCCCTTCTTCTGTTTTTTATTCCTGCCACATTCCAAAAATAATATCCTGTTTTTTTTTCCTGTTTCTTCGTCCTTCTCCTTCCACCCATTTTAGGAATCACTTTTTTTCCCCTCCCTTTCCATATTTTTGGCCTCTAACCTTATCTTTGTTTTTATATCTCTTTCCTTTTCATGTTTCACGTCCTCGTCAATATAGATTCTCGTACCTTGTAACTTCTTCTTATTTCGTAATATTTCTAATTTTTCTTCTAAACTTTCTACCTTTATTAATACTATTCTCTTCTTTATCTTTCTTTATTCTTCCACTTTTCTTCCAACCCCTTAACATATCTTGGACTTGAATCTTTATTTCTTGGTAGTTTCCGTTTACTTCCAACGCTTTCACGACTAAATTTTTTCTCCTCTTTTTTTTTCTTTCTATGTTTTTCCACCTTTTCCTCTAATTTCTTGCACTTATTTTCCCATTTCTCATTCATTGTCTTCATTTCCGCTCTAATTCCTTTATTTCCCCTTTCGTTCTTTCTTGGTTTATTTTTATTAACTTAATTTCTCTTAGCATCTCATACATACATCTCGTATTTCATCTTCTTCTTGCCTTTCACGTACATTTTTTTAATTTTTCTCTTCATTCTTACGGTCTTTCTCTGGCGATCTACCCATCTTTTACTTCTTCTGAATGCATTAAATAACTCTTCTTCCGTCTTTGTTTTTCTCGAGCTCGAATCCCTGTGACTGTTTAATCCTGTTTAGTGAAAAATTAGTTGGTAGTAATATCTGGTGTAGTAGTATGCAGTTAGTCATTCATATGCGACTCAACGGAAAGTTGTCAATGCAACCAACAGTACACGTAGTCTGTAGTTCACCACTGTAGCATCAAGTAGCGTAGTCAACGTGTACATGTACTACACCTATAACAATGCTTGTATTAAAATAAAGTATTCTTTTGAATCACATTCAGTTAAACTAATGTTTGTTGGCTATGAAGGTGAGAAAGATGGTTACCGAATTTAATTGAAAGAAAAGAACAAGGTAATCTTGAAGTCGTGCGTGATGTCGTGTTCAAAGCTGAAACAGTTATGAAGAGAAAGAAGGTTATGTTTAAGTTCCCAAAGAAAACAAAATTGAAAATAGTACAGTTCACGAAGAAACTGCAACAAAGACAGTGCCTGTGATAATTAAAAAATGGGACTCAGTGGAAGAGGATTCAATTCAAGAGGAAACCGTTACAGTAGAAAGTGCAAGTAATGATCAGACTGTGTCAAAACGTAAGTGCAAGATACCTCAATACTTACAAGACTACTGATTATATGCAGAACATTCTAATTTCTAAGGCTTAGAGACAAATGAGAATGATTCTAGTGCGTGTAAACCGCAAAGTTAGAAGAATTGGCATCGTTAAAAGAAAATTGTACTTGGGATCTTGTTGATCTGCCTGAGGGAAAAGAAGTCAATTGGAAATCGTTGGGTATTGAAACAACATGCCCTGATGGAACTACTGAGCGATACAAAGCCCCGGCTGGTTGCCAAAGGGATACTCACAGAAAGGCTGGAGTTGATTTTCTGGAAAGCGTACAGTCCAGTTGCAAGATTCGATACTGTCACGGGTACTTTTAAGTGTCAGCGGCAGAGAATTTAAATCTGAGTGCAATTTGATGTAAAGAACTGCTTTCCTTTATGGTGAACTTGATGAAGAAATTTATATGGATCAACCTACTGGTTTTGAAGATACAACGGGACGTGTCTGCAGGTTAAATAAAAGTATTTATGGACTTAAACAATCCCCCGTTGCTGGAATAAGAAATTAGTGGATTTTATGCTACATAGTCAGGAATTTAAAGAAAGTGATGCTGATCCATGATTATTTATTAGAACTGCTAGTGATTATAAATTATTTGTTGCAATTTATGTTGACGATGGACTCATTGCCGGAAACTGCAAGAATGCAATTGATAACTTTCTAAAGAAATTTAAAAGTGAGTTCAAAATAATTACAAGTAATTTAAATTGTTTTGTAGGATTAGAAATCACAAAGACAAGTGATGGTGTTCGTGTGAAACAAAGTGCATATATAAGGAGAATCTTAGACAAATTTAACATGTCTGGCTGCAATCCTGTCAAAATGACGTGTACTGGTTACTTAGAGAAAGGTGACGATAACGAAATTGAGCCACACGTTCCCTATCGTGAAGCTGTGGGTAGTTTAATGTACCTTTCAGTTGCCTCAAGACCAGATATAACCTATGCTGTAAGTGTAGTGTCGGAATTTCTGGCTAATCCAAAAATGGCACATTGGAAAGCAGTGAAAACAATCTTCAGATATTTGAAATCGACAATGAATTATGGGTTGCTGTACGAAGCGAACGGAAGACAATTAGAAGCGTATGTCGATGCCGACTACGCAGGTGATGCATGCACGAGACATTCCAGGTCCGGAGTGTTGTGTAAATACTCAAATAGAGCAGTATCTTGGGCAAGTCAGAAACAGAAATGTGTTGCACTATCCACCACCGAAGCAGAGTATATAGCTGCCAGTGAAGGCGTAAAGGCGTAAAGGATACCATTTGGTTAAACCTGTATGCTGTTGGAAATAACTGAAGACACAATTAGTACCGTGTTTACATAGTGACAGCGCGAGTGCGATCAAACTAGCGAAAAACTCCGAGTTTCACAAGAAGTCCAAACATATCGACATCTAATATCATTTTATTAGGGAAAAGGTGAACGAACGGGTTGTCGAACTCGAACATATTGCTGGAGAAGATCAGATTGCCGATATACTCACAAAACCACTACCTCGTGTTAGATTTGAAAAACTTCTTAGTTTATTAGGGGTCGTTGAATAATAAAATTATTTTTACAGGAAGTGTTGAGTGAAAAATAAGTTCATGTAAGTAGTAGTATGAAGTTAGTCATTCATATGTGACTCAACGGAAGTTGTCAATGCAACCAGCAGTAGCGTAGTCTGTAGTTCACCACTGTAACGTCAAGTAGCGTAGTCAACGTACATGTACTACATCTGTAACAATGCTTGTATTAAAATAAAAGTATTATTTTTGAATCACATTCAGTTAAACTCATCAAATCCCACACGTTATTTTATGTAATTTGCATAAGAATAACTTCTTCCATAGGACGCGATAATATGTGAGGAAAAAAGCAAAAATCAAATTAGAAATTGAAAACAGTCGTACCATTGATTTCGGAGAAAAACGACGTAATTTTGAATGCAATGATAAGTAAATATTGTTTAGACAAATAAATTGTTTATGTAAGTAAAACGTAAATAAATTTGATTTATTAAAATTACAGAACATTTTTGTTTGTTGTTGTGAGTTGTGGACGTCGGTATTGGTGTTCCGCAATTAAATTCGAAATTCGAACATTGCGAGCGTTAGTTACCGGGTGATTTATGAACATAACTAAATAATAAGCAAAAGACTCAATTAAAAAGATTAGGAACCTCATAAAGTGTAATGTAAGTACAAATATTAATTAACAAGTAATAAGTAAATACGAAATAGTGGATATTTGTGTACGAACGAATGATAGTGATAGTAGTTATCACATTTGAACAGACAACGTTAAGTGATAGTTATGGGCGGTTATTAAATAGACAATACGTATTACAAGAAACGATTTAATTTAATTAAATTATTGTACGGGACAAAACAAAAGAAGTCGTGGAAATTTAACTTAATTTAAATTAAATTTAAAATTAACGCACAAAGTGCATATTAATATCAACGAAAATCAAAGCAAAACAAAACAACATGAGCTCAACGGAGGAAGGAAAAGAAAGCGAACAGAACGACATGCATCAAGTGACGAAGAAAAAGAATATTTAATAGTAGTAAAAGACCTTAAGATCTCCAAAAACATCACGATGAAAATAAAATTGATAAAATATTAAGCGTACTACAAAATTTATCACTAGAAGTTAGTCAAATAAGAACAGATCAACAAGAGTACCAAGAAAAATAAGAAAATTAGAAGCGGAAAATGATAAAATAAAGAAAGAAACGAAATAATAAAAACGAGTATCGACAGATAAAAAATGAACTACGGTGGGACAAATATACGACTTGAAAAAATGGAAAGAGAAAGGAAATGGAATAACGTAGTAGTATCAGGATTGAACATGGACAAATATAAACACGACAGCAACATAAAAGAAGAAATGGGAAATTTTTGCAACAGAAATTGGAAGTGGATGTGCCGATTAAAACCGCATATATAATTGGAACCAAAATGTGTGGTAGAATTTGAAAACCTGAAAGACAAATTGGAGATAATGAAAAATAAAACAAATTGAAGAACATAAGAGGTGAACAAATATTTATTAACAATGACTTAACAAAATTAGAGAGAGAAGTCGAAAACAAATAAGAACAAGAGCAACAGAAGAAAGAAAGCAAGGCAAAAATATTAAAATTGGTTATCAAAATTAACGATAGACGGTGAAAGTATGGAAATGGAACGAAGAAAAGGGCGCACTAGAGGAATCTAATGCACCAAAAACTAAAGAAGGAAATGGCAGAAAATAAAAGACGGACATGGCAAAGGACTTGGACAAGCAAATAAATTACAAAAAGATACAATCAAGAAAGAAAAAATGAGTTTAAACTGAAAGTGGGCACATGGAATGTTAGAAGTGTAATTGGAAAGGAGCAAGAATTGGTACAAGAATTTGAAGACACAAAACTAGATATTTTAGCAATTACAGAAACGAAAAAAAAGGGGCAAGGTATAATCTCATTAGAAGGAGGACATATATTTATATTTAGTGGAGTAAATCAGGAAGAAAGAGCGGCAGCGGGTAGGATGTAATTAAAAAAACAGTATGTAAGCAATATAAGCAAGTGGGAGTTTATATCACCAAGAATACTAAAAAAATAGTAATTAAACTAGATGAACAAGTAAAAATAACATTGTTAATAATATATGGACCTAGTGAAGATGAAAAAACAAATATAAAAGATGAGTTCTGGGAGTTGTTGAACGAATTACTGGAAGATATAAGTGGAAGAGTATTAGTGTTAGGTGATTTCAACGGGCGAGTTGGTCGAAGAAACGCTGATTCAAGAGATGTCATTGGTAATGAAGGAGAGGTCACAAAAAATAATAACGGCGAAAGACTAATAAATTTTTGTGTAAACAACAATTTAATAGTGACAAACACGTTTTATAAGCATCGCGATATCCATAAATACACCAGGAAATGCCAACGAGAGGAGAAAAGTCAATAATAGATTATGTACTAATTAACAAGGATTACAGAAAGAAATATTAGACGTAAAGGTAAGAAGAGGACCGGAAATTTATAGCGACCACTATTTAGTGATAGCAAAAGTACGCATAGATATAAAAACCGCCAACAAGAAAAACCAACCCACCATAAAAGAAAAGAAGTTATAAAGGCTTATAAGTTACAGGAAAGAATTACGGCATATAAATATCAGCAACGAATACAAATAAAATGAATGAAAATAAAGATCTTGCGGAAGTATCAGAGCTAGAAATGTGGGATATATTCAAGAATATAATTTTACAGACAGCACATGAAATATGTGGAATAACAGCGATAAATAAAGATAGGAAACAGACGAAATGGTGGAACCAAGAAATAAAACAGCAAGTAAAAAATAAGAAAGAAAAATGGAAAAATATTTAAGAAATAGATCGGAAGAGAGTTACTTAGAATACAAAACCAAAGAATAAAAGTAAAGCAGATGGTATCAGAAGCTAAACAAAAATCATGGGAAGACTTTGGTAAAAGAATGGAACAAGACAGTAAAGGAAATCAAAAGTTATTTTATAAAGTTTTAAAAATTTAAGAAAAAATGAACAGTACAAATCGAAACAACTAAAAGCGAAAGACAACAGTATAATAACGCAAGACAAAGACATTATAAGAAGATGGAAAGAGTATTTTCAAGAACTTCATAATAATAACGAAGCAAACAACGAGATAAATAATAAAATAGTAGAAGTAGAACTGGAAAATGACGATCAAAATATACAAATAGATGAAGTATTAGTAGCTTTGAAAGAAATAAAAAGAGGAAAATCAGCAGGCTTGACAAAATAACTGGGGAAATGTTAAAGAATATAGGAAAAAGAGGAACAGAGATGTTAACACAAATTTTCAACAGAGCCTGGAACACAGGAAAAAATATCGGAAGATTGGGCGATTGGTATAACAATACCGCTGTTTAAGAAAGGAGACCGAAGAGATTGTGCTAATTATAGAGGTATTACATTACTGAGTGTAGTAGGCAAGACATATGAAAGGATATTAGAGAAAAGGTTGAGAAATATCATAGAAAGTCAATTAGAGGAATCGCAAAGTGGATTCAGAAAAGGGAAAAGCGTACAGGATCATATTTTTAGTGTAAAGCAACTAATAGAAAAGCGAGAACAACTAACAAAGAAATATACATGATATTTTTAGACTTACAAAAGCGTTTGATAGTGTTAAACAAAGTGATGTCTGGGAAAGCTTGAAGAACAGAAACATTAGTGTGAAATTAAGAACAGCAGTAAAAAGTTTATATAACAACAATAAAAACTATATAAGGAAGGACAACATGGAATCTGATTACTTCGAAATTACAGACGGTCTTAGACAAGGGGAGTAATGAGTCCAACACTTTTCACAATCATAATGGATGATGTGATAAAAGCGACAAAAGATAAAACAAAAAATTACATGTTGGGTACATAAACTTACTACCGGTCTATGTATCAGAGTGCGCGTACGCAGACGACTTGATAATATTTGCACCCACAGAAAAAAGATTTACAAAGAAATATACAGATTTGGGAAGAAGAATTAGATAAAAGGAACATGAAAGTAAATGCGAGCAAGACAAAAGTGATGATAGTGAGTAAAGAAAACAAGAACGTAAATATAGAAATAAACCAAGAAAAGTTAGAACAAGTAGAAGCCTTCAAATATCTAGGAGTAATAATACAGAGAGAAGGAAAAATGGACATGGAAGTGGATGAAAGAGTTAATAGTGCAACAAAATTATACCACAGCATAAATAAAACGTTCATAGGAAAAAAGAAATAAGCAAAAGAACTAAAATGACAGTATATAAAACAATTTATAGGCCAATATTAACATATGGAAGTGAGAGCTGGATAATGACAAAAACAATGAATAGCAAAATACAAGCGACGGAGATGAAATATTTAAGAAAGGTTAAGGGAATTACAAGAAAAGATAGAATTCGAAACGACACAGTACGAGAAGAACTTGAAATAGAAGCAGTAAAGAAAACAATAGAGAAACAACAGTTACGATGGTTTGGACATATATGTAGAATGGAAAATAATAGACAAGTAAAAAACATATGGAAAGCTGGAGTTCATAAAGTCAAAAAACAAGGAAGACCGAAGAAAACCTGGAACAATGAAATATCAGAAATAATTAAAAGGAAAAATAAAACATGGACAGAAGCAAAAAACTGGCAAAAGACAAGAAGAAATGGAATAAATTTGTGTACAAACTTGAATGAAATCAGTGATGAAATTTAAATATCTTACACCTTACGGTAAACAAGATTTTTGATTATATATATATATATATATATATATATATATATATATATATATACAGAGTTGTTTTATTAAAGCATTGAATCAATATTAGTTTTGAAACAAAATTAAAAAGTCATTTATAAATCTACATCTATATTGAGGCATGATAAATTTGCGAGTTTTTTAATTTAATAGGAGAGCAAATAAAAATGCGTGCAGTGCAAAAATAACCGGAGCCTACCTTAACATTCTTAAACGAAATTGCGGCCTTAAATAGCTTGTAGAAGTTAACACTAATAACAGCCACACAATCTACGAGTATAGTTTGTGGACCGCGGGTTAAAGAGAGTCCGGTTTCTGGAGGGAGAAGTTGATACACATTTTAACTTACCGTTGCTCATCTTCCAGTAACTTTATAATTAATGGTTATAGTAACAAAATTTGGGCTATACTTAGGGAGGACTGTTAAGTTTTTAAATGATGTGTAATTTGACATCTCATTATTTACAGGGTATTCAAATGTTTGGCTAAATCTGACTAACTTCAACTTCCCAAAAGTCAATTTTTTAAATGGAACACCCTGTATCTTGTTGCTCTATGCGATGGAGAATTAAGTGGTCTTTCAATCTTCTTAAGGGTTCCTATACCTATCTGTTACCATTTTCCTGCTATCGATGTATTTATATTCGACACACAATATTTCTCTATTTTATTAAATAATTTCTGACTAGTGGCCTGTGGAAATTAAAACAATGTTCCTTATTTATCAAACTTGTAAACGTCGACGTGACACATTATACACGATATGGAAATCCACCAAGAATATTCGAATGAAGACATACTAAATTTATTTTTTATTCATGGAGAATGTTACAAGATTATTGAAAGAACTTGCCGTTTGCTTAACGAGAGATATCTACATTTATGGCCTCTAAATAAAATTACATTGCAAAAATAGAAGCAAATTAATTTAATTATTCGAACCCGATGTAATAAGTCATCTCTGTTATGGACTGTCCCTGAATAGACTAGTCTTGACATACTCCCATAAAAAAATCCAGGCGTGTTAGGTCAGGTGATCTGGGAGGCTATAGAGATGGACCATTGCGTCCAAACCAACGATCTTCGAACATATGGGATAATTCTTGATAAACCTCATGGGTTGAATGGGCTGGAGCACCATCCATTTGGTACCAACATGAATTTAGAAGATTTAGGGTAAATTTTCCAAAAAATTTGAAACCCTCCTCTAAGCATTTCTAAATATTTGCGAGAATTTAAATTTTCGTCATACACTTCAAAACAAACACGATTATCCATAATTAAACAAAAAACATTAAAATTAAATGTGTCTTGAAAGTTACCTTCGCGCACCATCCGAGGATTTTGTTCTGCCCAATAATGCCAATTTTCCTATTAATGATTCCTTCTCTACTAAATTTTGACTCATCGGTCCAAATAATTTTTTTCAAAAAATTTGGGTCTTCCTGCGTTTTCAATAAAATGCTTTCACAAAATGCTACACGACGTATTTCGTCACCTGGGCGGAAAGCTTGTAGTTTTATAATAGAAAAAGCATGCATTTTACGTTGTGCCAAAATTCTCTGTATCCCAAATCTTCAGACGCAGGTGTGATCGATGCATGTGAATTTGCATTAAAATACGCTAATACATTTATTTCGTTGTCTTCATCACCGGTGACTACCTTAGGGCGTGTTCTAGTACATTGAATTTCAAATTGTTTAAAATTTGCTTCTGTTCTCTTAAACGTAGTTTTATTTAGAGGCCGCAAGTGTGGATATCTCTCGTTAAACAAACTGCAATTTTGTAACATACTCCATGAATAAAAAATAAATTTAGTATGTCTTCATTCGAATATTCTTGGTGGATTTCCATATCGTGTATAATGTGTCACGTCGACGTTTACAAGTTTGACAAATAAGGCACATTGTTTTAATTTCCACAGGCCACTAGTCAGAAATTATTTAATAAAATAGAGAAATATTATGTGTCGAATGTAACTACATCGATAGCAGGAAAATGGTAACAGATAGGTAAAGGGAACCCTTATGAAGATTGAAAGACCACTTAATTCTCCATCACATAGAGCAACAAGATACAGGGTGTTCCATTTAAAAAAATTGACTTTTGGGCTGTTGAAGAAAAATAATGAAATGTCAAACTACACATCCTTTAAAAACTTAACAGACCTCCTAAGTATAGCCTAAATTTTGTTACTATAACTTTCTTTTTCAATCATTGACAAGCGTTTGAAAACAATACTACAAAACCAATTTTTCTCAAAAAAATGAGAATATCTCAAAACTATTGATTTTTTCATATAGGTTGTGCTACATGAAAGTAACTCAGATTTTAGCGTAGAATCCAAATATACAAAAAAATATATCATTCCATTTAAAATAAGAAAGCAATCCCCTATCCCAAATTTTTAAACAAATATTTCAACGGGAAGTCCATAAACTTCTAATGAACTGGTTAACTGAATCACCCGGTATATATAATCATAAATCTTTTTACCCTAAGGTGTAAGGTATATTGCCTAGCTTGGTTACATTTCTATGTATCTACATTTCATTTGTGTGTACGAATGATGCCCATTCCTTCTTATTTTTGCTGTTTTTCTTGCTTCTGTCCACGTTGTCCCCTTTTGCTCTAGTACGGCCTCTACTTCGTTGTCCCATGTCTTCTTTGGTCTTCCTCTTATTGGATATCTTTGCACTCTTGCCTCCCATACCTGCTTTACTGGTCTCTCATCCGGTGCTCGTATTAGGTGCCCGAACCATTTCAGTTGCTGTTTTGCGATTCTGCTTAATACTGATCCTACTTGTAGCTCTTCTCTTACTATAGCATTTCTTATCCTGTCTCTTCTAGTTATACCTTTTACTCGTCTAATATACTTCATGTCTATCGCTTGGATTTTGCTCTTCATGGTTTTTGTTAACACCCAACTTTCACTACCAAAAGTAAGGATTGGTCTAAACACTGTTCTGTAGACTACCATTTTTGTTTTTTGACTAACTCCTTTGTTTCCTAAAACGAATTACTGAGCGAGTGATATAGTTTGATAGCACTGTTTATTCTCTCGTTTATTTCCGTTTCCATGTTGCCCTTTTTCTATCCAAACTCCTAAATATTTATATACACTGACTTGTTCTATCGTTGTTTGTCTGAGTGTTATGTTAATGTCTTTCTTTTCTTTGCCTAGTACCATTACTTTGGTTTTGTTGGTATTTATTTTCAGGTTTCTTACTATTAACTCTTCTTCCCATAGTCGTAGGTTTTCTTGAAGGTCCCTTTCATTTTCTGCGCATAACATTATGTCATCCGCAAACGCGCATTGTGCTAGTCTTACTGGTTTTAGTTTATTATAGCCAACAAGTACCTTGTGTATCTTGTTTTCTAGCGCTTTAATTATGTCGTCTATAATCAGGATGAATAGCGTTGGGCTACCCCTCCTTGCCGTAATCCGTCACTTATTTGAAACATCTCTGACTGCATATTGTCTTTTCTTATGTAATTTATGTTGTTCTCGTGGAGACTTTTAATTCCATTTACTAGCTTTGTGCTTATATTCCTGCTCTGTAGGTTTTCCCATATTGCTTTTTGTGAGGTCCTATCGAAGGCTTTTTCCAAGTCTAGGAATGCTAGGTATATTGTGGAGTTCTTTATCCTGTTCTTCTCGATCATTTGCTTTTTGTGATCATGTATGCTTCGACCTTTTCGGAATCCGCTTTGCGCCTCGTCTAGTTGCTGTTCTACTATCTTTCTCAGCCGTTTCTCCAGGATGCTTTCGTATACTTTCGCGACAATGCTGAGTAATGTGATGCCCCTGTAGTTTCCGCAAACTCGTGTCCCCCTTCTTGTGCAATGGCACAATTACCCGATCTTCCAGTCATCTGGTGCTGTTCCGGTGTCCCAAGCTTTATTTAGAATTTTTGTTAACATTGCCATGCCTTCTTGACCTAAGTGTTTCAACATTTCTGGTGTTACCTTGTCATGCCCAGCTGCTTTGCCTCTCTTTATGGATGCTATTGTGTCGCTAACTTCTTCTTCCTGTATGCTTTAATGTAATCCTTCGTGCGGTACTACTCTTGTTCTCTGTTCTTCTGTTGTGCTTCTTGACTTGTCCGCGTTTAATAATTCGCTAAAGTGTTCCTTCCATCTTCTCATTATTTCTATTTCGCCTGTCATTAGTTTACCACCTTATTTGTTTCAGGCTGTGTTCTTTTTTATTTCTTAATGTTTTTAAGGCTTTGTAGAAGAGTTTCTGATTTGCTTTGTTATCTTCTTCCATCTTTCTTCCGAATTCTTCCCAGGATTCTTTCTTCGCTTGTAGTACCATTTCTTTCACTTTTGTGCGTTGTTCCTTGTATTGTCTGTAATTGGTCTCTGTTTTGTTTCTTAAGTACCGTCCCCATTTTTCTTTTTTGTCTTTGATTTGCTCCTTTATCTTCTAGTTCCACCATTTAGTTTGTTTCTTGGTTTATTCACCATTTTTATTGAATTTTTCCAGATTGATTCCAAGTTCATGTTTTCCCATTTTTATTTGTTCTCCATTATTGCTGTTTCGATCTTTTCTTTGTATTGTTTTGCTATTTGTGCTTCTTGCAGTCTATATGATTTGATGGCTTCTACCAATTTACTGGTGCGTCTAATCTTTTCTTGTCTTGGTGTATTTAGTCTAAGTTTGGCCACTACCAGGTAGTGGTCACTATACAGGTGTCTCAGATAAGGGTGGCAATATTTCAAGGGTACATAGAGAAACTCCAGATTAGAGATTTGAGTAATAAATCTATGTCCGGACATGCGTTGCTTCCGTATACAGGGCCTTGAAAATTCTAAAATTAATATGTTTTGTCTGTATTTTAAAAACGCGTTGATCGATTTTCTTAAAATTTCCAGAGTATGTCAAGCAAAAGTATTGGTCATATTTATGTGCCAACTCCGACTCTTCTAAAAATTTCCAGGACCGGACTTTCGGTTTTCTCACTTAGTTTTAAGAAAAAATGTAGCACGCCACTGGTTTTTCCAAATATTGAAATCATTTTTCACATTCCCAATCAATTTCGAAAAGAAACGCTCTCTTGTTTTTCTTCTCCGACGCGTCGTTTCCGCGAAAAATAAAATCCATTTCCATGTCTTTCAAAGAGCTCATTATCGAAAAACTTCAGGTGACAATAAAAACGTAGTGAACAATGAATATTGTCATGGCGACAACGAAAACAAAATTAATACCGCAACTGGCAAGAGGTTTGAGTATCGTTGTCTTCACCTGAACTTCAAAAAACACTTGACTACCATATTAATTTTTCTCAATTTTTCAAGGCCTGTATATCGGAAGCAACGCATTTCCGGATATAGATTTATTATCTCAAATCTCTAATCTGGGTTTCTCTATGTACCCTTGAAATATTGCCACCCTATCTGAGACACGCTGTATATTTCTGAACCCCTTCTCACTCTGACATCCAATATTTCCTTCCTGAATTTTCTATTTATGAGCATTCCCCCTTGCTTGCGACTTCCCTGGTATATTTGTGCACGTCCTTGTGTTTATAAAGGTGTTAGTGACTATCATATCATTCTCTCTGCAGAAATCTATTAACTTGTTTCCATTATTATTTCTATGTATTTCCCCATGCATCCCTATTACATTCTCTGTATTAATAGTTACTTACACCAACTCTGCTGTTCATGTCCCCTAGTATTATTAGTCTACCTTTTTACATTTCTATTGTGTCGTTCAGCTGTTCCCAAAATTCATCTTTCTTGCTTACTGCTTCGTCTTCTTTTTGTCCCGTATATAATTACTATTGTAGTGTGTTCCTTTGATTCTAAGTATATTTCTAATTTCATAATTCTTTCTGATATAAAGTCCCACTTCCTTATTACCTTTTTTACAATGCAAGCTACTCCTTCAACTGCTCTTTATCTTGTGTCACTCCGCTATAAAGTAGTATATGTCCTTTTCCAATATCTATCATACCCCGACCTTTCTCTTGGTTTCGCTTATAGCCATTATATCTAGTTGTGCTTTCTCGAATTATGCGATTTTTCTTGTGTTGCTTTTGTTGTACTTGTTTAAGTGGAAACGCACCTTTTACGTTTAGTGTAAAGAGGCCTTAAGCGCAATTACGATCACCCCATCGTACAACAATACAACAACACACACGCCATTACGGAAGTACATGTTAAGTTTATAAATGTAACCTTCTCATAATAAACTAATAATAAACAAGAACCACTTGGTTTCAAACATGGCGCAGTCGTCATAAAATGAAAAGAAGAAGAAGTGAAGTAAAATAAATAAACTCTGCATCTAAGAAAAAAAGAAAATGGCGAATTCCGGTGCTGGTCCCGTGAAATTACCTCCCGATTTTGACCTCCAAGGACAGAATGCCGCAGCAGAATGGAAGTTCTGGCGTACAGCGTTTGAAGATTATGTGGTGGCAACAGGCCAACACGAGGCTGCAGACAACGTAAAGTTATCCATTTTACGTAACATAATAGGTATAGAATCTGCAAGAATTATGTCCACTTTTGCAATACCGGTGGGTGTAACTGATAAATATAATAGTATGTTAGAGGCTATCCAAAATATGTAAGCCCTAGAATCAACGAATGCTTCGAGAGGTACAACTTTCTGAAAAGAGCACAAAAGAAGGTGAAAGTTTCGATCACTTCCTTACCGAATGTCGACATCTGGTCAAGACCTGCAACTACAACGGCGTCGACCCTGATCAAAACAACGAGGACAAGGCGCTACGTGACAAGATTGTTATGGGCATCAAAGATCCTGTTACAAGAGAAGCCCTACTTCGGATCGACCAACTCACTTTAGAGAAAGCAATCCACTTCTGCAGGACAAGTGAGCAGAGCAAAAATCAAAGCCTGATGTTTCAAGCAGATGCCAGTAATGAAGTCAATATGGTTAATAAACAAACCCGAAGACTACGGGTAAGTGGCAGCAAATTTAATAGAAATAGTGAAGTCGAAGAAGCAAAGCATGTAAAAAATTTAGATGTAAACGTTGCAAGCTACTACACGGCCCACGAAGTTGCCCAGCATACGGTAAAAATGCACTAAGTGTGGTCGCTTGAATCATTTCGCGAATGCTTGTCGTGTAAGGAACATTAGTAATGTAGATCAAATAGAGATAGTGATAGCGAAAATGAAATATTTGTTGGTGTTGTCAGTTCCGAATGCAAAGGAAATATAAGCACAAAAAGCACCTGGGAGCAGACTATCACGTTAGAAAATATGAAAACTAGAGTAAGGTTAGACACGGGCGCAGATATTAGCGTAATCCTCTCAAAATTTTTAATGGGATAAATATGCAATTCAAAATTAGACCGACAGAGTACATGCTAAAGGGTTTGAGGGCTCACAGGCAAAACCTGTAGGCGTAGTAAACTTATATTGTAGGTATAGGAATAAGGAGATTTACGAAGACTTTGTAATTGTTAAGGGTGCAAATCAGGTCCTATTAGGTGGTCAAGCTTGCGTTAACTTAAATTTAATCAAACGCATCGACAGCATAAGTTTCAATGCATCAGATAAGACTGACAAAGAAACCTTTATAAATCTAAATAAGGATATTTTTAATGGCTTTGGTAGGTTTCCTGGCGAATATAATATTACCACAGTAAATAATTTTGAAGCTGTTAGTCACCCCCCTACAAAAATTCCTATTACTATACGCGAATCATTAAAATAGAGTTAGATAGGTTAGTTAGCCGTAAAGCAATCGTACAGGTAAACGAAATAGATCCTCGAGCAAGTATTAATCAGACCTAAATAAACAGATTATTAGAAAAACCAAAGTTAGTACCAACTATCGAAGAAATTTGCTCAAATTTAGTGGGTAAAAAACATTTCACTGTATTCGATTTAGCGGAAGGGTACCACCACTTAGAATTGAATGAGGAATCCTCATGGAAATGTTGTTTTAGCACACCGCTAGGTATTTATAGATTCTTAGTATTGCCATATGGTTTATCTAACGCACAAGACCTGTTTCAGGAACAGGTAGAAAAAATTTTGGTAACATAAAAACGTTCAAATTTGTCATGACGATATGATAGTGTCAGGCACATCAAAAGAAGATCATGATAATGCAGTAGCCGAGGTAGTGGAAAGAGCCAGACAAGTAGGCGCAAAGTTTAATAAAGATAAATTCCAATACTACCAGACCCAAGTCAAATTCATGGGGCAAGTATTCTCTGACAAGGGCATGCAAATCGACCCAGATAGGATCGATGCGCTTTGTAAACTAGAAAGTCCTAAAGATAAAATACAATTACAAAGATTGTTAGGCTCTTTCAACTACGTCAGGCGCTATATAGTAAATATGGCAGAAATAATGCAACCACTATACGAATTGTTAAAAAAACCAACGTTGAATGGCAGTGGTTGCCTAAACATCAGGAAAGTTTTGAGAAATTAAAAAATTATTACACAGTCACCCGCCCTCGTCCCATTTGATAACAAACTAAACGTAATTCTACAGTGTGACGCATCTAAAATGGGTTAGGTTGCTGCATGTTCCAAAGGCACGATAACAATACGCTTAAATTGGTAGCTTGCGTTTCACGCACTATGAATGAACATGAAATTAACTATAGTCAAACAGAAAGGAATTGTTATCGATATATTTTGGAACACAAAATTTCACGATTTCATATACGGACAGGACATTACGGTACAAACAGACCATAAACCAATATTAGCAATCATAAAGAAACCCATACACAAAATCGGTTCAATTAGATTGCAACGACTCAGACTCAAACTATTAAAATACACACTAAATGTTACATACATCCCCGGTAAAAACTTAATATTCGCTGACATGCTGTCACGGTCAAGTTTAAAATCGACAGGTAAAACAGATTTAGAAATGTTTGAGATGGTTCATCTAGTTACAAAGCATTTACCCATGAGTAAACCCAAAAGAAACGAGTTCAGACTAGAAACGAGTAAGGACAAAATCTTAATGAAAATTCATGATTATTACTACAACGGGTGGCCTAAAATTAGTGACATTCCGGCAGAATGCAAACCCTACTACCCGTTAAAAGAATCTGTTTACGTAGAAGCCGGTATAATGTTTAGTGACAACAAAATTATAGTACCAACAAATTTACAGACTGACATGATTAAATTATTGCACAAAGGTCACATTGGCATTAACAAGACCATAAATAGGGCCAGAACTTTATTCTACTGGCCAAACTTAGCTTACGATGTCAAAACGTACATAAAACAATGTCGCACATGCGAAAAGTACATGCCAACAAATTTTAAAGAACCAATGTATCCACACTCGACACCAAAGTTACGATTTAATAAAATAGGTACCGACATTTTGGAATTTGCTGGCAAAGCTTACTTAGTAGTTATCGACCACTTTTTCACTGGCTTGAGATTATTCCACTAAAAGATAAAACATCTGAGTCAATTATAAACGCGTTCCAGGACATATTTGTTAGATTTGGATACCCAGAATATATAATTGCCGATAATCTACCATTCATTTCTATTAAATGTAAGAAATATTACCAAAACAAAGACATTACAATAAAAACATGCTCACCGCACTACCATCAAAGTAACGGTCTGGCAGAAAAAGCTGTCAGTATAGGGAAACATATTCTAAAGAAAAGCCTAGAAGATAAAAATGATTTTAGGGAACTCATAATGGAATACAATAACACCCCTATCATTAACTTAAGGGCATCCCCTCACAAATCCTCCAAAGTAGAATCCTAAGGTCAGAGATCCCAACAACAAGTAAAAACTTGGAACCTAGAATACATACAAACATTTACAAGTTTCTGTGCCAACAAAAAAATATCGTTAAAGCACATTATGATAGAACGGCTCGCAGAAACCCCGCGTTTTTTAAAAAAGGGGATAAAGTAGTAATTAAGAGTAACACTGACAAAATTTGGAGCAAGGCAATTATTTTAGAGAAGGCGAAAGAACCGCGATCTTATTGGGTTAGAAAAGAAAATAGTAATAAAATTGTCAGGCGTAACACCAGCCAGATAAAAGTATCCTTTTCAAAGTCAGAATTGCAAACTCTCAATGAACCTGAGTTGTACCCTAACAACAACACGTTGCATGTAGGTGAAAACATAGATAATAGCACGCGCAACAATGTAATCGGAAATAGCAATGTAATAGATAGGCCTACGGAAGACGTAGTCACCCTAAGTCACGAACGCAATCGCTCTCGCTTCGGTCGCATTGTTGTAACACCCCGCCGACTCCATCTCTGAGGGAAAGGTGTTTAAGTGGAAACGCACCTTTTACGTTTAGTGTAAAGAGGCCTTAAGCGCAATTACGATCACCCCCATCGTACAACCATACAACAACTCACACGCCATTACGGAAGTACATGTTAAGTTTATAAATGTAACCTTCTCATAATAAACTAATAATAAACAAGAACCACTTGGTTTCAAACAGTACTTTTTGACTATTAGTTCTTTGTACCTTTGTCCTGTGTATTTTCCTTCTTTTTACTCTCCAAGTTTGTTTTTTTGTTCTTTCTTGTCTGGCTCCTTTTCTTTCTTTTCGTTCTCGACTTCCTTTTTGCTACTCCAGTTTCATTGTTATCCATAATCACCTCCTTTATTTTTGCCAGGTCCGTCATCTTGTATCCCGTCCTTGTTTCTGTTATATGTTTTTTGAATTTGCCTCTGGTAGCGTTTCTTGTCTGGTTTTCTCTAGTATACTGGTTGCTTTATTCCATCTCCATTCCGTACCGTCAATGGTCAATTTTTGGTACCCGCTTCTAACCCTTCTTCCTTGTTTTCTCTTCTGCTGCTCTCTTTCTGATTTGTATTTCGATTTCTCTTTCTTGTTTGGTAAGATCATTGTTGATATATACTTTGTTTCCTTCTATACCTTTTAATTTATATTTATTCTTTATTATTTCCATTTTGTTCTGAAAGTACTCTGTCTCAATAAGGTAAATTTCTAGTCCCATTTTATATACTGTTTTTATAGTCGTATTTATTTCAAGTTTCTCATTTATAAACTTTTCCATTTCCATTTTCATTTCCTCCGGCTTATTTCCTTGCATCTTTATCTCTTGTATCACTATATTGTTACGTCGTTTTTCTTTTCGTTGTTCCAAACGTTCATTTAGGTCCTGCGTTTCTTTTTCAATCGCAATCTCTTTTTTATTTTATTGTTCTCCTGTTTTAGGTTTTCGTTTTCTATCTTCAATTTTGTATTTCTTTCCTGAAGTTTTCCTGGTCAATTTTATTTGATTGACATCTAATGTTATTTGTTGTAGCATTTCCAGAACTTTATCTAGTTTATCCGCTTTCTTTTGCTTGGCTGGTGACCTGCTCATCTTTTTGTTCTTTGCGAAGATCCTTGCTTCTTCGTCGCTCTCGATTTCCATGTCACTTTTTCTTTTGTCTCCATCTGTTGATTCACTGTCTGTGTTTTCCACTTTTGCTTGGTATTGGTGTTCGTTTGCCTATTTTTTGTTGCAATATTATTTACACAGCATTAAATATTAGTTCCGACTTCATCCTCGGCGAGCCAACCCTTCTTTGTGTATCTATTTTTTAGCGCTCCTATTTGTTTGGTCCCTTGTGGGTGTACAATTGTGCGGACTGCGACGTACGATATTTCGGCGTAGCCCCTTATAATGCTGTGATATTTTCTTATCTGTTTTCCACATGCAATTTTCCGCCTTATATCCCGAATATCTAACCTCTATCAGTCTAAGTTGGGACTAATTTACTCACTGTTTGCGTAGCCTAAGTAACCGTTTACTCCTTCTGTGTTGCAGGTCACTCTGTTTTTTCCGTTCACTACCTTCTTGCGTTTTGTTTCAACTCGATAAGGTCCAAAAAAAAATATGTTAACTACTGCACCTGTGTCTATTCTAAATGACAATTCCTTATTATTAATTTCTAATTCCGTCTGCCATGTACTTACAGTTTCATCATTATTTGCGGTATCTTCAATTGTCTTCTACGTAGAGAGCATCCTCCATTACTTCTACGCTCTTGCATTTAGTGTTTCGTTGTGAATTTTTGTTGCGGCACATGCTGGTGTAGTGGTTATACTTCTTGCATTATCCACACATCTTTCCATACGCTGGGCACTTGTATCTTGCATGTGACTTCCACATTTATAACAATTGCGGCCTCTTCCCCTAACTGGTGTTTGTCTTCTCGAACTTGTATTAACAGAGCTGCTAAATCTTTTATTTATAGTATTTACTGTTTCAGTTACACCCTCACTTGAGTTTTGTATCGTTCGGCATTGTTGTTTAAACTTTCATAAATAATGCAATACTTAATGATTTTGGTTAAATCTGAGTCGACATTTTGTAGCAGTTTTTCTCTTAATTCCATGCTATTTATTCCACATATAACTGCTGTTTTTAAGAGGTCATCTTTTAAAGTATTGAACTTACATTTACTTGCCTGGTTCTTTAACTGTGTCACAAATTGATCGACCGTAAGATTTCCTTGTTTTAAAGTGAAAAATTTGTACCTTTCGTAGGTTGTATGTTCTTGTGGCAAAAAGTGTTTTTTTAATTTGCCTATCAACTCGTCTAATCTATTTTCTTGCCCTGTCTCAAACTTAAATGTTGTATATATTTTATAGCCGTTTTCTCCGATCAAGTGTAATAGTTGTGCACATTGTAATTCTTCTGGTTTTTTAGATTCCCAAAGTGGTCCAGGTGGACCCCAGGGGTCCACAGGAGCCCGATAGGGGTCTACGCTTGCGTGGAAAAAAATGGGGGTCCACAACTCGTTAACGGGGGTCTATAAAAATGTATTAGGTGACCCGACTTGACTTCTCCTATGAATAAGGGAGACAATAATATATATAGGCAGACAATATTATAAGAAGCTTGACTTCTCCTATGAATATAGGAAGACAATATTATAAGAAGCTCAGCAATTGTTTTTGTAAGAACTTGCATATTCCATATTCAGAAAGAGCGTGTCAAGACTCGCCGATGCCGCGCCGCCCGCCCGCCTAGTTAAAGTCGTGTCTGAACTTGCATGAACTTGTTGGATTTTTCTTTAATATAAATACGAATGCGAATGATAAACATTACTCAGTTGTTTCCGGAATTTCAAAAAGAAAGTGTACCTATATAAGTGTTCACCAGTGACGGAAGTAGTTTTCAGACTTTTGAAAATTAAAGTGAATTGATATTATTGTTTGCCAGTGTTGGAAAAGTAAGTACCTACCTATCTATTTGTTAGCAACTTGTATCTTAAAAGCCACTTCTATTATGTTTGTTAAATCATTTTAAGATTACTTAACAAACATTTTTCATATTTACAGGTAAGTAATTGATACGAAACATGGCTGAATCTAAGAAGAAGTGTCGACAGTACAGTGTTGAATATTTGAAATTTGGTTTTCTTCCATCAAATACAGACAAGCGATTGCCCATGTGTCTTTTATGCAACAAAGTCTTGAGCAATGACTCTATGAAACCATCGAAGCTGGAAGATCATCTAAGAAGGTGTCATCCTGACAAAATAGGTAAGGATTTGAAATATTTCCAAACATTGAAGGAAAAGTATGAAAAGAGACCCACCGTGCATAGTATGTTCGCTTCAACGTCTGAAAGCAACGACGATGGCTTGCGGGCATCTTACAATATCTCATTACTTATAGCAAAATCTGGGAAACCGCATACCATTGGAGAGGAGTTAATTTTGCCTGCTGTTGAAGAGGTCTTAAAAACTGTCCTGCACAAATCTTCATTTGACATACTTAAAAGAATTCCTTTGAGTAACAACACTGTACAAAGACGTATTGATGAAATGAGCTCTGATGTTGAAAGTTTCTTGTGTAATTATCTGCAAACAACTCATTTTCTATTCAACTGGACGAGTCAACTTTACCTGGCAATGAAGCATTATTATTGGCATATGTTCGATTTATCAAAGGCGAACAAATGTTTGAAGAGTTACTATTCGCGAAAACTTTGAAGACTGACACTAAAGGTGAATCAATTTTTAATGTTCTGAATGATTTTTACGGAAAAATCAATTGCATTCTAAACATTATTTCGGTGGCAACAGATGGAGCTCCTGCCATGGTCGGGCGATATCGTGGGTTTATAAGTCATCTTAAAGGATTATACCAGAGGTAATTGCAATTCACTGTGTCATCCACCGACAACATCTAGTAGCGAAAAAATTGAGTGATAGATTGCACCAAGCGCTTCAATTTGTGATTAATGCAGTTAACAAAATAAGAAGCAATGCATTAAATACGCGCTTATTTGCACAGTTGTGCGAAGAAAATGATGAGGACTTCCAACGATTGCTGCTACATACCGAAGTACGCTGGTTGTCGAAAGGTGCATGTCTATCAAGATTCTATTTGCTTTTCGACTCTGTTTTAGAGTTTCTGAACACTAAAGATCCTGTTTTAAAAGAAAACCTCATGAATTTCAAAGCAGACATTGCGTATTTGACAGATTTGTTCAAAAATTCAATGACCTCAACCTACAGTTACAAGGGGACAGCCTCAATTTGATAAAAACAAAGAGTGAAATTTCAGCTTTTCTTGGTAAACTGAAACTTATGAAGCAAAATATTGGTCGACGTGAATTTTCCCAGTTTCCAAATTTATCGCAGGTAGAATGCCTCGACGAAGATATTCAGACGTATGTTCAACATTTGATTGCCCTGTATGATGATTTTAAAATCAGATTTGAAGACATTCTGTCGATGGATATACCACCATGGATAATAAATCCATATGATGAAACTGAAGTGGAAAATGTGGTACTGCAAGAAGAGCTACTCGAGCTTAGCACTAATGAGGAGCTCAAAGTAGCATTCAAAGAGGGTATCAATCATTTTGGCTGCAGGCACAAATACCTGAAAAATATCCAGGACTGTGGGGAATTGTGCAAAAATTTCTCATAGCGTTTCCTTCGTCATATCTTGTCGAACGCAGTTTTAGTGCCGTAACAAACTTGTTGACAAAAAACGGAGCAGATTAAATATTACAGAGCGAGGAGATTTACGGTTATACTTAACTAAACTCAAGCCAAATATTGATAATTTGCTGTCAATTCACCAAGTACATCCCTCCCATTAAAATTATAACTTTTATCTCAGATTACAATGGTAATCTGAGATAAAGATAACATCAAACTAATAATGATTATTATTTTAAAAACAGTCGCAATATAATCAAAGTTTTGATTATATTGCGACTGTTTTAAAATAATAATCATTATTAGTTTTGATGTTAAATTTTGATTCTACTAAGACTGTTATAACAACATAATTAAAAGTGTAGTAATTTTGTGTTTGAATAAATAGCTACAAAACAAGAAAATATTTATTTTTACTTTTACCACTCCGAAGTGGGAGATTATTGGTTTCTTGTACTGTGAGTCAATCTTAGAATACAAAAAGTAAAGTAGGAATCCAACTGTTGGATGAAGACGCTTTTAGACTGGCTTTGAAACTTAGCTTGAATGACAATACTCACAGCATAATCAAAGCAATATAAATTCTCACCTTTTTTCGAAAACTTTCAACTCATAGTTGATTGAAAAATAGCCACAACACAGATTTACATAGACATATACTTTTTCGGGTTTTGGAAGTAAGTTAGTAAATGTAATAGCTGCAGGGGTCCACCAGATCCAGCAAAATGTTTAAAGTGGTCTATGAGAAAAAAAGTATGGGAACCA
>JALBCR010004352.1:0-47500 GCA_030710515.1 Abscondita cerata
TTAATAATAATAATAATAATATATGTTTTATTGAGCTGAGTAATATTATAATAATTTTATACAAAATAAAAGAAGAAAAAAAATAATACATGTATATTATTAAAAGAAAGAACACCTTAAAAATAGTTTAACAACTTACATCAGCTTCAATCGGATGTAACCACAAATTGGCAGCAGAAGCAGCCATCTGATATTAAAGGTTACACCCATGATTAATACAAAACATAGATAAAGAAAACTGGCAAAAGGGACACTCAACACGATCAGTACAAGCACTAAAGTTCAGAACACACCATTAATTAAGAATAAAGAGTAACACAAAAAAAATGTACTCAGGTTTATCACTGCAATTGACGGTTAAGAATTGATACTTTTAGTTGTTTTTGAAAACTGCAACAGAACATAGCTTTAAGTTATCAGGCTTTAAGTTATTATAAGACATGCAAATGTCATAAGAGAAAGATTTTCTAAAAGTTTTAAGATGGAACCTCGGTAAATCAAGTATATCTTTTCTTCTTATGTTTACATTGTGCACGTCGGTTCTAAATGTAATTCTGTTATAGAGGTATGGTGGAGTTTTGGTTAATAATAATTTATGGTAAAAACACATCGCATGAACAAACATTCGCTGTACCATGCTCATCCAACCGGCTCTTTCAAGGATATGCGAGATATGTTGGCGACGCCTAATACCATATATAAATCGTAAGCAGCTATTCTGGACTACTTGAATTCTACGTTTATCGGTATAGCTGATACAATTTCTATAAACAACGTCACAATGGTTAAAAATAGATAAAATTAGAGAATCGCAAAGTATCTTTTTTGTATATTCATTTAAAATGGAGCGATTGGTGTATAACATCTTTAAAGTTGAATAAGATCTTCTTACTAGCGAATTAATATGTTGTGTAAATTTTAAATCTTCATCAATTATAAGCCCTAAGTTCTTAACACTGTGTGAAATAGGAATCTGAAAATTATTGATACATAAAGCAAGGTTCTCAGCAATAACTACGCGGTCTGATTTTCTACCAAAAGAGTGACTGAACATTTACTAGTATTAATAAAAAGTTGATGTTTTTTAGAAGAGTTGTAAATTTCTTGAAGATCTTTATTTAGTTTTATGATATCTTCATTGTACTGATCAGCTTTAATGGTTCTAAAAAGTTGAGTATCATCCGCGTATGTGAATATATTACAATGTTGAACACAAGTGAACATGTTAATAGTATAAATGTTGTAAAATATTGGCCCTAGTATCGATCCCTGAGGCACTCCAGAAATAACATTCAACAAACTGGATGAAGCATTGGCAAAACAAACCACTTGTTTTCTGCGTGTGATATAGCTGGTTAATAATTTAATTGCTTTTTATTTATACCAATAAAGTGTAAGATTGCTATAAGTAATTTATGATTAATAGTATCAAACGCCTTAGAATAGTCAATCATTACTAGGGCAGCTAAGTTTCCAGCATCAACAGCTCTAAAAATGTTATCAGTGACACCTAGAAGTACCCCAGTGCAGTCAAATCCGGAGCGAAATCCAGATTGGTAATCACTTAAGAATTTGAAATGATTCAAGTGGTACAGCAACTGCTCACAAAGCAGTTTTTCAAATATTTTTGAGATAACCGGTAGAATACTGATAGGTCTAAAATCTTTAATTTCTGAAACACCAGATTTTTTTTGGAATAGGTGTAATTTTAGCAATTTTCCAAGCTGACGGAAAAAACCCAGATGAAATAACAGAGTTAAAAATATGGCGTAAATAGTGTAAAATAAACGGACAACACAACTTAATCATATGCAATGTAATACCATCATAACCACCGGCGCTAGATGAAATTGTTTTCAACGCATTTTCAACCTCAAGTTCCGTAATTTCTTGAAAAGTTAGAAGTTGTGATACATTAGGATGAAGATTATTGATATAAAAATTCATAAGTTCTGGATCGGGGTCATCAGACAATTGAACAGAAGGAAAGTGTAGATTCAATAGTTCAGGATCACTAACACCTGTCGAAAAGCCCTAATGTGGCTTGCTTATTAAAAATATTAACTTTTTTAAAGCAGACCAAATGTCTTTTTTATTTTTGGTTGCAAAGACAGAATTTAAATAGCACCGTTTCTCTTTTCTCACTGCAAAATTTAAATAGTTTCTTAATTGTTTATAGTAATTCCAATCTCCAGTGCACTTTGTACGTTTAAATTTATTATAAGCTTTTTTTCTTAACGATATGATAAATTTGATGTTATCTGTAATCCACGGCTTATATGCATGGTTAAATGTATGGGTTTTAAAAGGTGCATGAAGGTCGAACAATGAAAGTAAATTGTTATTAAAAAAACTAATTTTGTCGTCAATGTCATCTATATCAAACATATGAAACCATGGCACCGAATAAAGATCTTCAATAAAAAGGTTATAATCAAAATGTGAGTAACAGCGATATGTACGAGTAACTGAGATATCAGATTGGTTGTAGAAGGGGATGTTGCAGTAGACAAGAGAATGGTCAGCAACTTCATGCACGGCAAGCACGCTAGCGTATGCTACCGCAGAATCTACAAAACAAATTATAAGCCCAGTAAACGCAAATATGTAATAGCTACATAATATACACATAACCGAAAAAATAAGTATATGTAATAATTTGTAATATTTATATGTGAAATTATGTAGCATCTACAGCTAAATGTCAGCTACATTGATGATGTACTGATTATGTAAAAATTATATAATTTTATATATAAATTATGTAAAAAACTTATATAATTAATCGTTTATAATTATATACCCAGTTACTTGGATATTACGTACCATTTAGGTAATATTTTTACATAGAATCTGAATAGAAATTACATAAAATAGTATGTTATGCAATTAACATGTAATGACAGCGGATATTAAAACACACGGGTGGGAGTATTAAGATGAGCCGCAGATGAATTCCTTAATATCAGACGAGTGTCTTAATAGCCATATTACATGCGAATTACATAAACTATTTTTTCTGCGACCAGCAATAACATTTAATAAAGCACAGTTTCATAATTTCCTATAATTACATTTAACAAAGTGTCAATCGTCAGAATTTAAAATTTTCGTATTGGTTATGATGAATAGGTTTATTTAAGGCACTATGATGTTTGAAGATTTCAATTGCTTATCAACTTAACCTGTATCTTAACGATTTTCATTAAAAACATATTTCGAACCTCTAATAAATCAATTATTAAATATAAGAGTAGATCGATCTTATTTTGTTTATTCTTTGTCCGTATCTATTTTAATTTCATTTTTTTAAGTATTGATACGTTTACTCAATAAATATAAGTTGATCGTTCCTTTTACTTTTAAATGAAATGATTCGATTAGAAAAAACAAAACATATATTTTTAATTCAAAATAAATTTACAAAAATACCTATATATTTATTGCACGTGGCTCTTCTTCTCCTCCCGAATGCATCTATTCTTCGCTAATCTAAACCACTCGCTCCCTTGCACATCAAAATCCTTCTCTTTTATATCTTTATAGGTTACCAAAATAACTCCTGTAAAGAATATTCTCTTATATAAATTTTAAGGAATTTGGATGATAGTTGTAGTTGACACTTAATTACTTTTTACCGCAATAACAATACGTCCATTGTCACATTTTTTATAAATACGAATTTAGATTGCGTGATAAAAGTGAAAGGAATTAAAATCAGAAAAATAATGTTTGTTAAATATACCTTTTATAATATTCATTGCGACTAGGTCACAGACCCGAATGTTTTCCTTTGTCCTAACCACGAACACTTTAACGCCAATTGATTAGAAAATACTTTTTTTAAGATTCTAGTAGTATTATCTTTGGCACTCTTTCCCCCAATTGAAAGTATATAGTGCTTCTAAAACATATTATGATGAAACTGAAATAATTCTTTATTACTTACAAAGGCAACACTGATGCTCTTATTATCGTCGAGCAACTTATCAAAATTCTTAAGACTGTCTTCGTCCACTAATGGAAGCATGCTAGACAATAGCACAGTCTCCTCACTTGTAACGTCAATCTCAATCACTTTGTTTTGTTCTAATTGCTTCAGTCTTGCATCGATACTTTTTTCTATTAATAGGATGTTCTGCGTCAATTGCAGAAGACTATCAAGTTTTTTTGACATCAACTCTAACGAACCTAAAACGAATTAAAAATTAGTCCTAACTAAGAGTGAAGAAAGTAGAAAGTACCTGTTTGATCTGTAGTGATTAGTTGTTGTTACGGTGCAATGACCTCTGACAAATAAAAATAATCAGTACAATACAATCAATTTCAATAATATAGTATTTTACCTTTATCAGTGCCTGCCCTTTCTTTAGATGCATTTATCCGTTGGTTCTTCTCTGATTTACTATGTGGCAAATTTTCTTCTGCAATAAGAGTATTTTAAAATGCAATTAAATTATAAGTAGATAAATACCTGGTAGTCCAGTGACATTAACTTGAGTTTCGGTTAAGTTTTTTTCTGTTAAAGCCGAGTTTTCTGCTAACAAGAAAATTCGAAATGTATTTTCCCAGATAAGCAAAAAGCACATAAATTACCTTTATGTTTTCCTTTTGTTTGTCACTTGTAGTGCGTAAATTACAAGTTTTATCTTGTTTCTTGACATTTTGGCTATTACTTGTAAATGACTCAATATTTGGTGGAGGATCAGAATCTATTGTTAACAAATTATATGCAACACACTTTAGACGTAAAAAAGAATTTTATTACCTGAACTTTCTCTTTCGCTACTGGAGCTTACTGTTGAGAAATGAACTCTTCGACCACGACCTAGGCTTTCATCCTCTGTAGTTGTGTAGGTGTAGTCTTCAGCTTTCTTACGTGCTTTTGCAATGAGGCTGTAAATGGAGTTTTGTAATAAAAGCCAAATGAATGTCATAAATTCTTACAGCAGTAACTTTCAACTTGGACATCAAATATTGACCAAGAAGATTTTGGACTTATCCTTTTCTCATAAAATATGGCGCTTGTTTTGAATTAGGTGGCCAAAAGCATTTTGTATTGTGGTCTGTAAGCCACCCAGCTGGAATTTCAGAAAATGAATTATCCTGCAAAAATTTCACCACTGCAAATTGAAAAGCATCAGGTATCTCCCTAAAAAATATTAAACTTACTGAAATATTCGAAGAATTATAGTTAGTAATATATAAATATGAAAAGTACTGCAAACGAATTTACATCACTATTATGTCTTTTATCACAAAATTCGATATTTAAAAAAATCACTATTTATTCAGTTTTAGCATGTATTAACGGTACAATTAAGAAAACACTTTGTTCTACAATTAAAGATAAACATTTTGACTGTATTTCATATGGTTCAATTTCTATTAAAGTTTCACAACTGTCTCTGTTCTTCAAAACAATATTAAAATTAATAGAGCTGCAAGGTTGATCAAAATAAGGCTGTAAACCATTAAATATGTTTATCTTTATATATGTTATGCCGTTTCTAATGTAAATATCCATAATTTTTCCAAATCTATTATCCTTTAATAAGCAAATATTTTCATAGACTTTTAAATATAAACTAAACTTATGAAACTGTAACCCTACTATTTGATCCTTTTTCGTATTATATTAGGGGATGAGTGAAATACCTTCTCTTCAGGTGCAAAATTATTTACTTCCATGATACGGTTACAAATTTGCTCCAAAGGTTTTCGACTGGATTTTAATTGTTTCTTTATACGAGACATTTGATTTTCATACTTGAAGGCACTAAACGAATCAAGAGGTCCAAAGCGTTTTGTTTCATCACATAGATGTATAAGATTATGGATATTATATGAAATATACTGTACTCCATAATACTTTTCGAATTTTTGTACAAAATATGTAAGTAAACTTTTAGCATATTCATTGAATTTCATGCAATAATTTTCATCAGCAATAATCCTAATTGACACACTTAGGCATAAAAATGTATATACAGTTTTTTGGTAATATATTTTTAAAACCACCTGTCCCGTGTACAATAAAAATTGACGAAATTCTGTGGCTTTCCATCGCTCATAATCTAGCAAACTTCTTGGGTCTCGTGCAAAATCATTTGAGATGCAACGTTTTAATAATAATAATTTGTCATTTGCCAAAGACACATCAGCAGCTTTTAACCTGATATTCATTTTTCCATTTATCCAAAACGATAGTAACCGTTTCATTACGCCTAGACATACCAAATGCATGTAATCCAATGCAAAACTGTTTACCATTCCAATACCTAATGATTCTAAAATAGAATCCCCACGATGATGTTCAGGTTGTTGTCTATTTTTGAAAGAGAAATCTGTTCGTAAAGTACATTTCAATTCAGGAAATGCAACCCTGTTTTCAATAAACTCTCCCTCAGTAATACATTTTGGCAACCAAAATATCCATTGTGACTTTTTGTACAAGTAACGAAGGCTTTAGCTGGAGCATCGCATATGAATGCACGAATAGCTATCGAAATTAAGTTGCCATTAATGTTAATTCCCCCATTTTGATTTATTTGTTTTATTTCATTGACAAATGCACTTAAAAATTCATTAGCATCATTGGGTTTTTATGTTCATGATAAATACCAATAATAAATGGCTCGGTGTAATATGGTGGTAACACTATGGAACCCATTATTGGCCAAAACTGACTGCCCGAGCTTTTTGTTAACGGTAACCCATCTATATTTATGTCAATTTGTACATTAATCGGCAACTCAAAAGGAAAATATCTACTAATGCTAGCTTTGAGTCCAAATTCAATGCCAAAATTGACCAAATTTTAAATCAATGATGTTGCACATTGAATTTCTTGGAGTTTTCATCAATGAACGAGAATCATTAGGTAAATCAGTGTGTCCGTAACGCTTTAACAATCTAAGTAAATCATTTACAAATGTTCGAGGCACATTATATTTTAATATTAATTGTGCTAATTCTGTTTTAAAATCAAATTTATTTTTAGTCTCACCAATAATTTCACTTATAACTGGAGTTTCACTTGGAAAATTATCATTAAAATTAACATCGTTAATATCAACATGGGCTATAAAATTACAAAAAGGATTTTCTTCATTATTTTCACAGTCTTCAACCTCATTCTGATAGAGAAACAACGGCTCTTGATCACATAATTCCACATTGTTTAATGTTGTAGAAGCAACTTGAGACTGAGGAATATTATCCAACAGCTTTAACTCTTGCAATAATATCCTTCTCTTTTGTCAGAACCAGAGTTCAGAATATGATTTCTGTTTCCTTACACTCATCTTTACATCAGTGCACAACAACGTATATTTTACAATCAGTACAAAATTAAAAATACAGTTTCAAGGCAAAAAGAAATAGATCAATTACTTACATTTCTGTTGAAGCAAAGCACGTGTACGCAACACATAGGTTAATAATTAACAGCGAGGGAAACACTTTGACCAAATCATTGAACTATAACCACACTTTGTCACTTTTCATTTGGGTTACTTGTTACCAACCTTTACAGAATTCCAATCAGAATTTAATGAAACCAATGTAGCCAACAAGAAAAAATAAAACGGCTGGTGGTGACCAACCAAGTGAAAATACAATCTAACTACATATAAAATACATACAAATTACATGTTTTTTATTATGTATTCAATATGTAATTTATTGTACGTTTATGTATTTTGTATATAATTTATATGTAACATAATTATGTAAACTATTTTCTTTAAATATTATCCAAAATTTATATAGCGTTTATATGTTGCGTTTACTGGGAGGTCTATTAACGTTGCAGAAAAATCTGTAATTCTAGTAGGTTCTACAATTATTTGTTTCAAATGATAAAGATCTAGAATTTCTTGTAAACGTTTAAATAGAGAAGAATCGATTTTTAAACAATCAATGTTAAAATCGCCAATACAAAAAACCTCATCTGAGAAAGGCATAACCATAGAAAGAGTTTCATCAAATTTATTAAAAAAGTCATTTAAATTATAATTAGGGCGATATATTATGCCTAAATTGAAAGTTTTATTGTTAATATTAAATTTAATCCACAGTTGTTCTAGCCCTTCAATTACTTCTTGCAGATTAACACAAATATCGATGGAACTCTTAGCATAAACTCCAACACCACCACCTCTACCATTTCTAGCAACGTGATAAAAATTAAAGTTGTCTATATGAATTAAACTTGTATCAAAACCAGTATAAAGCCATTTTATTAATATAGCCTACATTAAATAATGTTCCAGTGGAAGTTCGTTTTAATAACGCTTGCAGTTTTTTAAAAGTAGATATATCTACATCTTTATGAATATTTAAACAGGATCTTAATTTCGAATACATGGTCCATAATGTAGATGGTTTATAAAGCTAACTTGAAGCTCAAAATAAGCTAATAAAACATTTTCTGTAATAGCTTCTACGCCATTTTTATTACACCACTTTTCAAATTTTGCGTATTCTTTTTCGTATCGAGACGCGATTTTACCGGAAGTAAATTTCCAATCGTGCCTTGGACGATCTTTCGAATTCGAGGAGGAGTGTTTGCCACCCTAGCAACTAGACTTCAAAATTCCCTAAATTTAAAAACTGCAAAATTTTATTTTAAAATCAATTTAAAAAGTCCAAAATAGAAAAAATAGTAGGGTAAAGTCGGTGTAATCGTACCAGTTGGCAAATCGTACCACCGTGTGGTTTTCACATTAGGGGCATAAAAGTGTGCCATCTTTTAGGTTCATTTCAAAGCTTTTTTACTCTAAACTGTGAACAGTTTTCATACTTATCGATAATATCATATTTCTGCGGTAATTCCCAAAACAAGAAAGCGACGCCATTTACTGCAATTTTGTGTCTTCGTGCCTAAGTGTTTAGTCATTAAAAGGGTAAGTTAAACTCCATATGCTTTTTACAGCTGAATTTGTCAGCTACTTACCTATAAATGACACTTTGTTAGCGGTTTTAAATATGCAATTGATATTGTTTTATTCCTAAAATCGCTAATAACTCACAGTTCTTCAAATCGTACCTCTAAGAGTTTGGCATATCGTACCAAGTACGATTTGTCAAACTAACTTCAGTGTACGGTGGGAAATTTGAATGTGTTTTGAAAAATATGTGTATTGTTGCAGAAGTATTTAGAAAATTGAAAACAGAATGTCTTCGACAAAAAGAAAATATTATCAATGGTCGGAAGAGGACATGCAACATGCCTTAAGCGCCTTTAGTGAAAAGAAGCTAGGTTTTAATAAATGTTGCGAACAATACAACATTCCAAAGCCAACTTTTCGGCGACATGTAAAAGGTCTTAATAAAAGGCACATACCGATGTGCATCATCATGGACGGCCAACAACAATTTCCTTGGAATTGGAACAGGAATTGGCGCAGCACATTTTAAAGTTAAAGGAAAAACTTTTGGACTCAGCATAAACGATATTTGCCGTCTGGCCTTCCAATTAGCTAACCGAAATCAAATTCCCAATAACTTTAATGTAGAAACGGGTATGGCCGGAAAAGCATGGTACTATAATTTTATGAAACGTCATCCTTATCTTTCATTGAGGCAGCCAGAGAAGGTTTCGTTAGCTAGAGCTGCTGGATTCAATAAAAAAAATGTTTACGAGTTTTTGACATTCTTGAGAGGACTATTGATGAACATAGTTTTACAGCTATGAATATCTATAATGTTGACGAAAGTGGTTTTTCCACGGTCCAAAAAAAGAATCAGAAAGTTGTAGCTAAAAAAGGAAAACATCAAGTAGGAGGTATTTCTAGTGGAGAGCGTGGTGTCAACACTACCATTGTTTGTTGCGTAAATGCTGCCGGTGGTTGTGTACCTCTCATGATTATTTTTAAGCGAAAGCGTATGGCAAACGAACTAAAAGTTGGTGCACCACCAGGTGCCATTGTAACGATTTCTGACACAGGGTACATAAATACGGACCTTTTTTTGGAGTGGTTAAAACATTTTATTAGGATCGTTAAATGTTCTAAAGAAAATAAAGTTTTATTACTATTAGATGGTCACACCACCCACTCCAAAAATTTAGACGCTCTGCTCCTAGCACGTGAAAACGGAGTTATTTTACTGCAGTTGCCAGGACACACCACTCATCGTCTTCAGCCTTTAGACGTAAGTTTTTAAACCAATGGAAGCCTATTTTACACAAGCAGTACAAAAATGGTTGAGGACTAACCCAGGAAGTAGTTTGTCACAATACAATATGACGGCCTTACTAAATGAAACGTATTCGAGAGCTGCTTCCATAGTGACCATCAGTAACGGTTTCAAAGCGGCCGGAATATGGCCAGTCGACAGATGGGTTTTCAGTGATGCCGATTTTGCGGCTGCTGCAGCTTTACTAGATGATGAAAATGAAGTGGCACCAGAACCATCAAATGATCAACGCAATGTGATTACACCAGAAGTAGTTCCTGAAGTAGAAACGGAAACAACAAATGATGGCAGAATTCAAACTACACCAGAACCATCAGATCAACTAATAAATGTGTAAGTGCAAGAAATTCTTCCATTTCCAGAAGAAACTAGAAATGCAAAAAAACCGTAAGTTACCTCAACCAGCTGCTCTTTTGAGCAGTACTCCGTACAAAAATGAACTAGAAGCTAAAGAAGAAACACGTAAACAAAGAGCTGTAAAGGTAAAACGAAATTTAAAAAATATTAGAAAAGCAGGTGCTACCTGCATTGAATCAATAGCAGGCCCATCAAAAGTTGCCAAGTCAAAATCATCACAAAACGTCAGTGTACCAGTAGAAGATGTTGAATTGGTGATTAACCCAGATGACTGGTACTGCATTATTTGCAAAGAAAAAGTAATTGAAAATATGTTACAATGCAAAAAATGCAAACGTTGGGCCCATGAAATTTGCTCTGGAGTACGCAAAGGTGCAAAAAATATATTTGTAGTTATTGCAAATAGATGACATTAAAAATAATACCTCATTCTTATATAAAACCTATAAGTACGATTTAGCCATCTCTGGGTATGATTTACCGAACGAGTTGGTGAAATCGTACCTTTTGCATCATTGTGCAAAATATTTTTTTTTAATATGTTCTTATCGTTATAAGATACTAAAGTTTTGTTATATTTATAAATAAATACATAAGTGTTCAATCGTATTTTTTATTACGGATTCTGTGTAACATGAGACCCAGTGGACGTAAAACTCTAAAAAGTGGTACGATATAGCCGACTCTACCCTATAAGAATTTAATATACTATTCTTCGCATCTTAAAACACAATAAAATACTTACATGCTGATTCAAATTGCAAAACCATAAATGATTGACGTTCAAAAATTCAAATAACACAACTGATGACAAATTCCAAATTTGTTTGAACCATGGCAACCACAAAATAAACACATAGTTGCCGATACTGCTTTATTAAAAATTTATTATAATAAGGCTTCGTTTAAACAAGTTAATAACCAAGTTGTTAAGAAAAACATTTTATTTTAGTAAACATTGTTTAAATAACGTTTTTACACGATCAAGCGTAAAATTGACTTATTTAATCCCATTTTTGGGCGTAAAGTAGAACATTTTGTCCGCGGGCTTAAAAGTGTTACTTTTGCGCCCGTGGGCTTTTTGTTTTTAAATCATTAAAATTGATCTAATGTATTGCTGGATGCAACCAAATCACCATTATTGGTGTATATTGTATTGACTATTCTGTAAGAGTTGATTATAATGGGGTTGCGATGTCAACCTCACACAACTTTAACAATATTGTAATGATTGATAGACTTGTTAAAAAACTGTATTCTGTAAACGTTTATGTACAATTTGCACTTCACACTGCTTCTATTTCACTGCATGAATGCAGCCATCCCTTCTTAAAACTTTATTAGTGTAATCTCTTTAAGACGGCTATCCAGCAAGCTGAATGCAACGCTCGCAAACTTTCGTTGCCATTTCGTCATTTTCAAAGATATTAAACTGTAATTTTAGTAATGTCGTTGATTGAAATATTGGTAAAGATAGTCAACCTTACGGGATTATGCGACCCCGAAATTTGTTCTAAACATCAGAGGTCGGTAGTATCGCTTTGTGCTAAGAAAATACGTCAATTGTATTGTAGAATTTACAGAACAGTATTGCCGATAAATGTGAAATAGAAAACTGTAATTTTGCTGATAGTTTATGCTAAGGCACGACATTGTTGCCAATGCATCATGCCGTTGATTGAAATATTGGTGCATTGAGTCAATGTTGACAAACAAACAAAAACATGCGTTCTACAATATACAAGAATTTATTGATTTTTGTCGACGTACTAATTAAATGTGTGTCCTTTGTTATATATTTTTTTCTATTGTCTGTTAATTGTTCAATGTAATAATATTTATTTGTATCTTTCTTACGTAAGGTTATATGGTTATACCATCATGACAAACACATATATGTACAAAGATTGTATACATACACATGTGAATAAAGTTTATTATTATGAAAAAAAACCTGCAGATTTAAAAGTATTAATTTCGTAAAGAAATCGTTGAAAAACGTTCTCCAAAAAAAACAATTTCTTTAAATACTTTTGAAAATTCCATACTCATATATTTATTACATTAACATCGTTTATCTGTTGAAAATGTTTTAAAATCTATTAGGCTTACGCAAGTAAATTTCTAAATTTTGGTCATTGAAATTAAAATTTTTAACATAGAAACGCTATCCCTTTTTATGTTGGAACGAATGTTGAATTTTCTTATATTACAATCTAACGTACTCAACTGTTTGCATCTAAACAATATTATAACAAGCCTACTCATTTACTAAAGGTGTTGCTAAAAGTATGCAATTGTAGAATTTCTGACTAAGCCGATAAGGAATGTGACTCATAAACGATAATCCGGAAGACTCCTCGTAATACATTTGTTTCAATATCAACTTTAGGTGTACTTATATTTTAAGATATGATAAACGCATTAAAGAAGCATCTATGCAAAGCTTAATGATTATCTGTTTATTTGTCACAATGAAAATATTACAATCAAGTAGTACAATCAAGTACATTGTAATACGTGTAAGGAAATGCTAACAGTTAACGACTCAAGTGTTTTCAATGTGAACGAATCATTAATTCTATATAAAGATTACAGCAAATCTGATGGAATTAAATACTTACACAGACCATCACCCGAATTCTCAAAATTTGTGTTTTTTTATTCAAACTTTTGCTGAAGAATTTCATCTTTTTAAAACAGATTATGGTTTATTGGAAAAAATTAAACTCCGTATAAAAAATGTCTCAACAGCAGTGTGAATTCATGGTTCAGAGAATGCGACACTCATAAACTGTTAATTATCGATCAGTTGGTTAAAATAAAACTATATCGAACCTTAAAGTGGGAGGCTAATAAACATATTTCTAATAGCTATAATTACAGTGATGTCACAAATCCACACCGTAAAATAAGAATATTATCTACATAAATAAGTGTAAATGTTTGGATATGTTTTATGTATAGCATTGTATTAGGTACGTTATTATTTATGTGTAAATTGTTTGTAAATTATTACTATTATTTTAGATCAGTTGGAATTGTAATTTTGAAACAATGTTTATAATTAATGAGCTATTTTTACTTTAATTAAACTATTTTAATTCGAAACCATGATATTTTGATACAGTTTCAAAAGTAAAATCCTAACTTTTTATCTCTACTAACAGATAACAAAGTGTCACTTTTCGTAAATTATTTTTTTCCCTCGGGAAAAAGTGAGTACTATTTTTAACACCAAATTTCCTTCAATAATTTTCTAATTCTATTGTAATATGATTTTTCAATATTAAATCGTCATTTATTTCGTCACAGAAAAGAATAGTGTATTATACACGTATTATCCGCACCGCGTCGGGAGACAACACACCTCAAGCTAAAATCTAGTACTTTTATTTTTAGAAGTAATAGGAATAGGTTTTATTACCAAGTGAATTTAAATTTGAAGGTCTAGTGGAACCCACTTTCCCTAAAAAACACGGTAACTTGTTGCCTTTTGAATTGAAAAATTTGAAAACCAATTTTTATTTAAAATCCTTTTCAACTGAACACGTAAAAACAAGTAGATACAAAACCAATAATTTTGCGTTTCTGAACTCTAGTGGTATTTCTCCCAGTATGTTCTACTTTATTCCTAACGAAGTTATTAAATGACAAACAAATGTCAACATTATTATTTGCAAGTTAAAAAATAAAGTGCAAGCATAATTTGTAAAATAATTGTTTCTTATTTATCTAACACCGACCAAACCAAACTGTTTTAACAAATAACGCTTCGCATGTATTTTAGTAAATTATTAAAAAAACATTGTCATTAAAATCCAAGATATGTATCATCAATGGTATTATTCATAAATGAAAAATTCGTCACTTTTAATTACTAGTTAATACGTTTACTAAATATTTGAAAACGTTGCAACATTGTATTGACAAAAGTAAATTTTACGGATTGTATGTTGCGCCATTTTTACAACGGTGGAATAAATTGAACTATTCTATTTCAAGAATCGTACACATTATAACTTAGAGCTTCAGTACAGGTGAAAAAAGTAAACAAAAACGCAACCCAACATGCATATGTGAATTGCATCCGTGATACAAGCAAATACAAGCGGTTGACTATCTTTACCAATATTTCAATCAACGGTAATGTACTTGTAAAAGATAGATCATTAACGCCACAAGGAAGAAAATTGTATTTTCTGTAATTTTATAATTTATCTAATTTATTTAAATAAATAAAAAAAAACAAAATATGTGGCGTTAACTATCTATCTTTTACAAGTACGTTGCTAAAATTACAGTTTAATATCTTTAAAAATAACGAAACGACATCGAAAGTTGTGGAAACAAAATTTTCGCTGATGTGTGTCACCTCTTACGGGCGAACATAGAAGCTGTTCCAATTCCGGCGTAAGAGCGGCAGCGGCGAGAGCAATGAATAGTTTCTTAGCTATAGATGCACCTGTCTCGTTTGAGTAAAAGGAGAGCTTTGTAGAATTCGGATCCTATGCAAAAAATGCGTATTGATTACCTGTGGGTATATTTTCTCAAATTTAGGATGTGGACGAAATACATTTATTGTAACATCAACATCTAATAGTGGAAGAACAATTGCTCATTATCGTTCAATACATTACATACGAATTAGTAATTGGTATGCGTTGAACTACAATACAATTTGCTAAAATTCAAGTATGAACTAATAAAAGTTTTTATTTTATAAGCATTCCAAATAAAGCCAATATTTCTAATATACATAGTAGGTAACTTGAGGTAAAATTGATATTTGTTACTGCTATTAGGTGAACCAAAATTTCAGGTACCTTACTTTTGATTTACGACCATGATCACCTTATAATCATAATTTTAATTGTAAATGTATTGCATTCATCTCGCTTTTTAACTTTTTTATTTATTTTTATACGGACGTTGGCGATAAGCTGACTTCACAGAATACTTCACAGGCACTGGATTGTAAACACGTCTCATACCCGAAGAACACGTATACGTCTAAAAAATATATAATTAATGTCACTATGATCGTCTATAGATGGTCACAATTGCCTGATTGTGCGATGTCATTTCAACATCGCAATGTCCCCGTGATTAACGTCTATATTGCATCCGATTTAGATAAAATTAAAATATACTTTAGTAGACGTCTAAAACACATTCATTTTTTTACCTGAATAAAACGTCTAATTTCGATTACAGTTTTACCTGCTTGATTAGATTACAAATAGACGTCTATATCTGTATACACTTATAAAGTATAAAAAAATCAATTTGTGATCACTTTTAATAGAAGTCATAAATTAATAATTTTTTGACTCTATAAAACATAAGAAATATATTTCAATTTGATATCACTATGTAGATTAAATTTAGACATCAATGTATTTAATAAGTTAATATGCATGTTATTAAACAAAAGTTATACGGACTTAAGTTAAATGATTTACAGAACAAACTAAAATCAAATATTACACAAAAATATCATTTATTACATTAAAGTACAAAACAAGTGTAAAATTTAAAGCAACTTAAACAAACGTTTGTAACAACATAACAGAAATGAAACTAAACATTAATATACCATTCATAAGACAAATAAAAAAATATATTACGTACATTATTGAATTACATTGTATTTTTAACTATTTATTTTCTTTTCTTCTTTTTTACCATAATTGTATCTCTGATTAGAAAGGCGGAACCAATCCGGAGTGCTTTTCTAATATTAAGCATGTTTAGATCGTCTGGTTTGAAGTAAACACTGCAGCTATAATTAAAACAATTATTTGACCTATCAAACTTATTAGCATTAAGCATTTTTCAAGCAAATGTTAGGAATGCACTAAACAAGGTTAAAAACAAATAATTCGCTCTAGAGCTGTTACGTGTGATGTCATTTTATAACGCATTGATGTAACTATAAATACCTTACCTCACGTGCCTGAACAAAATCTCCGAAATTTAGTTGATTTACAAAGCCGTTCTTAGCTTGGTAATAAGGTTACCTACCTAAGCTCAAAAATGATTAATATCTATGCAATTCTAAATAAGAACGCGGTTTTGTGACCAGATTTAGAAGTTAGATGAGTTTATGCTTCATAATCATAAATCGCCAACCAAAACAAAAATCCATCGAAAGCGCAAGTAGTTGTGCAAGTAATTTTAATGAGTTTGGAAAATTAATACAAAAAACTTACCTTTAAAACAAAGACACAAACAGCACACTCAATCAATGACCACAGTAAACCGTTGAATGATTCAACAAGATTCTAAATTAAAAAGCACGTATATAGACAAAACAAACACAGGCGACTCAACTAATTTGCGTAGGATTTCTTCACACGTTTGCAAAACAAGCAAGTTATCGCAGTTAATATTTGTTAATATTTTTAATTACTGCTTTATTAGCGTTCACGTGTACTTTACTAAAGGAATCATTTGGGTTACCTCCAAACTTTCAAAGACACGGCAAATTTTTTATAATCCATTAAACAATTACAGCCTTTTATTTCATTTACAATTAGCCGTATGTAAATTGAAGTTTTCTAAATATAATTGAAACAGAAAACATAAATAAAAGTGTAAGGCAACATACAATCAACTTTGTTTCTAAAATGTTTATTGTTTGCAAAATTGTTACTATCTAAACCTTATCTTAACCTTATTTTGACTAAAATTCAAATTACATCTAAATTATAAATCAATTAGACCATTTTCTTGTAGGTAAATCATTATGTATACAATACATCACATTTTTGATGTATAACATACATCTATATTAAATCTAATACCGAACATCATATTTCCTGCGTCTAACATACATCTTTATTATATCTATCTTACCCAAATCTAAATAACATCATTTAATTTACATCTTTTATATTTAATTTTTTTCCATAGACGAGTTTAGATGTTTTCTGACATCTTTTAAATGCGATTTAGACCAATTTGTGTTGTTCGGGTAGCTATAATTTTATACCACAACAAAAGATAATGTTTCATGATACGTTTTATTTACTCTAAACAGTGTTCGTATATTTGCGGGTTGGATTAAGACGTAAGGGGACTGTTTGGTTTACGCTGCCAAAAATCATCTGGTAGAGAGCCGCCTTAACCTAACCTTAATCATTTTTCTTCTACTCTTCCCTTCCTTTATTTTCTATTTGCTTATTTTAGTCCTGTTATCGCTTGTTCTCTATGATTTTACTCCTGTATGACAAAAGTTTTTATAGGGCTAAACACACTTCGAAATCTTTGTTTCGGGTAAGCATAAAATAAGTGTGGAATTTATTATTAATACTCTGCTTGTATATTAGATTAACAACATGTGGAATGCAATTCAAATAAGGTCGTTTATTTCCAAAACATAGGCCTAAATTGTCAATGTCGTCAATGGATAGCTGCTACAATTGCTCTCTGCGGCAAGTCCTAGAAATTCCAATGATTAAAGCCACCTAATTTTTTATATTATGTTAGGTATAATATTAATCAAAACAATTTACTTACTTTCATCATTAAAAATCTATTATTTGAGGTTCCTATAATAAATTTTAAGGAAAATTGTACTTTAGGTAAAGTGCTCGGATTTTTTGAAATTTTTACCAAAAGTAAATTTGCAATAAAATTTTGTCGCTCTCAAAAACTGAATTTTTTAAAAATAATTTTCGCAAAAATTTTGAAAATTTTAGGGTCGGTTTTTTTTTGCATTTTTGCACGTTTCAGACAATTCTAAGACTTTTATTTTGCAGTAAACAAAATTTTTCAAAAACTTTTGGGCCACCTAACCTAACTCTAACCCAACCAAATACGTCAGAGGTGTGACACAAGAGGGAGCGCAGAAGTTGAAGTAGGGAAAAAGAGAAAGTAAGAGCAGGTGGGTTTGTTGTGTTTCTTGTGAAATGGATCACATTCGACAAGTTTTTTTTAAGAAGAAAATTGTAATAACTGTAACCTACCAACACCGTTCACCCCCGACAACCAAAAAAAAAGTGTGAAATGTCGACGGAGCTTGGGTGTTTGGGAGAATTGAAAGGGGGTTAGGCAGGGTGTTCATGGAAGTCGTGAACGACCGTACTGCGGACACCCTGTTGGCATGTATTGAAAAATACATAGAACCGGGAACCACCATTTATTCCGATTGCTGGAAAGGGTATTCCGGGCTCACCGATCACCCTAACTACACCAACCTGCAGGTGAACCACTCCCTCCATTTCAAGGACCACAAAACCGGAGTCCACACCAACTCAATCGAGTCCACATGGTAACCTAACCTAACCTAACCAACCCCACTATTCTAGACGACACGCCAAAGCGAGCGGCCCCTATGCTAACCGGCAGAAGACCTTCCTGGGAGGATACCTCGCCCGGTATATTTTCCTCAAGATGGTCAAATCTTTGAATCAAGACCCACTGATTCTATTCTTCATGCTTGCCCGAGACCTGTACGACCCAGCCATGCCTGTTCCACCGATCGAGACTGAAGAAGGAGACAACCCTGACGATTTTGATTTTATATAATTGTCCCCAAAATTTTCTCACTGAAAAATAAAAGTCTTAGAATTGTCTGAAAACGTGCAAAAATGCAAAAAAAACCGACCCAAAAATTTTCAAAAATTATTTTAAAAAAAATTCAGTTTTTGAGAGCGACAAAATTTTATTGAATATTTATGATCAGTAGACCAAGGGCTATCACTGGTAAAAATTTTAAGCAATTCCGAGCACTTTACCTAAAATACAATTATACCAATTTTAAAATTTGTCCCCTTGTTAAAATTTTTAATTTTTTAGGTTTGTATCCGTCCCAATTTCTTTTAGGAATACAGTTACTTTTTGAAATTGCTTATTTCTATATTTTGATTAATTGAGATGGCGGCCTTCAACATTGAATAACTCGACCAAGGTGTTGATGATTTAAATACTTCCGACTTCTCAAATAAATATGCTAGAAGCACATTTTCTGGTGTTTTTGCTTTTTCCGAGACACCACTTAATATAATCATCGTACGTTTTTTTTAGAAATTTTCCGCGATTTTTGACCTCCTCAAAGGAAGCACGACTAGCAACCACTTCTGGTGGCGTACAAGATATCGAAAAATCTTCCATGTTTTTGTATGTATAATTTGATGCTTGCAATTTTACAATATGACAGTCACTGTGAGTGACAAATGAAAAATTATGTAAGGCACCTATGATGGTAATAATACAGTAGATTAACGCAATTTGTAAATGTTTTTACTGTTTTGTATACGAAAATAATGAAACGTGTAAAAAATTATGTATGCAGCTCGGTCGTAAAGCTGTTTTAGGCCCTCGTCCTGATTGTACGTACATTCCTCTGGGCCTAAAACAGCTACTTGACGCCCTTGCTACATAAATAACTATTTAACGAAAGGAAACTCATACGGTTCACTCTGTTTTTATAATAGTTTTGAAGTTGCACTTTAGACATTTCCCGACTAGTCCAGTAAGGGCAGAAGTTCAAGTAACAGTTTTCTTACGTGCTAAATAAAGAGAGTTTTGAAAACTGAATTATTACTCCTGAGAAGCCACCCAGTTTCTGAATGTCTCCTATTTAAACAGTTTGGGTGTGTGTTCTATTGTGTTTAGTCGAAACACTTTTTTGGTAACACCTAGTCACCCTTATGACACCTGAACGAACCCTCTCCTGTGTGTTTGTCCATGTGGATTTTCAAGCTTCTTGCTTGTTTATAGCAACAATCACAAACATTACACTTAAAGGGTTTTTCTTGAGTGTGTGTTCTATTGTGTTTAGTCAAATCACTTTTTTGGTAACACCCAAAGTCGCACTTATCACAGCTGAAAGGTCTTCCTCCTGAGTGTTTGTACATGTGAGTTTTCAAGCTACCTGCGTGGTTACAGCCAAAATCACAAACATTACACTTAAACGGTTTATCTTCTGTGTGTGTTCTATTATGTACGGTCAAATCATTTTTTTTGTAACACCTGTAGTCGCACTTATCACATCTGAAAGGCCACTCTCCTGTGTGCTTGTACATGTGGTTTTTCAAGCTTTCTAAACGATTACTACCATAATCACAAACATTACACTTAAACGATTTTTCTTGAATGTGAGTTTTATTGTGCTGAATCAAAATAGTTTCTTTGCAACATTTGTAGTCGCACTCATCACAGCTGATAGACCTTTCTCCAGGGTGTTTGTACATGTGAGTTTTCAAGCTTCCTGCGTGATTACAGCAAAAATCACAAACATTACACTTAAACGGTTTCTCTTGTGTATGTCTTCTATTATGTACGGTTAAATCACTTTTTTTGTAACACCTGTAGTCGCACTTATGACAGCTGAAAGGCCACTCTCCTGTGTGTTTGTACATGTGGTTTTTCAAACTTTCTAATCGATTACTACCATAATCACATATATTACACTTAAACGATTTTTCTTGAATGTGAGTTTTATTGTGCTGTATCAAAAATTTTTTTGCAACACCTGTACTCACACTTATCACAGCTAAAAGGCCTCTCTCCTGTGTGTTTGTACATATGGGTTTTCAAACTTCCTGCACGATTAAAGCAAAAATTACAAACACTACACTTAAATGGTTTTCCTTGAATGTGTGTTCTATTGTGTCTAGTCAAATTACTTTTATAGTAACACCTGTAGTCGCACTTATCACAGCTAAAAGGCAGCTCTCCTGACTGTTTGTATGTGTGGCTTTTCAAGTTTCCTAATTGATTAGTGCGATAATCACTAGTATTGCACTTAAACGATTTTTCTTGAGTGTGAGTTTTATTGTGCTGAATCAAAAGAGTTTTGTTGTGACACTTGAAGTTGCACATATCACAGCTGAAGGACTTTTCTTCAGAGTATTTCCACAAACGCCTTCTCGAATTTTTCGTTTTGTAACTAATACTTTTGAAATTTAACAGTTTCTTATGGGTTAACACATGAAACTTAAAAGTCGTTCTACTCTTAGACTCATAACCGCAATCGTGACATTCGAACACATCGTCTTCTAATGTATCAATAAGGTGTAGCTCTATGTGAGTTTGTAATGAGGAATTATCAAATGTAATATAACTACAGAGATTGCATTTAGATAGATGAGTAAATATGTGATTGGTTAATAGTTGTTTATCTCTTGTAGCGTAATTACATTGGTAGCAGTAATACAACACATCTAATGCTGTAAATTCTTCCACGCACATGGACATGTCCGTGTTAAATAAAACACATTCTTCTTTAACAATATCTTCATGTTCATTTTTAATTGCAACTTCAACAAACTCTTCTTTGATATTTTTCAAATAATCTTCATCATTAACAAGTGAAGAAGAGTTTCTCAGAAATGGTTGTGGAAGATTTACATTTCCTAAAATCTTTTCGTTTTGCATTAATGCTTGATGTTCTTCATCAATTTTGAGCTCGCATTCATTACACGCAAGTGGGATTTCATCGATGCTCAGTTCCTACAATGTAATTCAACTGTTTAAATAATTCAATATGATACGATACTTACTGCTTTTATGGGAGACTTCGACAATTTAGGATGTAGCATTGAATAATTGTAGCATAGGGCATCTGGAAGCGCTTCTTGTTTTATTTTTTTAAAACAAATTTGACATGCTATTGTTGTGTCTGCCATTATTGATGCACTAATTATTTATATTACATTCATTGACCCTTATGCAAGCAAACATTTGAATTCGTTGACAGTACATTTCGTAGTGATTGTTGTACCTGCAAGTAGACGGGCTTACATTATACAGGGTGTCCAGAAACTCTCCTGACAAACGAAGACTGGAGATTCCTCAGATAATTTTAAGACAATTTAACCCAATTCACCTAGTCCGAAAATGCTTCCTAAGGGAGCTAGAGCTCTTTGAAGCTGGCGCCTGGTAAAGTAAAAAATTAAAAGATAAACTTCGCGAACTGACAACAATTTGACAATGAAAAACGTAGGTTTTACTTTTGTTGGCAGTTCAGAGCCAACTAGTGCAAAAATTTAAATTTAACTTTAATGACAAAAAACAAAAAATTTTAAATCCATTTTCCAGAAAACGGTGTATCCTAATGACTTAAAGTAAGAGTACCTTTTAGTACTAGTATACCTGAAAATTTAATAATCTAGTGTCACAAATGCTTAAAAGTTAAAAACAAAAAGTTATGCGTTAAAATAACCGTTGACCTACCCAAATCGGACGCCTATGACCGGTACTAGAAATTTGCAATTGATGGAATCGATTCATCTCTGAAGACTAAACAAGCATACCAGTTTTTGTTGTAGAAAGTAGAAGCGTTCTAGAGGTATTTAAAAAAAACTATTTACAAGGCGCCATCTTCAAAGACCTCTAGCTCCCTTAGGAAGCATTTTCGGACTAGGTGAATTGGGTTAAATTATTTTAAAATTATCTGAGGAATTTCCGGTTTTCGTTTGCAAGGAGAGGTTCTGGACACCCTGTATGTATACAGGGTGCGTAGAGCGTGCATTAAAAGTTTTTTAACTTGCAAATGAAGCAGAAACTTGAAATTCGGTACGCGGCCATAATCGATCATTTCCGTTCTACTTAAAATACTTTCAGACCTTCAGCTATACAAGGTGTGCCAAAAATTGCTGTTAACTTTTTACATGAGTCGATTTGCAATATAATTCTGAGTTTATGTAACTCAAATTATGTTATCTTATCCTTGACCGTTTTTATATATGTCATATTTTTCCAAAAAAAATGGTCTTTGTAGTAGTTAACGAAAAAATTTATATCTCGCAAATCAGTTGAGATTATTTTATTTTTTTTTATTGAACTCCTTTGTTATACAATCTCTCCTGATTACAAGGGACAGTAAGTACTTAGCGTGAAACATATAATAATGACTCCAAGCGGCAGTATACACTGCCAGTTACTTAAGGGCCTGTAGAGTAAGGCTCCAATAAGCCACTCTTTAGAAATTTCACTAAGCTATATACAAGTGAGTAGTTGAAATCGTTTTAAACGTTTTGGTGTATGAAGTTCGTCCATCAAAGTGTTTACTACTTGATTGGGATGTGTCAATAATCGGTTTTATATCTTTGGGTACTTTTTTCTATTTCTTCTCTGATAGTGGGTATACGCAAATCACTTGAGATCATTTTATTTGGCACATACAACGGGGCACTAACTATAGCACGTAACACTTTACTTTGAAATCGTTCAATGATGGCTAGGTTGGAATTACTGGCTGTTCCCCACAGAGAAAGACCATACGTCGAGATAGGTTTTAACGTGACTTTATAGAGCAAGAGTTTGTTTTCTGATGATAGTCTAGACCCCCTTCCGATCATTCAATAGATTTTCCGGTATTGTAAACCAAGTTGTTTACGTTTGTTGAATATATGAGTTCTCCAAGTCAAATGACCATCCAAATGGAGTCCTAAATATTTTACAGAATTGCCATGTTTGAGTTGCTGTCCATTGAGCGTAACCGCCGGGCAGCTGTCACGATTCACTGTAAAAGTTGTGTGTTGGGATTTGCTTTCATTCACCTTGATTCTCCATACTTTTAGCCATTGTTGGATTTTGTTGACGGAGACTTCCAGGTTGTAGGATGCTGTGTCAGGGTTAGTATGTGATGCCAGGATAGCTGAGTCATCAGCAAAGGTAGCAGTTGTAGTTGTACTCGTAGTGGGAATGTCAGCCGTAAACAGCAAGTACAGTGTGTAGGTCTCAGAACACTGCCTTGGGGAACTCCAGATACAGCAGGTTGTAGATTCGTGATTTGCCATGGTGATTAACGTAGAAAGACCTGTCTGATAGGTAGAACGCCGCGGAGCAATTTCTATATTCATCAAAGTCGATATGTATTTGGTCTACTATTCCGTGGACTTATTCTACAGTTGCGTGTTGTCGTCGAAAACCGAACTGGTAATTGGATATTAATCCTTTTTTATCTAGTATTGGCTGGAGTCTTTTTAGAAGTAGCTTTTCAAACACTTTAGAGAGAATTGGAAGGAGACTAATTGGTCTATAGGAAGCGGAATCAGTAGGTGTTTTTCCAGGTTTCGGTATCATTGTTATTTGGGCCACTTTCCAAGAAACTAGATAGTATCTAATGGTGAGAATGGCGTTGAATATTTAGATTATCGCTTAGACAACAATGTCAGATAACTGTTTGAAAATCTCCCTAGTGATAAGATCGAAGCCTGGCGCCTTTTTGGGATTAGTGTCCTTATCTATTATATCTTGTACTTCTAAGATCTTAAATGGCTTGATGGGAAGACTAATTTGAAAGGGGCATTGTAGAAAGTTTATTATTTTAGCGTTCACTTCAGGATTTTGACTAGGAAAAGGTTTGAACACGTTAGCTAAGTGCTTAGAAAAGGTTTCTGCTGCAAGCTTATTGACCATTTGGTTTAATAATAGGTGATTTGAGCATTATAGGCCTTTTAATGTTTTTAACCGTTTTTTAGAGCGAGCAATAGGAGATTTCCGTAGCTGTGAGATTTGCTAGGTAGTTTTCGACTCCTTTATTTTTATGTAATAATAATAATAGCTTTGTTAATTGTTTTTAGGACCGATTCCGGGCACGTTTGTCTGCTTCTAATCGAGTAGTTTGCCAGCGTTTCCTCAAGCGTCTCTTTTCAAATATTTTATCTTTTAAGATTAAGAGACAGTTATTGGTGCTGATGTTTTTCTTGATGGGTGTGGTTGCCCATGCAGCTTGTTGCATTGTGTTGGTTAAATCGATTAATATGATTTTTCGTATTTATCTAATTAATGATGTTTTATGTTTTTAATCTCTTGCGAATGTTGGCTAAGGCCATTGGCATTCCAAGCAGCTATAATTAAGAGTTGAGCCATTATTGTATTTTGTTGATTAACGTGGTTAGAAGATTCATCATAGTCCCCATTTGTGTGATTAAATTTTTCATCATGGATTTCAACTCTTCCATGTTGTTTGACTGTTAATTTTGGTATGTGACTTGTGGTTGTGATACTGTTGTGGAGTTGGCATTGCAACCTCATTCTAATCAACACAAACTCTACATCCGCGTATTACGTAGGATACACGGGAATCAAAACATACAATTGCTAGTAAGCAAGTTCGGTCAGCATTTCTTAACGGCGTTGCTTACTAAGCACACTAACCTACTTCGTATGTATAAAACGAAGTAGGTACGACAACAGAATTCAGTTCAGTTCAGTTAGAACCTGAGTTCAGAATAAAAATTAGTTCGCCATCAGTTCAGTTTAGTTCGGTCCGCAGTTTATCAGTACAGTCCAGTCAAATCATCAGTTGAAGTATCGGCCCGCTTCGAATCCATTGGTCCAATTCAACCCGGACTCGGATCTTCAGCTTAACACATGGTACCAATATCTGGTATCCCCGCACCGCATATAGTACGCCAATTACTATGAACTGACATACACCGTCTTCATTCATAAATGTAAATAGTATAGCTCGATCGCGGTATGTCTAATAACAATAAACGCTACATCAAAACCGACTCGTCCAAATTCTTTCTCTGATTCAACCCGACGTGTAGAGTATACACCCTAAACGCCACACTGTATTGATGTTTACATTTTGTATATGTTGTTTATTTTGTATTGCTTGATCTGCATACGAAATCTCAAGAATTCGATATGTTTGAGTTGGTTTGCGCATTTGCATGGTAACCTCACATCTTAGTTTTGAAAAAAGTTTTTCTTGTAGTTGTTTGTACACTGCGTACCCTCTATAGTTTTCGGGATGATTTCTGCCACAGTTTACACATATAACCTGATCATCTTTGTTTTTCCTTGGGCAGTCTTTAGTTGAGTGGGATCCTATGCATTTAACACAACGGTCTATTTGCTGGCAGTAGTTTTTTGTATGGCCAAATCTTTGGGATTTGGCACATTGTGGGATTGCTCTTTTTGCATGCGAGGGTGCAACTGCAATGCTCGTGTTCATAAAAAGTTTAGTTTGGTAAATCTCTTTATTGTTATGTTTTTGTTTAATTTCAACTACAAACATAGGGAGTAGACTTTTGGTTGAATGTTGTTTTATGTTCCATACATTAACTACTTCATGGCCAAGTGCTTTGAAGTTTTGTTTGATCTCTTCAGTATCTGTTGAGTGATGAATGTTATTCATTATAACTCTGAATGTTCTCTCCTGTTTGGGCTCCTGAAATTTTGTATTCTTATTCATCAGATTTTTATAATAGCTGTATAGATTTCGCTTGTACTACTTTGAATTTTAACTTCATTATTACCTAATGCTTTTAAGGTGTAACTATCCTTCGCGATTTCATTAAGTAGCCCTATTAGGGGTTGACGTTTTAAACTTCAGATACGTAAATAAGTGGGGGTTTAGGAACTTTCTTAGTAGTTTCTTCTTGCGTGGTGTTTTTCTCTTTGTCTATTTCTATATTAAGTAGGTCGTATTTATTATTTATTTGCACGGGGTTATCTAACCAATAATGTCTTTTTTCTCTGGTGAATGGTTATTAGTAGTTTCTTCAGAATTTCAATTTCTTTTTTTAGTGTAATTGACTATGTGCCATTCATTTTCCTCTTCATTACAGGCTAGAAGAGTGTTAGGTTGTTGATGATTTATTGTATACGTATTTGTCGTTTGTAGATAAGGATTTGGTGAGTATTGAGTAAATTGAAGATGTGACGAAAAATGTTGTAGTGGTGCATTATAAGTCTGATATTGAAATTGTTGTTGTTGTCCAGATTGATTTGGATATGAGCAAGAACTTGGTTGTTAGTAAGCCATGCTACATTGATTAGTAAAAACTAAGAAAAATGCCAACAGTTAACTGTAACGACTTGTGTTAAAGTGCAAAGTGAAATATAAGCGATAACTTTAATGCTTAAGAACACACGTATGTCGATAAAGCCAAGTATACTTGGCGCTTTTCACTTTAACACCACAAGTCGTTACAGTTACCTGTTGGCATTTTTCTTAGTTTATACTATTCACACGTGTCCATGTTATACACGCGATGTCGTAAGACACATTTTACTTATTGTTTAGTAATTTAAATCAAATCACGATTCAAGATTTGGTTTAAGTTTTGATTAATTTAAGATTTAATTCAAATGAAGAATGTAAAATGATAATAAATAAATACGTGTGTTAACTTCCCTGCCATATCACAGACCTTGAGGTCAATAATAATATTTATCACTAGTTCACAGCAGATACGCGAGCACTAGTTGAGATTATAAAATTAAATTTATGAGGCAGAGTTGGCTGAAAATCCAGGCTTACTCCTGATGTCCTACTGGTTGTTTCATTTTGCACCATATAGGCACAGGCAATTTTTAATATCGCAATCAAAAATTACCAAAAAGTCAATTTTTTCAAATGTCACCTTCTCCTTTTTTTATATCATTTAGTTCCGTTAAATCTAAAATGTTGTGATAGGATGCTTAAACTACATATTGACAGAATTCTTTAATGTAAATAATGTTTAATATGACCACCTTCTTGTGTTAAATATTGTATTATTCTACTTTCCACAGATTGCGTAGCTCTTCTAAACCAAATGTTTTATTTGCCCCAAATATAAAAATCAAGAGGAGTTAGATCTGGAAATCTAGAAAGCTACTTGAATTTCCCCACCAATGATCACCAAATATGGTCGTCAATTTTGTACGGACAGCTTTTGTATTGTGCGCTGGTGCCGAATTTCAAATTTATGAAAAATTAGCTTAGCACAACGCGTTTTTAATTTGACAGAATGTGACAACAACTTAATTCCGATTATCTTTTGTTTCCAAGGCATAGCTACTAACTTGAAAAAACTAAAGAATTTATCGGCATACTTACTATTGAAGTATTATTTTGATTTTTATTGAATAATTGCCTGCACCATAGGGATAGCAATTGGGTAGAAGAACCATGTACCACAACAGTACCTTAACCTGCAATTTTCTCTCGAATAACTGCTAAAACCAAAATTGCCATTTGAAAAAATCTGAGTTGATTTGCAAAATACAATTTTTTTCGTTAACTACTACAAAGACCATTTTTTGAAAAAAAATAACATGTCAAAAACGGTCAAGGATAAGATAACATAATTTAGGTTATATAAACTTAGAATCATATGAAATCGACTCATGTAAAAAATTATAGGTTTGTATTTAAAATAAGAAAGTTGATAGCAATTTTTGGCACATCCTGTATAGCTGAATGTCTTAAAATACTTTAAGTAGAACGAAAATGATCGATTATGGCCGCGTACCAAATTTCAAGTTTTTGATTCATCTGCAAGTTAAAAAACTTTTAGTGCACGCTCTACGCAGATCACCCTGTATGGGGTGGTTTTGAAAAACTTTACATTGAGCAATAAGTTGCCTTCCAAATTGGGCCATCACTTAAAAGTTGACAGGTTAGCGGTGGTCATAATAAAATATGAATTTTCATACATAAGTTTACATTCCCACTAAACATAAAAACATTACATAAACGAAACTTTAACATCACAATGTTATATTGTAACGTTTCCATTTAAAGCAGCTCAACGTTTATTAAATGTTGATATAACATATATTATGTAAAGGTAAAGAATGTTAACGATTGTTAGATTAAAGATGTAATAATGTTAAATTAACTGTTATTTGTAACATATTACCAACTTTGTAGCTATGTCAACTTATACTTGATACATAAATAACTATTTTTCGAAATCCCGAAATTTGAAAAAAAGTACCAAATGTAATCAGCTGTTTTCTTTTTTAAGTCAAATGTTTTCACCGCGCATGCGCGGTTCTAAAATTTACATACATTTTATGCATCTCTACCGGCGAAAATGTGAACTTAAAAATCGTCGTATAATGAACTACTTTAGTACTGATTTACTGACTTATAAGAAACGCAAAGCACGATATAAATACACGTAAAGAATTCAAACAATCCACCATTTATATAGGATGGTACGTCATGAGTTAATCGTCCAATCAAATTGCGTTTGATTTTCATTTTTAAAATAATAGGTTTTTCCCGAAATCGTCAATAAAGTACAAAAAAATCGGCAGTAAAGTAATTCACTATACGACGATTTTAAGTTCACATTTGGTGCGGGTAGGGGTTGTAAAATGTATGTAAATTTAAATCGCGAGGCATGCGCGGTGATAACATTTGACGTAAAAAAGAAAACAGCTGATTACATTTGGTACACATCTCTACCGGCGAAAATGTGAACTTAAAATCGTTCGTATAATAAAATATATTTGTTTTCCGTCGACCTCATTATAAAATTGAGTTTTACGTACTCCCTGAATAATCATAAAGTAACACTTTTTTTTACTGTAATACTTTTCGTCCGCAAACATCTGTCAATGTCAATTATTATTTTATGTCAAATTAAATAAAGTCGAAGTAATCAGTATGAAAACCCATTTTTAAGAAAGGATGAATTTAGTGACTACATAGGATATTACAGTACTTTAGGTACATACTGAAACATTTTAGATACTGCAGAATATTGTTTGTTTACTTCCATTTATAACCTCAATTTCTCAATCCCCACAACTTTGAACAAAAACAATTTGTTGTTCAAATTACAAGTAAATATTTTAAGTGCTTTGAAATGATATTAATAAATTGTTTATAGTTTTTACAATGTGCGAAGCATATAGAAGAGCCTGGTTGTAATCTCACAATACTCGATACATTGTTTTTAATATGTAACACTTTAACTTCTTTAAAGTTATTCATTTATAAGGTAAGACAGAATTCATACGACTTTAGAAAATTTTATTAGGTAACATTTTGATACAGAAGCGGAGTTCCGATACAAAATTTTCACGATCATAAAATACAAAAACTTACAGTAGAAGTGAGTTAATTATGGGTACCTTTCCATTACTGTATTTGATTGATGTAAATAAGTAATAATGCTAATGGAAAACACAAGAACAGTAATTACTTGTGAAAATCATTTGAATATTGATTCTGTCGCAGGAAAAAAAAAATAGAATCATATAAGCCATCAACATTACTGGGTTCAAGATTTATTCGTACACAAAAACAAGGTGAATTTCACAGTTTTCAATAAGCTGAAAGAAGATTATTAAATTTTTGAAACATTTTCGGTGAATCAAAAACTACGTTTGTATACTTTCTTAAGGTCAGATAATATTTTTATTGAATATTAAATGATTATAAGTTGACCACGGTACAAACTCAGTCTTATAACTATTATATGTCCTATTAGTAAGAATCGACTTTAATGTGTTTGATATGAGAAACTTCATTACATCTTTTATCATAAACACTTAAAGAAATGCATTAATTTTGAGGGTAGGCTTCCAACTATAACTACATTTTTAAATATACTTAAAAATAACACTACCTAAATGTAATTTTTATTGTTTTAATAAATTATAAAAAGTACGTTTTACCTATTACCTATCATAATCAAGTGCTCTTATAAAAATTTTGTGATTGTTGTAAACAAATGAGTTAATTCAACAAACAAAAGATATTGTTTAAATTTGCTCGTCTACATTGTGTGCTAGTTTAAATAAATGTATTATTATGTCTGACGATAGTGATAGTAATTACAGCAACACTCCACGGAACTTCAGAAACTAGCGACCAATGCAACACTGCAGTTGCTACCAGAAAAGTCGCAGTTTTTATATAAAAAACAATACAGAATGTTTGAGGAATGGTGCCAAAAAAATAAAGTCCAAAACGCAACAGAAAATGTATTTTTGGCATACTTTTCAACGAAGGCAAAAACATGTAAATCGTCAACATTATGGTCCATCTACTCAATGTTAAAATCAACGTTTTCAATAAACGATAATATTGACATCAGCAAATATACTAAATTACTAGCGTTCTTAAAAAACAAAATGTTGGCTACAAAGCAATAAAGTCAAACGTATTTGCTAGAGATGAGATAAATCGATTTCTTCGTGTCGCTCCTGATGTACCATACCTTATGTGGAAGGTAACATTTGAAAATATTTAACATATCTGGCTTTATAAATTAACGGCTATCTTATAGGTGTGTTTGCTGATTGGAATTGCCGGTGCTTGTCGCAGGGATGAGCTTCGTAAAATGAGAGTTGAAGATATCGTTGACAAAGATGATTTACTAGTAATAACTATACCGATTTTTAAAAATGGGAAAAAACGAACCTTCACTGTAGGTAATGACATCTTTGAAGAAATAAATCCTCTGAATTTATTCAGAAAATATGCTGTTTTAAGACCTGCACATTGCAATCACCAAACTTTTTTGTCAATTACAACAAATTTGGAAAGTGTTCTACACAAGTTGTAGGAGTTCACACTTTTGCAAAAATTCCAAGTTTGATTGCAAGCTATTTAAACTTGCCAGATCCACCAGGCTATACAGGTCATTGCTACCGTAGGACATCTGCATCACTGTTAGCAGAATCTGGTGTTGATGTCTTAACATTAAAAACATGGAGGATGGAAGAGTTCCACAGTAGCAGAAGGGTACGTGGAAGATTCCATTGCGTCTAAGATAAATATATCGAGAAAAATATTAACTGGTGTTAGTGGCGAAGCTTCACACAGTTCAATGAGTACCATCTGTTCACCTGAACGGTCGTTCGCTACAGTTAACGACCTAAATGTTTTGATCGAAAATTCTCAGAGTACTGAAAATATTTCCCTTTCTGCTAGTTCGACATCTGGTATAAACATTAGTAATTGCTCTCATTTTACAATTATGATAAAAAAATAATTCTTCACATTTTGTTTTGTGAAAAAACTAATTGATTTATTATTCCTTTTCAAAATAAATAATTTTCTTGTTAACAACAAATTACGCATTTTCGAAAGTTATACCATTAGATAAGGTTATGTTGTAGTAAACAAACATCTACCGCCGCATTTACCAACAAATGAGTCGACCCCTGCCTAATCGGTACAATATTCGAACGCGGTCAGCCTTTATACACAAATGTTACAATACTGAACGGTGAAGTGAACATTAGGTACAGTAAAATCAGAACGTAAAATTTTTGTTTAAAATTACTAAACATTTTGTTTTCAGTAAACGGTAATAAATAGAAAATTAATTAATTTAAGGTCAACGGAAAAAATTAATATGTACCTCGGAGAAAAGTGCTTTTTAATAACTTCGTCTGTTTGCTTGCCTCGGCCAGCAAATTCAGTCTCGTACATAAAAGTGCACTTTTTTGTCCTTGTTAGATAAATAACTATTAGTGCCGATTTTTTGTACTTTAGTGACGATTTCGGAAAAAATAATACAAACCAAGTAATTTTTTCAATTTTTGTTTTTAATTTAAAAAAAGAAAGCCCAATCTATGTTCAAAAAATGCCAAAAATATGCTAGTCAGAACCAAAAATCCTAAGAAACGTGCTGACCATTAATACCGAAATTTCTATACACGAATTTAACACTACCTAAACAGTAAACCTTTTTAACTTATGAATAAGAGGCAGATAGTTACTTTGCATCGGTAAGACAGTTATAGATAACTACCTATCTTACCGTTGCAGATCGTGATGAAATACGGCATTCAACTACGTCACGTATACTCGTAACGCGTACATATTTTTTAACCCACACAGCAAATTTTTATGATGTAAATATTAAATTATTGCTAACAACTGTACTTTTAACAACTATTCTTAACTTCAAAATTAGTATACGAATAGCAATAAAAACACTAAAAATCAATAAATCTACTACACTAGAAGGCATAGCAAATGAATTAATTAAGTATGGAACAACTAAGATATGTAGGATGATAAGAAACATGTTTCAAATAGCAATTAATAGAGAAAGACTACAAGACGAATAGACTGAGGCTTATATAATTTCAATTTTTAAGAAAGGAGATAGAAAGAAATGCAAAAATAATAAAAAAACAAATTAGAAAACCAAATACACGAGAAAATCGGAAAAGATCAAACAGGATACACAGCGGGGAAATCTTGTGTTGACCACATATATACCATCAGACAATTAATAGAAAAGAAAAAAGCGAAAAATAGAGAGATCCACCTAGCATTTATTGACATAAAGAAAGCATATGATTAGGTACATGGGAGGCAATGCAGGAAATGGGAATACAGAGAAGCCTTATACAAGCAGTACGCGCAATTTACCAGAACAACAGAGTACAAGTTAAGATAGGACAAAAGCTAAGCAATAAATTTCGAACAACTAAAAGTCTCCTACAAGGTTGCTCAACATCACCTACACTCTTTAAGATCTACTTAGAACATTCTCTAAAAAAATGGAAAAAAAAAATGTGAAGAAATGGGTGTAATGATTATTTATATACCCTAAGCTTTGCGGATGACCAGGTGGTCATCGCACAAGACGAAGAAGATCTTAGTTCTATGGTTCAGAAGCTTAAAGACGAAATACAACAGAGCAGGGCTAGAAATTAATTTTGATAAAACTGAATACTTAACAACAAGCGAAGAAAGACTTGAGATACTGGAAATAGATGAATACACACAAATTAGAGAAACGAACAGATTCAAATATTTAGGAAGCATTACAACAAAACAAGAAACATCAGAGGAAGACATAAAATGTAGACTCTGACAAGCCCGAACTTGCATTAAACCACTAAATTCGGTACTATGGGACAAACATATAACAAAAAACACAAAAAGAAGAATATATGGGTCAATGATAGAGAGTATTATGACATACGGTGCGGAAACGTGGGTGATAAATAAAAGAAATAGATCAAAAATCAACGCGGTTGAAATGGAATGTTGGAGGAGATGCTGTAGCGTAGTACGAACAGACCGAATTCCTAATGAAGAGATAAGAAACAGAATGGACGTACAAAAAGGTGCTACAAGTAGAATAGAAGAGAAACAACTGAATTGGTACGGACATGTAAGAAGGAGTGAAAGCAATTGGATAAAAAAAATAACAGAAGAAGGAAGAGAGGAAGACCGAGAAGATCTTGGAGAGATGATGTAAATGAGGGAGGCCATGGAAAAAAGAGAATTAGAAAACGGAGACTGGGAAGACAAAAAACGAGTAGAGGAATTGGCTAAGAGAAGGGAAATAGCATTAGCTGTAGAAACCCTTATAATATATACAGGGTGTCCCACTACTAACGGCACAAAGTTTTACGTCCACGTCTTACTTTACTTTACTTTACTACGGAAAAAATAAAAACCAGTTTCTTCCAGGATCCCTCTATCTAGCTATTACGAAAATATTTTTCAGCAGTAACTCCCGCTTCGTGCTCAATGCGGCGTGTGTATCATAGCAACGTGCAACGTGTAGTGTAAATCGAGTGCGTATGCGCTATTGGCAACCTGGCTGTAGTAGTTGTGAATAATTCTACTACATATTCGAAGTGCGTTATTTCACATCGTTCTCAAGGTCTTCTGAATCAGAGTTCTGCATTTTTCATTCATTTACAAGTTAATGACATCCTGCCGCTATGGACTGTACTATAACGGAAATTGACAATTAATGCAAGATATTGTTACATGTTACAATGGGTGATAAGCGTAAGTTGAAGACTGCTCCATTAACTCAGTTTTTCTCCAAAATTCAAAAAATCCAAATCCAATCCGGAGATAATCAGGAGTCTAGCAGTAGCAGCGCAGCCACTTTGAGTTCTACGGTTGCGAATACATCTACCTTAGAGAACACAAAAAGTGAGAAAATTTGGGAAAAAAAAAATAAAAAATTAAAAAAAAAAAAAAAAAAAAAAAAAAAAAAAAAAAAAATCATTTTTTAAAAAAAATTTTTGCTAAAAAAAAAAAAAAAATAAAAATCCAACAAGCAAAGAAACCAAAAATTAAATTTATTTTTGATGAAAAAAAAAATTTTCTTCGCTAACGTAATTTAAGATATGCCCGGATTATGCAAATATTGCGTATTATTCGGCATCTAATACGGTGGAGTGGGAAGTCAACCCCTTCGTAAACTAGTCAAGGAGCCATTCCGAAACTGGGAAAAAGCCATTGAAACCTACGAGAATCACCAAGCGGCTGATTACAAGCCGAAAATCGGAGAGCTATAAAGCTAAACAAAATTGATGCCGTTGATGTTTTACTCGACAAATCAATTGAAAATCAAATAATAGAAAATCGAGCAAGTCTGTTTCCTATAATTGACACGGTGATATTTTGCGGTCGACAAGGTTTGGCGCTGAAGAGGGGCAACGAGATTCTGGTCCCTTATGTTTGGATGCGCCCAATGAGAATGTTGAGAACTTCAGAGCCCTGCTAAGATAGTGTAAATCGATGAAACGCTAGAAAACCTCTCGAGAATTCTGCAAAAATGCTACCTACAAAGTCCAGTAATTCAGAACGAAATAATCTCCACGTACAATAATATACTAAAAAAAATAGTGGCTAAAGTTAATGAGTCAAAGTACTTCTCCGTTCTAGCAAATGAAACAAGCGTTATTGTAGGCATAGAGCAATTCTCGATATGTGTGCGCTATGTAAATAATGCAAATTAAATCTGCGAAGACTTTTTACAATTTGAACAAATCACGGACAAGAATGGAAAGGGAATTGCTAATACGTTAATAGAGTCGCTGAAGAAATTCTATTTGAACCTTGAAAACATGATAGGCCAAGGATTTGATGGAGCTGCAGCCATGAGTGAGAAGTTTAATGGCGCTCAAAAGTTTTTCCATGACCAATACAGTTTAGCATTGGAATTATCGGACGCATGTGAATTGCCTTCTATTCGTAACTGCATGGGAATATTGAGCAACGTTTAAAATTTTTTCAACATTTCGAAACGTCTTTCAGTGATGAAAAACTGAATTGAGAAGACTCTGCCTGAAGTATCTGCGACGCAACTGAAGAACCTGTATGCTACACGATGGGTGAAACGTCATACATCCGTAATTGTTTTTTTGGAATTGCAAAATGCGACACATGCTGCTTTACAAGAAATCTCGAAATGGCCTGATAAAACTTCTTCTTCAACAGCGATGCAATTACTGAGTGTAATTAAAAATACAGAGTTTCTTTGCAAGTCGTGTCAATAGTTTTTGCTGTAACTCTTTAATTGTGCCGAATGCTTCAAATTGAGAACTTAGATCTAGTTGCAGCAATTAAATTAGCAACCGACATAAATGATGTTTTTCGGAAATTCCGAGTAACCATATGGACTTTTCAAAAATGTTGAAAACATAAGCGAAGGATTTGAAGTCAAAGTTAAAATGCCAAGAATAGTTGGCAAACCAATCCATCGATCCAACATTGGTGCAAATGACCCAGAAGAATTTTGGTCTCCACCATCAATCAATTGCATAGCAGATTATTGAAACACAAACTTCAAAGTTTCATGTGTCTTCTTTATGCCAATCTGGAATTTGACAAGACTGCAGAGGACGATTCTCGTAAATTGATTGGCTATTACTCCACCTTGTTAAATATTGAACCAAATTCTCGAATTGGAGAAATAAGAGTCTGGCAGCAATTTGCTTTATCATCACCAACTGTTCCGAAACGTGGATTAGAGGCGCTCAAGATATGCAATAAAAAGATATTCCTAACTGTACATACACTATTGAAAATATTAGCAACTCTATCCGTCACAACTGCCAGTAGTGATCGGTCTTTTTTAACTCTACGACGTCTCAAGACTTACCTGAGAAATACTACTAACGACAATCGACTAAATGGTCTAGTTATACTGAATATTCACAGAGATATTCTTGTACTCCCTGAGGAAGTTCTGAATGAACTTGCCCGCCACGACAAAAACTTCCTATTCGTCTGTAGGACTCACACTTAAGAATGTAAGCACCCCCTGTTTTAAATAAAGAACTAAACTATTTGAGATAAGCAAGATAATCTAATTTGAATGTATTCATAATGGCACTTTAAAATTTTGAACACCCTGTAAAGTATTCCGAAATTTTTACTCACGTGGTTGATGAAGTGATGAATTATTATTAAAACCAATAAGTTTTTCCTTCGATTTTTTTTTCAACGGAGAATATTCTTTTAAAAGACCTCACATTTACGAAAAATAAAAAAATTTAAAGAACGTTATTAATAAAGTAGTTGAATCCTCGACGAAATGGCAAACTTATTTTTTCGAAGAAACTGAAATCTTCGTCAAATACAGGGTGTTCCATAAGAAAAACATAACTTTGATGCGTCACTCGTCTTTGAAGCACCCTATGCATATTGTTTAAACACCAACTAGTTATTCCCCTTTTAAAAATTTCTGATTTTGATTCATATAAAAATCAAAAATAAAAAAAATTAAAAAAATAAAATTTTATTAAAATTTAAAAAAACGCTTCATTGACCACCACTAATTAGTCGGCTTTTAAATTAAAAACGCTTTGTGCTTTTCCACCACCTTATTTTTAAAAATACAACAAAAAAGTTAGACATTAAATATTCAAAAATGTTTCAGAATTCTAATAACTATTTCGAATACCCTTTAAATATGCAAAAAGCGGAAAAAACTCTAATTTTTTATTTATTTTCCAAAGCTGTTTTATTCATCACTTTTCTAATAATAATTTTGTTTCCAATTGTGTACAATAAACCATTTCCGAAATATGGCCAGCGTACATTCTTAATAACTTACCCTGTACATATGAGTTTTTAAGTTTTGTAAACGATTACAGCAAATGTTGAAACATCCTGTACATCAATATTATAGTCATGCGCCACCTATCGCACTCTTACTTTTTATGTATCCTGAAACTGTAACTGACACTTGTAACTCGTACGTCGTACGCGAAGTATTTAATAAATTTTGTTCCAACAGGTTATGGACTCAGACCACGTGTAAGTGCAGTTTATTGTTTTATATTTATTAATCGCGAGTTGAATCGACGTGTAAATCATGTGTAGTGCCAGTAATTTGTTTATGAGTATTCCTAAACTAAAAGGCAGGGAAAACTACAGCGATTGGGCGTTTGCAATTGAAAACTATCTTGTCCTTGATGATCTAACCGGATGTATCAATGGGACCACAAATGATGTTGCAAAAATGGGAAAAGCTAAAGGCAAATTAATTCTGACGATTGAAGCCTATTTATATGTATAGTTAACCGAAGCAAACAAGATCCCTGGAGGGGCGGGTCCGAGGTCGCTGTAATTTGGATTGGACATTCACAACAAAAATTATTACAATACTAACATTTTTGAAGGTTATGTTACAAAGTTGCATTTACTACAAAAATATTTATAAACACGTACCTTGTCTCGAAATTATTTATAAGGAGTCTTAAGAAAGACTGATTTTTAAAGATGAACTTGAGGCAAATCCCAGCAAACACAAATGAATCGGGCCAGTATCGGCAATGTGATGTTTAACCGGCAAGCATTTACTGGGCCATCATTGTCACTCATTACTGGCCCAGTGGCCGGTGTCCATCCGGCCGTTAGCCGGTCCAATTGTGTTGCGCCATTAATAAAATATTATGGGCCAGTAACAGCAATGCACTGGCCCTATAAGAAATTATGTATTATACCATTAACGGGCCTTAAGCGAAAAGTTTAATATGGCATCCAGGGGTCAATAACCGTAAACTACTAGAAATAACACGCATTTGTGGGTTTAAAATATTTTAATTGAATTAACAAAAACAGTTAACCTAAATTACACTTAATATTCATAGTTGTATGAAATACTACGTTATAATGATGAATAAAAAATAAGCAGGAATACTTTTAAAAACTAAATTAAACCTAATTACATTGTCACATGTAAATATATACAATGAAAATATTTATTTTTGATTTACTCAACAAAATATCAAAATAAAAATTACTAAAAAAATTTTTTTACAAATTATTATTATCTACGTTTTTCATGCTACTTTCGTTTTGCTCGACCTCCTTCCCGATCTGGAGCATTCCTTAGCCATGCCTTTGTAACATTTTCGACATCGGCTAATGTTGCGCTGCTTGAATTAGAGTTTTTCTCACGGCCACGGCGGCTACTGTTAAATAAATATGTGTTAAAGTTTTGAACAAAATTAAATTTGTTATTACCATATATTAAATTAATCACGTTAGTGAAGTTTTTGAAGGAAATCTTATCGTTTCGTCCGGTCCAATTTAGTTTCAAAGACAGCTCATGAGTCATCAATTTGTGAAGTACTTTCGGGTGGTTTCCATGAAGTCTTTTCCACCCACGATTTGAAACGATGACAACTACAACAAAGTGTTTTGAAAAATGAACTAACTATTTATTTTGTACTTACCACTTTCGAAAAGTTTTCTTTATCTTCTAGATTTTGATTTAATTTTACCAAATCATCAGCCGATTCTAGAGACTGCCAATTATCGGAAAAACTTCATGTGGCTCCGACCGTTGTTGATTTGAAACAATTAAAATAGTTCACATTTCGTGAGATCGTTTACAGGTAGCCATCAGTTCACGAATAAGCGCTATAAGATATGTATTGTTTAGAAAAGTATTTATTACATGATTATAATTTTTAGAATTTACCATAGTCCGCGTTCAAAATACACTATAAGAAATGTATACGTAAGATTTATTATAAATCTAATTTCTATATCTACAAACAAATTATAAAAAAATGCTAAACATTAAAATTCTTTGTTTATTTATTAAACAATTTTTAATTATTTTTAAAAAATGTTATTCATGAACGTTGGCTTATGGTATTATATTGTTATTATTTAATAATATTACCTTGATTGGCTTCACATCCTGTGCAACTAGATCTCTCAACTATGGAATTTGTTGGAGTGAGAGTTCGCGATGATAAAGGAGTTGTGGCAGCTGCTGCAAATGGATTTTACAGGCACTTAAGCTAGATATTTTTAGGCACTCTTGGAGGTCTGGGTACGTAATTTTCGTCTTCACTCAAAGAGTTTTCCTCATAATCTGAAAACGTCCTTTTCTTTCGCGGTCTTTGAGACTGATAATCATCACTACTTGAAGCAGCCGAATGTTCCTCTAAATATTTGAGTTTTGCAACAGTTTTCTCATAATTATCTACATGAAAAAATTTAACATTAACTAAAAAAATTTCGTTCTATGTTACTCACCAGAAGTATATTTCACCATAATTGGACAATCTACACATTTGCTTAAAATCAGCGAAGCATGTTGCTGAACTGCTTTATTTTTTTGAGCATCACTCTTAAAATAATTGGGCCAATGGCAATATAAATTGCAGTTTTTCGTAAAAATCCAATTGGTTGATATTACTGCCATGGCCAATGTTCCATTGATTTCTTCCTCGGGAAATACTACCACTGCATATTCACTAAAACAACATAATTAAATAGATGTACCAATATTTCTTAAACATACCTATATTAAAAAATTAACTAAAGCATTAAATTAATAATTTAATTATTATGTAGTAAGGGAAACAAATATATGAATCATTTAATGGTAAAATAGTCCTTTGTACAAAATATCTTTTAGCGGTGCAACGATTATTTCATCGACAATACAAACTTCAAAGAGGGAAATAATGGAACTGTCAGCAGGATACAAAGTAAATGGCTTTACAATTTCTAATTTAAATCCTTCAATGTAGATCTCATTACATACTGAATATATTACATTTACTTTTATTATATTGTTTACAACAAAAGCACAATTGTTTCCATTCTTTGCAGAAAATAGTAATCCCTTGTATAAAAGTTTAGCATAGCAAATTTTGTTATTAATCGAAATAGCTTTACCTAATAATTTTGTATTTGTACTGTGCTTTTTAATTATTGCTCTACCTTCTAAGATTCTGTTTATGACTTGCTTTAGTGGTAAGTTAGATTTGCGAAGTAAACGTTTAATGAAATATAGATAGTTTTCAAATTCAAAACAATTAATACTATTCAGGGTGCCAAATTGTTTTGCCTCATCAGCAAGATGTAGAAGTGAATGAACATTGTACGTGCAAAAATCTATTCCATATATTTGTGATGCATTTTCACGAATAATTTTAATAAATCACCAGCATACGAATTTAGTTCTGAATTCAAAATGTCACTCACTAAGATTGTAACACCAAATTTTAACAGCATGAAATTACAAACACATTTCTGTTCACAATATCTTTTAGAAGTGGTGAAACATATAAAAGGAATTGCCTAAATTCAGTGGCTTTCCAGTGTTCTAAGTCAGAGAGACTGCGAGGTTTGCGATTGAATTCAATTGGCCAATAGTTTGTCAGATTTTTCAACCTATTTTCTAAAACAGTACGTGTTTCATTTTTAATACGGTAAAGTCTGCTACCGTCTCTCAACAAGAACAAGAGCTTCCTAACTACACCTAAACATACACTATGCATGTAGTCTATCGGAAAACAATTTATCATATCGATGTTTAATATATTTGTTAAAGGTGTTGGTCCTTTATGATAACTGGAATACTCTTCGGAACGAAAACCAAAATCTGTTCTTGCTACTGCATTTGCACCAGTAAATGTCATTCGCCTATTTACAGTTTTTCCTTGAATAAGACATTTATCACAACCAAAAACTGAATTGTGGCCTTTAACATTTTTAATGTAATGTCGAGCGGGTGTATCAGATATAAATGCTTTGCAAGATATCTGTAAAAACCTAAATTACATGCAACTCCATCAGTTAAAAGGTGATTGAGCTCTATTACGAATTCAGTAAAAAATCATTTAATGGTGGTTTTGTTGGTCCACAATAAATGGCAACAATAAATGGGGGTTCTTCAGAATAATTAGCAACTTTACATAAAATTGGCCAGAAAGCATATTTTGTACTTTTATGTATAGGTAAGCCATCTACATTAAAAACTAGATGAAACGTAATGTTTGCTTCCTGACGTCTATCATATATTTTTAATACTCCAGGTAAAATTCCAAAATAGTAGAACGATCCCAAACCCATTACTTGTACACAACTATCTCTAGGAGTACTTAATAAAGTTCTTGCATTAAGCGGCAAATTTGTAATGTTCGGATTTGTTTTAAACCAACATAGAATATCATTTAATGCGGTATGAGTTATGTTATGCCTTAATGACCATGTCTTTAAAAACTCCTTAGAACTTTGCATTTAATATCAGCCGTGATATCGGTTAAAGGCTCTAATATTTTACATAACATTTTGTGTAGGTTCTAAATTTGCAGTTACAATTTCATTTGTATCTTGAACTATATTAGCATATTCTGCAACATCGTCTGTGATATCGTTGAATGCACATGCTTGAGATCTTGATGTACTCGGTTTATTTATATCACTACCGTTATCTACTTCAGTCTGTATTTTTATTACTCTGTTTTCATTAATTAATAAACTAGCTTCAAAATTTGCTAATTTTATGGAATTTTCAACTTTTTTTAATTAATCGCTTTTGTTGGCGTAAGCTCTTTTTCTTAAAATTAAAAATACTTATGCTAAAATTTAATTTATTGCAGAAACTAAATACATTGAAAAGTACTTACCTATCATTAAATGAAGCCATGATTTTTAAAATAATTGTTAAACGTTATTTAACACTAACGCATCACTAACGGAAAATAAAATAAAATATTTTCATACCAACCACTGACGAAAATATTTAGTGCCAACCTTATCATCTTAACACTATTAACTAGCACAAAATGATCATGAATAGAAGTGGGAATATTATTTAAGTAAAGTAAATATTACCACCGAATAACGAATAAGGTTATTCTGTGATTATATTCCGAAAGAAAATTTTCTCGTGAAATTTTTAGACGACATAATAAATACAAAACACATTTGAACGTATTGGAATATAATTATACCTAATGTTAGTAAAGGGCCTTTAGTGGCAATTTAATGTACCGCCAGCATCGTCATTTCGCCGACCTTTCCGGCAATCGGCCGTTAAATTGCCGTCAATTTGTGTTTGCTGGGTAAAGATGCAAATGAAATCGACAACTTCGACAAAAACTTCGTTTTCACGCTGAGTATACTCGGTTGTTGCTATTGGACGAAACCTTTATCGCTACCAATTTTTAAAATTAGTTGGCATATTTTCCGGGGATCATGTTTGCTTCGAAGCGCTGTACATATAAGAGAAGCACAAACAGCCAAAGAAGTTTGGGATAAATTAAAAACTTTGTTTGACGATTCTGGTTTTACCAGAAAGATTGTTGCGTTCATTAATTTCAATCAGATTGGAAACGTGTGACTCGATGGAAGCCTATGTCAATCAGTTAATAGATACAGGGCAAAAGTTGAAAGGTACGGGATTTGCTATAGACGATAAGTGGATAGGATCATTATTGCTAGCAGGATTATCCGATAAATATTCGCCGATGATCATGGCAATAGAACATTCCGGAATTGACGTCACTATGGACGCCATTAAAACGAAAGCTAATAGATCTACAAGTCGATAATGCAGGTAGCGCTTTTGCAAGTGTAAGCGGAAGGGATAGCAATGGCGGCAATAGGAGCAATCACATTAAGCACAGACGAGAAGTAAAATGTTACAGGTGCAAACAAAGTGGTCATTACAAGAATCAGTGTCCAAGAAGGTCGAGGAACTCTCCTTTCAGAAATAAAAGCAACACATACGAACAAAAGACGAGTTCACCTAATGTCTTTAGCGCGGTATTTCAAAATGGTTGTTTTAGTAAACGAGATTGGTACATAGATTCAGGAGCTAGTGTTCATTTGACAGTCAATAAGAGTTGGTTAAAGAACATTTCGACCGGAAGTTTGAAAGAAATCACTGTTGCAAACAATACGAAAGTATCAGTCATTTGCACTGGAGATGCGGAAATCACTACAAAGGTAAATGACAGATTGCATAACATAATAATAAGCAATGCAGTATGTGCTCCAGATTTAACAACTAATTTATTGTCAGTCACCCAACTGATCAAAAATGGAAATAAAATACATTTCAGTGAAAGAGGGTTTGAAATACGAAACAAGTATGATTTGTTGGTTGCAACGGCTCAACTGATTGATAATGTATATAAATTGGACGTTGAGAGTATTGAATCGTGCATGCTGGTGTCATCGGTAGTTGCCACAAGTTTTACATGGCATCGCAGGCTAGGACATATCAACTATAGAGACCTAAAGAAAATGGAAAATGGTGTAGTAGATGGAATTGTGACGAAAGCAAGTGTGATAAACACAAAGTGTGTTATTTGGTGTAAGGTAAACAAACCCGATCACCGTTTAAATATGAGGGTACAAGAGCCACAGCCATATTAGATGTAATTCATACAGAAGATGTGTATGGTCCAATGAAAACGAGGTTAATTGGTGACTCTAAATATTTTTTATTACGAGGATATATTGAAAAATTCTTAGCCTACTATAGAACCAAACAAAATTTCAATGTCAAAATATTTTATTACTCAACATATTCTCCTCTTAATTGGATACATTTATTACAGCGAACCTGCAACGTCTCTAGACCTTTCAAAAAAAATGTTTCTTCTTGTTCTGCAAACCAGACCTCCACAGCTTCTATTACCTCCTTGTTGGAAGAAAATGTACGACCTTTTAAACTTTTTTCAGTTGAGGAAAGAGGTGATAGTCGGACGGAGCCAAATCGGGTGAATAAGGGGGTTCTAGTAATTCAAACCCTAAATCACGAATTTTTGCATGGCAACATGAGATTTGTGTGCAGGGGCGTTGTCCTGCAAAAACAAAACACCTTTGGATAGCTTTCCGCGTCTTTTCTCTTTAATATTTTCCCGTAGAGTGGTCAGTAATGTCGAATAGTAATCTCCAGTTATTGTTCTACCCTTATCCAAAAATCAATCATGATTACTCCATGGCAATCCCAAAAACTGAAGCAAGAACTTTTCCAGCAGATTTTTGGACACGAAACTTCTTAGGTCTTGGAGAACCAGAGTGTCGCCATTCCATCGATTGTTGCTTTGTTTCTGGATCGTAGAAATGTACCCAAGTCTCATCCATAGTAACAATTCGGTTTAAGAAGTCTACATCGTTTTCAAATCGAGCACAGATCGAACGCGATGCTTCTACCCTTGCACGCTTTTGGTCAACATTCAAACATTTGGGGATCCATTTTGCAGCAATTTTTCTCATGTCCAAATTGACGTGAACCATATGATGAACGCGTTTGTATGAAATATTCAGTGCTTCAGATATCCGTTTTAGCCCAAGGAAGGACATTGATCACCAAGGGTATTAAGCATATCTTCGTAAATCTGCTTACCTCAGATCAGATAATGGAGAAGAATTTTCCAGCAAAGAGTTTACCCAGTCGTTAAAAAGATTTGGAATTGTTCATCAGCCGATAAACCCGCATATACCTCAACAAAATGGGTTGGTAGAGCGAATGAACAGGTCGATAATAGAGAAGGCTAGGTGCTTCATTTTCGATGCTAACCTGGAACAACATTTTTGGGCAGAGGCTGTTAACACAGCTGTATACTTAAGAAATAGAAGTCTTGCACGTAGTTTACATAACAAATGTCCTTACGAAATGTGGACTGGAAAGAAGCCAGACGTAAGTCATTTAATGATATACGGAAGTGAGGCTATGGTCTATGTTCCTAAAGGAAATAGAACAAAATAGGAGAAAAAGTCCAAAAAAATTATCTTTGTAGGTTATAGTGAAAACATAAAAGAATATCGTTTATTTGACAGGCAGAATAATTCTATCGTAACAAGTAAAGACGTACTATTTATTGAGAAAACAACGGAGGAAGTGCAAATCTCACTTGATGAAAATGGAGTAGAACATATAAGTGATTCAGTGGGGTCAGCGAGTTAAGCAGCTCTAAAATCTTAGATGACAACGATAGTGAATATGTACCTCATTCTACGATTACGAATGATGTACCAGAGACACCTCCTCGTAGATCTGCAAGGGAACCAAAACCCAAGTGCTACGATGATTATGTCGTTTATATGTGTGATGGTAGTAGTATAGAACAAGTCAAGATCCAGTTGAAGTGATGGAAGCTTTATCGAGACCAGACGGCTAGCTATGGAGAGAAGCAATGATGGAAGAATATGCATCCTTTGGAAGAAAACGATGCTTGGGTATTATCAGAACTTCCAGACGGTGCTACAGTAGTGTAGTGTGAGTGGGGTATTTAGAGAAAATATAACAGCGAAAACAAGTGCGATATAGAAGCCAGATTGGTGGCTAAAGGTTTAACGCAGGTAGAGGGATAGACTACGAAGAAACTTTCTCGCCTGTAGTAAGGTATTCGACTTTGAGTTTGTTAATAGCTTTGTCCGTAAATTTAAATATAACTCACCTAGATGTATCGACAGCATTTCTAAATGGTCGATTAGTAGAAATCGTATACATGCAGCAACCTGAAGGATTTGTTTTAGCAGGCAATGAAACTAAGGTTTTTAAATTACAAAAGGCCATTTATGTGTTAAAACAAGCATCCAGAACGTGGAACAAAAGTGTAGACGATGTTATCATAAAAGTAGTTTATAAAAGATCAAATGTAGAACATTGTATTTATGTTAAGAAAAACCAAGATCTCATAACTATTATAGTTCTGTATGTTGATGACTTCTTTATCTTTTCGAATGACGTAACAGAAACCAATAATATAAAAATGGAATTAAGTTCCAATTTCAAGTTGAGAGATCTCGGTGAAGGTAGACAATGCTTAGGTATAAGAATAGTTAGGGATACAGAAAACGGTACAATTACATTGGATCAAGAATCATATGTAACAAAAATATTAAAAAAATTTAACATGATAGATTCTAAATCGGCCCTACGCCGATGGAAGTAAATATAGAATTTGATAATGTAGTTAAATGTGACAAAAATATTCCTTATCAGCAGTTGATAGAAAGTTTAATGTACTTAGCAGTCATGACGCGGCCAGACATTGCATATTCAGTTAGTTTTTTTAGTCAGTTTAACAAATGTTATAACGAAAGTCACTGGAAATATCTGAAACGGATACTTAGATATTTGCAGAGAACTAGAAGTTACCGCTTAGTTTTTAGGAAATCATTGTTAAATCTAGAAGGGTATGTTGATGCTGATTGGGCAGGAAATAAGTCTGACAGGAGGTCGTACACAGG